>CM051031.1:7728946-8173946 GCA_027627225.1 Congeria kusceri
TAACTGTGCCACACACATTGTTTTATTGCAAGAGCAAAGCGATTCTTAATGTTTGTGTTTGAAGACCCTTTGAACATATTTGAACTGAAGTTGGCTTTGTAAACAGCACGCTTCAATGAATTTCCTAAGTGCCTTATGTCTTTAAAGTGTTCAACTTTATGTTCATTCCCTTTGCTCACACCAGCATGACTCCTAGAGTCACCGTCACCAGTATAACCAGCTATTTGAACATCATTTGACATGTTGCGGGACACTATTTCAGACCATTTACCTTCGTTACCTATTGGATCTGATTCGGAAACATTTGCGGAGCAATGGCCCCTATGGTTTGGACAAACAACATTGTTCGACTTATTTCGCAAGCGAGCTCCAATCATACACAGTTTATTGGCAATATGTACCCGTACTATTTTCTTGTCTTTAGTGTTATTTTCACAAAACGTGGTTGTCGCGATAGACCCAGCCTCAAATGGGGTCGAGTCGGAATTGAACATGGGGTTATTGTAGCACGAGTCGCCCTCCACATTTACAGTTTTGGCATTTTTTTGGACCTATTAGGGCATTTTCCTTCACAAGGGACACTCTTTGCTCATGCATGTCCTGAACATTGACACTTTCTACCTTTTCATTAACTTTGTTACTTAACCTTTGCATGGAGGACTGGGTTGGGGCTATTATATTAGCGTTGTTCAGAATTCTGCGCACACCGGTATTGCTGATTGGTGTAGTGCACAGACCAATCTGAAGGCCTATGTTTATCTTTGCGGCACGCCTACCACGACCTTTTTTACTATACACCTCCTCGTAAAGATTGCGATACTTGCTAATGTGTGAACACTTTGTACACTTTAGCCGCTCACGCCAACCTAGACCCCACTTAATGGAGTTAGCGGCATCAACATTTATATCACCATCACAGTTTGGTTTAATTTGAGTATGTTCTTTAAATGCAGTGTTGAAAAGAACCTGGACCTCAGCCTGAACCATCAACTTATTGGTATACAAGTCTGGATGAAGTGACGAATCATCAAAACTACTGTACTCATCAACTACATTGGAGGCATTGGGACGGGGTCGTAACGCTGACACAGTCGTGTCCGTACCATCGGTATCTTGGAAGGTTAGTACATTGTTATTGTCATGTATTCTACTATCAATGATTTCTTTTCCAACCTCACATACTTCTTATCAACAACAGTAGGAAAAGAATGAGTTTTACCCTTGTTGGGACTCCCAGGCCCCTTTTTGAACAAAACTTTTCGCAAGTGAGCTCGACGCTTTGTAGCCCGCATAGCAACTCGCCTTATCGCAATAAAAAACAAAGTAAACTATTGTATATGTACACTAATTATATCTAATTTACACTAGTAATCACAATAATAAGTAAACATGCACAGAAAACCTTATTTTCACAGATCACACAGCAGAGAGTACTGGATACAGACTGAAGATTGCTGGAGACTGGCCTAGAAGGATTTCACACCACACCCACAGGTTCAGGTGTGACACAAGACTGTTAATTAGTACCTGGCATTGACATTTAGGGGACATGGTTTTGTTTATTGTGTGTCAGGAGGTAAATTCACATCCTCAGGGTTACATGCTGTCAGTTAGATAATAAACACATAGGGTTCAGTGTATATTGCATATGATATTTAAAATAACAGTTGAAATGATATGTTTTGGTATCAATTTAAAGGTATATATGTAAGAAATAAGAAAAAAAAGACAGTTTTAGGAATTACTTTATCTTAAATGGTTCCCAGCTTCATAACTTTTGGCCCATGTATTCATGCACAAAATGGCAGCCCCCATGCCTGTCAAAACCGGAGTGTTTATTCTAAGGTAGTTATTTTGAGTTACAACGTATAGAAATTTTTGACATGCTGTTTTTTCAAAAGGTTATGGTCTTATTTTTCCAACAATGTATGGTGATATATTGGGAAGTCGCTTGGTCATGGTGAAAACTGAGATCAAACATTGAATATTTTATATGTAACAATGAAGGAATTTATTTGCGCATGCGTAACCTATACTCGGAACCAGTTAAATCTATGCGCGGAGGTTGGCAACTTCCGTGTTACGTTTACTTCCACTTGCATCCATATTTAAATTCACACAATACAGCAAATTAGTCCAAACTGGATTTTACAAGTTCATACCAATATGTTTGATTGTATTTATATTTTCTTCAATTCTTTAATTTTTCACTAAAGAAATATAATGTTTAACGAAGTATTCACATATATTTGCAACTGATAGTTTGATTGTTGTCATAAACAGTAAACAAAGCAAAAAGGAACGTTGTGTATAAATAACTGGCATGACATACTTGATGCAGAAATTTATATATTAGATTTAGAGGAAATGGGTAAAGCGTTTGTAACGCGTAACATTGCCTCTGATTACGATTAAGACTGGTGATTGTTTCGATGATAATTTTGAAAACAAGTGAACCACATACATAACGTTGTATCGTCTGAGGTACACAATTCGTTCCCGGCCTTCGATTGTGCACTTGTTCTTTTGGACTCGTTTGGGGCGCAAGATTTTCATTGCGCACGCTCAGACGTGTTCAAATGTTTAATTACACCTGATTATGTCAGTTCATGCCCTCAAACCAAATACTACACGGGAACGAAATACCATTCATTTATTAAATGTAAACAGCTATAAATTTAGTAAAATATCGTCAATACCAAAATATGGACCCAATTAAACATATTTCACCCCAAAATTAGTTCAGTTTCAAATTGAATGATTTGTCCTTTGCCATCATTGATGTGTACAGTATATTTTTATGAACTGCGGTCATGTGACAAACAGTCGATGTGTACGACCAAGCGAAAACGGTTTCAGAGTGGTAGCATTATGATGTATACTTTTATTCTTCCCCCATTGTTGGAGAGCAAAACCTATTTACAATACAACATAAATGACAGTATGTGCATAACAACAAAAAGAACAGTGTACCCTTAACAGAAGCTTGTGTATATAAAGCATCTCACTGAATCAATTAAGTAATTAGTTATACCATCATCGTAACAGCTAATATATAACAATGATTCGAAATATATGTAGAGATAACACACAACGACGAGAAAAAAAGTTAATACGATTTACACCAGTACATACAGATAACAATTTATGAAGCTTATCATAAGCAAGTAACACGTCAGACCTAGTGTTATTACCCTTACAATAATAGCCGAAATAAAATGTCCGCAAGGTCTAATAAACTAGGAAAATCAGTTATAGTTCATAACAACTGTAGTCAACATATTAGCTTCTACTGTAATAATATGTATTAATCGACATGTATGCAGTATAAGTTGTCACTTAATATAGTTTATTTGCTGAACTCTAGTGATATTTAAAAAAATACGCCCGGCTAGCTCATTTGGTAGAGCGCTAGACTATCCGGGGATCGTGAGTTCACTACCCAGCCCAGCCACATAACTTGTGTGGGGATTGGTCATGAAAATTAGTTCTACGGTCAGTCTCCCACCACGTCTGATTCAAAAAGGGCAGTTGTCAGTTACTGGCATAGGTATGTGCACTTAGTACTGGTAAACAGTTTAAATCCACTAAGCTTACCCCGGAAATGTGTGAGTAGGTTAACTCACCGCCGTGATTTCACTGAAATTCTGTTTAAAACGGCGAAACATCCTAACAAACAAACAAACACACAAACTAATATTTAAAAACTATGGTGATTGACACCATTGCACAATTTTCAAAGTGAACGGCCATTAATTAACAGCTGAATATATTAACAATGTAGAAGTTCTTTTTTTTTTTTTTTTTTTTCAAGTTATGGATGATAATATTTCTCATAATAATTTTAATATTGTTTATAAACTATGTTTATTTGCGTGTGGCCTTGAAATTTACCGCCAATGCAACGTCACTATGTTAGGAATATTTCTGACATCATGACATAACTTCTGACACTTGGTAGGTTGTGTTTACAAATTATATTGATATTTTTGTGATATTAAAATGATAGCATTGGAGTTAAACTTTCTAAGAAAACAAATTATTTCATGAGGTAAGAATATATCAACTTTTTCTCGATACAATTATTTTATTTATAAAAACAGATTAAACCAGTGATGTAACGAAATGTGGACCGTCGAGGATACATTTTTCGTTTAGATTCAAAGGGCCTATCACTTAGCGTTCCATACTTTTGTTCTGGAAATCGAGTCTTTGTGAAATAGATGCTTTATGATTTTTTTACCAATATTCCAAATGTTCAGATGCTTTGTTTAAGTTAGACATTTTGAACATTAAAAAAAACAACGCATTATGAAGAAGTCACATTACTATGAAAGCATAATTTCAAAGGCGCCATGCAAACTTTTGTCTAGACAGTTGACCCACAATGTGAGCATTTCTTCTGTTTCATCAGACAGCATCAAAATACCCCAATTGGCAGGAACACAATCATTAGAAGTATGCACAAAATTAGAGTAGCCTTGGAGTATTTATCTGCAATGATGCCGATCTGTAATAGATCTCACCTCATCGTTTTCTACACACGATCAACAACCTAATGTTGCTAAGTAACAATAACCCTGCAATCGCATTCATTGTTAGACAGCAACACAATGGTAATGCTCAATTACGCACATTACACCTAAATAAGATAAGAAACAACCCATAAAAGAACAATATAAAGACTCGAATTATTAATAGACGTGATACATGTATGCGTACCCCGAACACTGGACAATACATGTATACGTACCCCGCACACTGGACAATTGCCCTTGAGGGGCTGTGAAGGTCTCGAGTATGTAAAATACGGCCGCTGTGGTTGGTTACCATCCTGGTACGATACATACCCTCCGTGAGGTGACTGTACATATCCTCCGTGAGGTGGCTGTGCATGTCCTCCGTGAGGTGGCTGTACATATCCTCCGTGAGGTGGCTGTGCATATCCTCCGTGAGGTGACTGTACATATCCTCCGTGAGGTGGCTGTGCATGTCCTCCGTGAGGTGACTGTACATATCCTCCGTGAGGTGGCTGTGCATGTCCTCCGTGAGGTGGCTGTACATACCCTCCGTGAGGTGACTGTACATATCCTCCGTGAGGTGGCTGTGCATGTCCTCCGTGAGGTGACTGTACATATCCTCCGTGAGCTGACTGTACATATCCTCCGTGAGGTGGCTGTGCATGTCCTCCGTGAGGTGGCTGTGCATGTCCTCCGTGAGGTGGCTGTGCATGTCCTCCGTGACGTGGCTGTGCATGTCCTCCGTGAGGTGGCTGTACATACCCTCCGTGAGCTGACTGTACATATCCTCCGTGAGGTGGCTGTGCATGTCCTCCGTGAGGTGGCTGTGCATGTCCTCCGTGAGGTGACTGTACATATCCTCCGTGAGCTGACTGTACATATCCTCCGTGAGGTGGCTGTGCATGTCCTCCGTGAGGTGACTGTACATATCCTCCGTGAGCTGACTGTACATATCCTCCGTGAAGTGACTGTACATATCCTCCGTGAGGTGACTGTACATATCCTCCGTGAGGTGGCTGTGCATGTCCTCCGTGAGGTGACTGTGCATATCCTCCGTGAGGTGGCTGTGCATGTCCTCCGTGAGGTGACTGTGCATATCCTCCGTGAGGTGACTGTACATATCCTCCGTGAGGTGGCTGTGCATGTCCTCCGTGAGGTGACTGTACATATCCTCCGTGAGGTGGCTGTGCATATCCTCCGTGAGGTGACTGTACATATCCTCCGTGAGGTGGCTGTGCATGTCCTCCGTGAGGTGACTGTGCATATCCTCCGTGAGGTGGCTGTGCATATCCTCCGTGAGGTGGCTGTGCATGTCCTCCGTGAGGTGGCTGTGCATGTCCTCCGTGAGGTGGCTGTACATATCCTCCGTGAGCTGACTGTACATATCCTCCGTGAGGTGGCTGTGCATGTCCTCCGTGAGGTGGCTGTACATATCCTCCGTGAGGTGGCTGTGCATATCCTCCGTGAGGTGACTGTACATATCCTCCGTGAGGTGGCTGTACATATCCTCCGTGAGCTGACTGTACATATCCTCCGTGAGGTGGCTGTGCATGTCCTCCGTGAGGTGGCTGTACATATCCTCCGTGAGGTGGCTGTGCATATCCTCCGTGAGGTGACTGTACATATCCTCCGTGAGGTGGCTGTGCATGTCCTCCGTGAGGTGACTGTACATATCCTCCGTGAGCTGACTGTACATATCCTCCGTGAGGTGGCTGTGCATGTCCTCCGTGAGGTGGCTGTGCATGTCCTCCGTGAGCTAGTCAGTACATATCCTCCGTGAGGTGACTGTACATACCCTCCGTGAGGTGACTGTACATATCCTCCGTGAGGTGACTGTACATATCCTCCGTGACGTGGCTGTGCATGTCCTCCGTGAGGTGACTGTACATATCCTCCGTGAGCTGACTGTACATATCCTCCGTGAGGTGGCTGTGCATGTCCTCCGTGAGGTGACTGTGCATATCCTCCGTGTGGTGACTGTACATATCCTCCGTGAGGTGGCTGTACATATCCTCCGTGAGGTGACTGTACATATCCTCCGTGAGGTGGCTGTGCATGTCCTCCGTGAGGTGACTGTACATATCCTCCGTGAAGTGACTGTACATATCCTCCGTGAGGTGGCTGTGCATGTCCTCCGTGAGGTGACTGTACATATCCTCCGTGAGCTGACTGTACATATCCTCCGTGAGGTGACTGTACATATCCTCCGTGAGGTGGCTGTGCATGTCCTCCGTGAGGTGGCTGTACATACCCTCCGTGAGCTGACTGTACATATCCTCCGTGAGGTGGCTGTGCATGTCCTCCGTGAGGTGGCTGTGCATATCCTCCGTGAGGTGACTGTACATATCCTCCGTGAGCTGACTGTACATATCCTCCGTGAGGTGGCTGTACATATCCTCCGTGAGGTGGCTGTGCATGTCCTCCGTGAGGTGACTGTACATATCCTCCGTGAAGTGACTGTACATACCCTCCGTGAGGTGACTGTACATATCCTCCGTGAGGTGGCTGTACATATCCTCCGTGAGGTGACTGTACATATCCTCCGTGAGGTGGCTGTACATATCCTCCGTGAGCTGACTGTACATATCCTCCGTGAGGTGACTGTACATATCCTCCGTGAGGTGACTGTGCATGTCCTCCGTGAGGTGACTGTACATATCCTCCGTGAAGTGACTGTACATATCCTCCGTGAGGTGGCTGAGGCATTTTCATGGTGCGGTCCCTTTTGATGAGATAAAGTTCCATATCCTAAAATGATACTATTGGTGTTAGTTCAAATAAACGCATAGACATAATTGCTTCAGATACAGATTACTGTTACACGATAATGAACATAGAGGAAACCGGATAAATGTTCGTAGAATGGAAGTGATTATTTAGACAATTCCTGGTCATACACGGTTGGTGTGTTCCGCCGATGATCCCGTTCCAAATATGAAATGGCAAAATGATAATTTTGGCAATTGCATAAGCTATGTCGTTAATTTTTATGTCTCAAGGTTCTTTCATACAATTAAAACTAGTGCCATTTTCAGTTGTATAGCTTACCATAAATACAGCTGGGAAACTTATCTATAAATGACTTGCAGAGAAAACGTATTTGATATGTTTTATAGACAATAAATGTAACTACATAATAGTTGTAGCAAAAGTTTAACGAAATATATTAGTTGTTTTACGAACCCACAGGGCGAGGTTAAATAATTCACATATTGAGGTAACAGTAGGCTACAAGTGTGTTATACCATATAGAGCGCGCAGTATACTGAAATTTAGTTGTAATTTATACACACGCTACGTATTGCACGGTTAGGCCCCGCCCAACAGTGATACGACAGTTATTGAATACCGCAAAACAACGAAAACTCTTAAGTATGGTATAAATAGCAATATGACGTCCTTGTCTATATCAAATACAGCATAACCTATTGTCTTGTACAGAATCGCTTTTAAGGGTAGTTATATACCAATAATGATATACGACAAAATCATAAGCATTGTTAATTTTTCATTTAGAGTAAATGTTACGTTCAGTATGCATCGACTTTTATTTAAAAACAGATCTCAGTCATAAGCTTTTTTGATATGATATTCATATTTTCAGTTTAGCACACACAGTTCCTTTGAATTGGAGTAAGATCGAACACCATGCTAGCCAACTCGAGCGTAACGCTCGTTCAGTGAGCATTTATGCTGGGTCAGTCAATAAAGACCCTCTTCGTACGGGTTACAATGGAGCGTCTCGCTCGAGCGTCTTGCTCCAGTGAACGAGCATTATGCTCTGTAGCAACGCACATTGGTGTCAACCCAACTGCGGTGTTCATCACGAAAGTGCGTTACGCAATATGGTAATGAACACCGAAGTGCATTACCCTAGGAACGCACTACGGTGTCAACCCAACTTTGGTGTTGACCACCATAGTGCGTTCGATGTTTGATGTTAACTATAATAACAGTTACACCAAAGTGCGTTGCAGTGGTTCATCATCATGATCAATTTTAGTGTTGATGTGGCTGTCTCTTTAAATTGACCTTTAAATTGCAAGATGGGTGGGAAAAGCACTCGCGCGTGACCAATTCATAATGATGATGATGATTATGATCTGATGATGCTGATGATGATCTGACCACGAGGATGTTCCTAGGTTGATGTTGATCTGATGATTATGATGGTTTTATGATGATGAGGATGAAGATAATAATGATGATAATGAGGATGATATAATGATGACCAAGCATCATGCTCGTTCATTGAGCATGATGCTTGATCTTACGAGCATCATGCTCGTTTTTTTAAGCATGATGCTGTGTTCATAGGGTCAGACATTAAAGACCCTAATCGTACTCCATATTTGAAGTAACCTAACTTTGTGTTAAGCGTTTCGATTTATTTACATGGGTATATACTTAAACACATCGTCAAAACCCACTGTGTAAATTCCGTTACCACTACATTATATACCGCGGGAGAAGTGGCAGTCAAAAGTTCGTTTACATAAATATTGATGAGCCACCAGATGACCAATGAAATTACAATGTATACGTTGAATACTCCTCGAATTAAGTCTTGAAAACAATTATCAGTCAAAAACCGACCACGCACAGGATAACGATCGCTTCACGATTGAAATCGTGGTCTCAATCGTGGACAAATCGTGGTGATCCTATCAGATCTTATCAGAACTTGAGGTCAGTCGTGGCAAACACGATTGCCAGGACTGATCTCAAGATAGGATTGCCACGATAAGTCCACGATTTCAATCGTGAATCGATTCGTGATAGTTGGAACCTAGCATTAGTTTATTCACGTTTTTACTTGAAAACGTATTTCAAAACATGGAACGTAGTACTATAATGCTCATAGTGAAATGTGAATGTTAAATGACACATGATTAAAAGCCATAATAAGAACCATAAAAACACAGAAAACGGAAATTATCAAATTATTAGTTGATATTTAAGTCTCTTTTTTCCTCATCAAGTGTGTTTTCTGATTATAGATCTTACTCCAGCTGCATCAGCACAAGAAGAAACCCTTAAATAATAATTAAAGAGGTCGCAATAATGTAATGGATATGGTGTCCGCCTGGAGGTCCCGGGTTCGATCTCAACTCGGAGAGCGTTCTCAAGATCATTCCAAAGACAGCAAGTAAACGGACTCGAGGGTGTCTCTATAAGCCCAAGGCTTTCGATACAATCGAGCTTAAATAAATAGGTTTAAACTAAATAAGAATTGTTTGTTTGTTTTGATTTTTCATTGGAGATACGTTCTACTGAATCCACGCAACATAAATCACAATGTGAACGTAGACTTTGTAATTTAAAGTGGTACACCACCATGCTAGCGTGCCTCTAGTGTGAGGTATGTCACGCTTCATAACCTTAAAATGACCAGGATGTATTTGTGATAAACATTGTAGGGAAAATCCCGTTTTAACTGGAAATTTGAAATAAATGCAAATTCGTTATTCAAAACAAGGTGAGTGTAGTTTGTGTTACGAAATAGTCACTTAACGATTAATTACTAGTAATGCTAGGTTTCCACTATCGTGCGATCCGTCACGAACGCCACGATTGGCCACTCGTAGCTGATCGTGGTATTTCTTTGAGTTTTCAGGCTTGGATACGATGTGATGCGAGTCCATACGTTTTGATAGGATGTTTAGCGCTCTGTTGCGATCCGGTCACGATTTTTCAATTACAGGTGTCACGATATGTCACTGTTCAATTTCCAGTTTAGATACAATTACATATGTTCCGTTGGAATTGTTTCGATCTTGTCCACGATTGGGTCTCGATCCGATCATCACGATCGGGCCCCTCGAATTAGGACGTTATTGTACAGATAAGTTTCGCTATCACGAATCCATGCGATCCGTTACGATATGATACGATTGTGGTCGCGATATCTTACACGAGATGGAGAACACGATTTGAGCTACGACTGGACCCGAATGATATAAATACAACCCGACTGACTATTTACATTGTTTCTTGAGATCGCAACACATCTTAACAGAGAGTGGTGTTTTTTTCTCGTCTACGATCGATACCGATCACCACGATATGGATGCATGATTAAATTCGATTTGTCGCGCTTTGTTACGATGCAATTAGATCTGATGCGACGATCCCGATGGACAATTGATCGCTGTTGATCGTGTTAACTGTAGAGAATTATTGAACCGTTCCAAATTTTTATACGATTAACACGATTGTGGCCGACTGACCTCAAGATCTGATACGATCACCACGATTGGTCTGCGATTAAGACCACGATTTAAATCGTGGCGCGAATCGTGATAGTGGGAACCTAACATTAACTACTTAAGATTCTGCATGAAAAAAGAAATAAACATTCGATTATTGAACATACGCTAGCCGTGTACGGCTAAAAAGCTTTAGAAAGGAGAGCAAATATTGTTAATGACTAGTAATGGCCCACTCATTACACGTTGTTCCGCCTGATCTTAAAAAAGGGAATGTATAGTATATGATTACTATTTCATGTGGTACGTTTCGTGTATTTGTCTTGTCTAGTAATTATCACTCATCAGCAGTTTGTTTGGAATATGAGATAGATAGTTTGATCACTCATTATTGGTAGGTAATGAATCAAACCTTAGTGTATGTTTTAATACACGTGTTTAAAAATAGAATTAATATTAGAAAGTGAATAGCTGGATATCAAGCATACTATGCATTCCTTGTCCATTTTATAAAACAACTTGCCCTAATTCACTGAATAAATACTATATAAGGCCATACACATTTGATTCTATGTTTTTCGTCCCCATGTTTTTTCGAACCTACCATCCAGGCAGGAAAAACAAAACAATTAGTCGATCAAAAAACATATCACAACTTATTAATGACAAGCTAAAGCAGGCGTGACCTGCAAAACTGTTATATATCATCTACATATTGGGAACCTACTTTAACACAGTAGTTTAACTGTGTAAATTGACTTGTTGACACTATTTGTAAAAACACCTAAAAGTCATTTTGTTACAATTCTTATATGCTTTCCAACTCGATTTTTCACATTGTCAAACTGTTGTTTTTTCGTTCAGGCATCCAAAAACATACCAGCCCGAGGACGCTAAACATAGAATCAAATTGATATGGCCTAATTAAGTTGACGCACTTTGTCCATAATACGTAGCGGAAAAATCCCAGTCACTTTCTTACATGATGAGGAACTACATTGCATGAGACATTGATCATTTTATTTTCTTTCGGGTTGAAATCTAATTTGTGGTAATACATGAATTCATATGGCTAGTTACTTTATATCGCTTACCACAATTTGCTCGTAACATCAGACATCATCGGTGGGACCTTACGAAGGTCCTGTTTAGATTTACTTCTTCATACCAGTTTGTAGTCAACCAAACACAATACTCAACAGGACAAAACGATGCTGAGTCAAATGAGCTTATACAGTCAGATTCAGCATGAACAAACTATAAAAAAAAACTTTTTAAACTATTTTAACATTACAACAAAACAACGTTATACTTCGTTGGTATAGAATTACAGACAATAAAATAATTAACAACTTTCTTAATCAGAAAAAATAATTCAACCCATGCCAAAATTGTTTTTATACGTTATAAAACGTCAATTCATTTCACATACGAATCAAATAATACGCATCAAGGTAAGATATTGGGAATAGTTATCTTAATCAAATAATTTCTTTACGCGTCGATGTCATTAATAATATTGTCAACAAGTAGTAGATTTTCAGAATATGTGCAATAAGTTTTTACGCATATTCACACTATTATGTATAAAACGTCATTGTAAAAATATTTCATCTTTTAAGACATTTAGTTTGTTAACAGTTGTTTATTTCAAACGAATTTACTGTCTTGAAATGTTTTGTCACACATATTCGTCATAAATATTTCTATATAATCTTAATATGGCACATGTTCCGTCGCTAAAATAAAGCAGGAATATGTCGTCTAAATGGTCACGGTTGCCCCACAGTGTGTGCACGTTTTCTTTTTCATCATCAGACAGCAAAGGATCCCGATTGGGAAGAACACTATGGCCAGAATTATGCCGATAGTAGAGTACCCTTCTTGCATAACGCCGACCTAGAAGAGAACCAATCTGACGTCATCTTGGTAGAAAATAAATGATAATATTGTGGCTTGTTGTGGGAAAGCCGGCCTTAATGCAGTCCGCACATCCGCCTACAGTGGATTTATGTTTTGAACAGACTTCCTTGAAACAGAACATACCATAAAAGCCGAAAGTGTCGTCCCGGATAAGCCGGTGCGGACTGCACAGGCTAGTCCCGGACGACACCATACGCACATGCATTTAGCCCGGTTTCCCTGGACACGCCTAAAATGTATTTAGTCCACATTAACGTATTAAAACATCTGTACTCAATCATTACATGTAATCCTTTATACATGCAATGGTTAAACAAGATATTATAGAATATAACGTGTTGAAAGCCAGAATGTGTTAACATTAAAAGTGTCCAAAAGCATAGTAAAACCCATTGACCTGTAAAGTCGAATGATGTATTAAATTAGGCTTCGTATATTGTATGGATTGTATTGTATTTTATGTGTTACTGTTAAGTAGCCTAAGTTCTGGATAAAAACGCTGAAGTTTATTATTAACTATGCACATACCCTACATGCCATACAAGTTGGCGATATTGGCTGATACTGCACCACTGGTGGATAAGGTCCCGGACTCGGTTGGTACTGTCCCGCGGGAGGAATTGTTCCATATTCTGGTAACAGACATTTACACGGATTCATTACTGATGCATTGTTAATAAATACAGAAATATAACGCTGTATTTCTCTTAGTAAAGGACGCAAAACACTTGCCTATATTTCAGGGCCAGTATTCACCAACCTATTCTTAGACTTAAGACATATAAATATGGAATATTCTTAAATATAAACAAAGCTAAACTCCAGTTGCGACAGCAGGAGAGAACTCTTATTAGCAGCCCCAGGTTCTTTATTTATGGCAAGTGACCAATTGCCAAAAGCAATACACAGGACATCACAAAAACACATAACACACATAAAATACACATGAATAAAACTGGGGTCACCGCCTTGGAACGGTCAATGCAAAGCATTGGGGGTTTAAACCAGTTTATGTGCGCACGAACCTCACACTTGGCCCAGAATTATTCACAAAACATGTAAGTGTAAATAAAAATTAGCCTCATAGCTTCGCAGTTCGAATTTAATTTAATTCAAATTAAAACTGGTTTGTTCTAAAAGGCTGTTAATAAGAATCTAACTTGGTATTCACTCACACTAATTAAATCATTTCTGAATTTCTGATTCATAACGATTTGTAAATGTCATAAGCGACAGTGGTACCATCATATTTACAAATACACATTTGTTCTTCTTTTGTCTAACTGTATTCTTTATTCTTAAGTCTAAGAGTGGGTTGGTAAATACGGGCTGTGATCGTTAACTTATAACACTTGCTAACGACTTTCTCTGCTTAGGAACCACGAATTAGTTTATACAAAACCAAAACATTTCCACAAAAAGCAAATCATATGATAAAGTTTGAGTAGAGTTGGATAACTCTTGAACACTTTAATTCTTAAAATATATGCTTATACAGCCTTCCTATTTGAACGTATTGACATTGATATTAATTATTATTTCAAATGGAAAATATTACATGTACCAAACCTCGTGTAGCTGTAAAATATGTGATTAGTATATCATTTTTTCGCATCTAAATCTTTATGGTCAAATCAGTTTTTGTCCCATCATCACACCTGCATTGACGAAATAACACCCAGTGGGATAAACCTAGCAGTATTTCAACACTGTGGAACACAGCAAACACGCGCAGTATAATGACGACATAGTGTTGATTTTCGTGACATCATTTTATGTTTATCGTGTTATTGAGTGTTTTTATTTCAAATGTTTTCTAAAATAAGGACAGAAATGGATGGGAAGAATAGAATACCAAGTAAGTGTTTATTAAAGATAAGTTTATTTGCTCGGCACGAAAAAAGGACCACTCGCCAAGGATCGAGTTCAGGTTTTGTAAGCCTCGCTAAATCAACTTTATTCAACACTTTATTCTCTACATATTTACATGAGTAATGTATTTGAACATGGCGTTAAACATGTTTGTTCACTAGCATATCTATTAGTACTCCAGCCGGTTGATAAAGACATTGACGAAAAGAAACGAATCAGTCAAAAGTGTAACTCAATCTATTAAGATTCACTTACCTTTGTTATCTGTCATTTTCAATATTCAGGTAAAGTCGCTATATGGAATCAAACCTGAAAAAATACTGTTTAAGTTCAGGTCATTACAAAATTGTACATATCATTTGTACAACTTTGTGAACAAAATGCAGACACTTTTAATTTGATGTTCTTCGTTCTAGCATTATTGATATAATTTTCTGCTGGTTATTTAGATGAAAACATTGACATGTGGTTAAGATGCAAGTGCTGTCATAATCTTTTTATTCATGCCAAAATAATATTCCTTAAATATATTAATATTGTTTGTACAAATTTCACCACAATTATTTGACAAACATAGTAAACTGAGAACACTTGTTCACAAATTTGTACAAGATCAACCATTGAAACATAACAGATTTTAAAGGTTATATAAACTAAACTACCTTTCAAAATTCCGCACATAAATAGAATAAAACCACGGCTGTCGATTTAGTTATTCTAATTATTTGGTAATGTTCTGTATTTTGTAAATACTGATACTTTTAAAAGATATTTTTTAAATAATGTTTGTCCATTTTAGTCTAAATATAGTATTAATGCAACTCCAGAGACATCATCAGGAGAGAAACACGTATTACCATCCGTTAGTCCTTTATTTGAGGCAAGTGTCTAATCGCCTATACAACATAGGAAAATACATAAAACACAACAAAAAACCATAAAAATGATATATTTTACTTTCCTGTTTTATTGTTCAAAATATCAAGCTTAAGGAAGAAAATAAATGACTGAAATCACCCCAAGTCGTATAACCATCGACAATGCGATCCAAACAAATACTTCCTTACCATAGGATAAAACCGATGTAAAGTGATATCTTGCCATAAGGATTTTCTAACTGATAAACGTCTAATGCTATTTGCATGCTTAAGTTGGTTTGAATTTAACTTCCTCTTGTCCATGTGCGTTTTAAAGCTTCAATTTACGATTATTCAGTTTTGTTTTGTTGTTATGTATACACTAAATTATCAGCCATACTGTTTATTTTATAAACTGAACTCCATCTTATGTTTACAATTTTCTCATGGATTTACATTATTAAATTGTTTTATTTTTATTTGTGGAATCTATATAAAATATTATGTTTAAACTACAACTCCGCGAGTCGGATGTGCCGCGTGAAAGGGGATAACTCAAGTACGATCAAACAAACTGACCTTAACCTTCCTAATAAGCCTACTAACACTTTCCTAAAGTTTCATAATGATTTCACAAAAACTTTTTCTCAAGTAACTGTCAGAACAAACTAAAGGGGACGCCGCCGCCGCCAAAGTTACCCCTATATGTCGCCTTTTTAGGCGACGCAAACAATCTATATACATGTTATGCGGAAATGTTATGAACACGCATACATCTGTATAATCTGCAAAGATGTTAACTTACAAGTATATAAGATGATTAAAGTGATATATTATTAGATCTTGATGACGAAGTGTAATAAATTACTAAATTCAATAACGTAGGATGGCCACAGACTTTACAAGATTAATTAGTAAGCCGAGACGAGCAGACGTGTTTTTTTTTGAGCTCTGGCAAGATTTGGATATATTTTGTCAACTTTAATATGGTTTTAAATAGGAAAATCATAATTTTAATATCAAATAAAGGATATAATGTGAACTTGGTACCAGTGTAAAAATGTTATTGAAATGACAGGAAGAAAAAGAAAAGAAAAGAAGAAAAGAAGTGAAAGTGGGGAGGATTTTGAAGCTAGCAAACGTGTAAATACGCAAAAATCGCCAGGGGGGCTTGGATTAATCAGCCAGGTATTGGGCGAAGCCAACTCTGTGTTATATCACGAGGAGATTACCGTGAGCATAAGTAACGTATTTGACGGACTAAGTAGTGTGAGTGATATTGACGAAGGAATTAACGAGGGGATTAACGTGAGCAACAGTTGCGCATTCGACGAGCTAAGCAGAGTGAGTGATACAAACCAAATCGGCGAGCCGAATCTGTTTATAACTATGGAAAGCAATACGTGCCAAAACAATATGGGGCCAACAAACTCGGACATTATAGCCATGCTTGGTAAAATGGATCTAAAACTAAACGATATGGACGCACGATTTAAGGTACTCGAGGGACTAGAGAGGAAAATGGACAATTTTGAAAAGGAATTCAAAAAACTATGGTTACACATGGGTACAGTCACCAAGGATTCTAGGGAAAAAGTCGACAGGGTGGAAAACAAAATAGATTCCGTGGGCATTGACATAGAGGGGGCAAGGAGAAGGATATCTGACCTGGAACAGGCCAACAACAGATTAAGAGATGACATGAACTATGTGCAATCACAGAGTATGAGAAACAATCTAATATTCGGCAATATCCCAGAGGAAGAAAATGAAACGCCGACAAAATGCGAAGAAATAGTGAGATCATTCATGTCGGAGAAGCTAAAATTTACCAAGGAAGCGGTGGCTGCCATGAGATTTGAGAGAGTGCACAGGATGGGCCACAAAATCACAAACGGAATCAGACCTGCCGGAAACGGCGGCGATGGGAGGCACCGAAGCATCGTATGTAAATTCTCGTTCTTTAATGACAGAGAGCAGGTCCGCGGGAGCAGCCGAAATTTAATGGGAACACCGTTTTACGTCACAGAGCAGTTCCCACCGGAAGTTGCACTTAAAAGGAGGCGTCTCTTCAAAAGAGCCAAAGAGGAAAAACAGGCGGGAAAACGGGCGTGGGTGTCATACGACACTTTATACATCGACGGCAGGCCAATAAAGGATGCATAGGAGGGGCCGGATGGACTTAAGTGTATAGTTTGGAACTGCAATGGTTTGAGTGCAGCCAAGCGGGAGGATCCGGATTTCGTTACTCTTTTATCACAGTATGATTTAATTATATTGTTAGAATCATGGACTGACAAAGCAAGCAAAATAGAACTTTCTGGGTACGATTGTAATAACATTTTTAGGAAATATAGACACAGGCAAGCCAAGCGCAATAGTGGCGGTATAGTAATATACACGCGCAGTAGCTTAACCAGTGGAATATCGGTTGTTAAGAATATTCACGACACCATAATATGGCTTAAACTAGATAAAACGTTCTTTAACAATAACGAAGATATTTTTATTGCAGCAGTATATATGTGGGGAAGCGAATCGCCGATGGCCAACTTGATAGATACGGACCTGTTTGAAAGTCTCGGTAGCGATATTAACCATTTTCAAGGGTTGGGTACAGTAATGATAGCTGGGGATTTTAACGCTAGAACAGCGTGTAAATGTGATGCTATTCTCTGTGATTCTTATGTATACGATATTGACCCCGAATACTATTTAGCTGATAACACGCTACCAAGATTCTCGATGGATAAGGGAAGTAACACTCAAGGAAATAATTTACTTGACCTATGTAAGGCCACGACATTGAGAATTGCTAACGGGAGATTGGGCTCGGATTATAGCATTGGTAAATACACATGTTTTAATACTCATGGTGCAAGTGTCATCGATTATTTGATTCTAAGTGAACATTCCTTTAATATAGTAGATAACTTTAGTGTAAAAGAGTTTAATAATTACAGTGATCATGCCCCGCTGTCGTTTAATATAAAATGCAACTTGCGAGTTGCAGTATACAAACCATACATAAGCGAGCAGGTGAAATGGAGGGATGATGAAAAACAGCATTTCCGAGATGGTTTAATAAGCAAGGCAACGGATTTTAACAATCTAATTCATAGTCACGTAGATCCAAATAACGCAAATACTGACACAATAGTTAAAAATTTCACAAATATTTTAAGAGAGGTGGCAGACCCATTATTTATCAAACGCGTTAAAAAATATCCACAATTTGAACGACAAACTATATCGGACAGCGATAAATGGTTTGATCAAGATTGTAGTGAAGCGAAACAGTCGTATAAAGATGCATTGCATATATATAATAACTCACATATCGATACTGATAGAGTTAAAATGTGCCAATTAAAAAGTAAATTTAAAATGATTACAAAAAATAAACGCAAAGCATACAATCTTAAACGCTGTAAACAATTCGAAGACCTTAAACGGAAAAAACCCAAGGAATTTTGGAAGTACTTTAGGTCGCAGAATACACATTGTTACAATAGTAATACGTCGCTAAATGATTTTAAAAATCATTTTCAGCAAATGTTTTCGGACGAAAATCTTACTTATAATGCTAATGCAGAAGAATTTAATTCGAACCATGACTTCGAAAATTTCGATAATGTGCTAGGTGACCTTGATAACCAAATTACATATAACGAAGTAGTTAAAGCTATTGCCCTCTTAAAGAAATGTAAATCGCCTGGTTTAGATAATTTGCTAAACGAATATTTTAAAGAAGCCTGCGATATTTTGGCTGGTTATATAACAACGATTTTTAACATAATTTTAAATACTGGTAAATTCCCGTTAGCTTGGACAGAAGGGATTATAATACCTATATATAAGAAGGGAGATAAATCAGATCCTAGTAATTATAGAGGCATCACCTTATTAAGTAACTTTGGAAAATTGTTTACATGTATACTCAATCAGCGAATATCGATTTGGTGCGAAAACAATGATGTTATATCTGACGCGCAGTTCGGATTTAGAAAATGCAGGTCAACTATAGATGCAGTTTTCATAATAAATTCAATTATTGAAAAATATGTTAATATGAACAGACGATTGTATTGTTGTTTTATTGATATGAAACGTTGCTTTGATTCCATATATTTAAATGCATTATGGCTAAAGTTATATAAGTCGAATGTGGACGGCAAAATGTTGCGCATTATACGCAGTATGTACCAATCAGTCAAATGTTGTGTTAGACATTGCAACACATACTCCGAATATTTTAATATAGCAGTCGGGCTAAGGCAGGGGGAGATAACCTCGCCGATACTTTTTTCTCTTTTCGTAGACGATCTTGAAATGTTTTTACAAAATAGACATAATGCGGGAATAAATACACAAGACATATGTTTAATTCTACTCCTATTTGCAGACGATATGGTTGTCATAGGTGAAACGCCGGAAGATCTACAACAGTCTATCGACCGTTTATATGAATATTGTAATACCTGGGGTTTGCAAGTCAACATTACAAAAACCAAAATTATTGTTTTCCGCAAACGCGGAACTATCAAACGTAATGAGCGGTGGGTATATGGTAACGAAAACATAGACATTGTAAATGATTTTATATATCTGGGGGTAACACTTAATTATACAGGGAACTTTAATCTCAATACTAACACTCTGCGCGGTAAGGGTCTAAAGGCACTAAATATATTGCTATCAAACTTGAAAAACTATAGTTGTACACCTAAGGTAGCTTTACAGTTGTTTGATGCGTTTGTTGCTTCAACTATTACATACTCGTGCGAATTATGGGGTTTTTCAAAGTGTAGCGAGTTGGAAAAACTGCACCTTAAATTCTGCAAAGCTGTTCTTGGTGTAAGGAAATCAACTTCAAATGTAGGCATTTACGGCGAACTTGGTAGACACCCGTTATATATTAACAGATATGTACGCATAGTAAAATATTGGTTTAAAATAACTAAAAGTGAAAACATTATAGTACGATCCATACTGGAAGAAGGTTTGGCTGACTTAAAGGATAATAAATGTAACTGGTTCGGAAAGGTCAGGGACTTACTATGTAAATACGGATTTAATTATGTGTGGCCAAATAACTCACAAATAAATGAGGCAACTTTTATGTCCTTGTTTAAACAAAGAGTTATCGACGAATTCCTACAAGAGTGGAAACGAGATATTGAAGATAATAGGGTACTTATTGTATACAAAGCATTAAAAAAAACCTTCTCTTTTGAATCATATCTCGAGACGATTTTGTCAAGAAATCTAAGAATAGCGATAACGAAACTACGCATCTGTGCACATAACCTTAGAATTCAGACGGGTAGGTATGATAGAATGGAAAGAAATATGCGACTCTGCCAATTATGTGACAGCAACGAAGTGGAAGACGAATTCCACTTTCTGTTGAAATGCCCCAATTTTGCCATAATCAGAGGAAAATACATTAAAACTTATTATAGAGTCAGACCTAGCATGTTTAAACTCATACAGTTATTATCCACAAAAAGTAAAAGTGAAATGTTCAAGTTAGGCAAGTTCATAGCAGAGGCACTAACTATTCGCCAAGTTTACACTCAAAGAAATGTATAACTGTGTTATATATGTAACGGTGGAGTTATATGTATAACTGTAGACTGAATTCATTATGATACATTATGCCATAAAGTGATAGGCTTCTACTAAGTTCTTCTGGGTACTACTAATATTTTACTACGATTCAAATTGTAATATTTTCTGTTTTGAAAAAAAAAAAAAAAAAAAAAAAAAAAAAAAAAAAAAAAAAGATATTGATTTATTTTATTGATCATGTTGTGTAACTATTGTATGCTGATAGAGTTGTTGCATTAACATCAAGTATAAATAAAATTCGGTATTCTGTGTATTACTAAAATTTTATTATGACTCAATTTGCACTACCTTTTGTTCTTAAAAAGATATTGATTTATTTTATGGATCATGTTGTGTAACCATTGTATGTTGATGGAGTTGTTGCATTAACATTAAGTAATACATAAAATTCGGTATTCTGTGTACTACTCACATTTGACGGTGACTCAAATGGTATTATTTTTTATTCTTTACATAGATATTGATTTATTTTATGGATACAACGACATATTAAAGCAGTTACATATATAGCCAGATACTCTGTTATCATGTTTGTCTAAAATATCTGTATAGTTCATCCATTACCAATTTATTATTTATCTGTAAGAAAAACAACGACTTACTATATTCATGTATTTTGTATTATCATTTTGTTTAACACTAGAAACTGTAAAGTTTATGTGTAATAAAATCCTGTTCTGTTCTGTTCTGTTCTACAAGAAAAAAGAAACAAAACGTGTGAATAATCACTACAAGGAAAGATCAGGTAAATGGCACGTTTAAAAGGTCAGAAATCTTGGCCAAAACTGAACAAAATCCAAAGTGGGAAAGTGTACTATGGAATCTACGAAATATATACACTCTTGTAGAAGGAACACAATACAAAACATTTTATTTGTGTTCAATGAATGTAACGAAAATATAAGTTATATACAGTGCATATACACCCACTATGCGCTAATTGTGCCGAAACCTAACACTCATTGCCGGGAAAAATCACATTAAAGTCAAGGATAATCCGGAAATTTTAATTCGTTATTTGGGCAACGTCCGTATACACGTGGTAGTGACCCTTACGTTGAAGTTGTCAATGACAGATACAATGACATACATGTCTCAGAAGGATGCATATGCAATACAGAATCACAGCATAATTTAAATGTTTTACTTGTTGATGCGTACATGTGTTATAACAATTATACATTGTTGCTATAATTGGGGCGTATTTGTCGACAAAAAAAACAACAATCATAACAACAAAATATACATTAAAATCATTTTAGGACCGCGAGAATAAGCCGTTGTTCAAGAAAGAAAATAAGACACCGCAAAATCCAATGAAATAACAGTAACACATCTATGAACATGATCTTTAATCTGTCAATTAACTGTACTCCGTGTTTAAATATTTAACAGTAATTCTTCCCATCTAATTACTCATTCCCTAATTTTGTTCAAATAATTGTTCTGCCAAACATATATTATATGTTAATTTCTTTATTTAGGAAATTTGCAACTGTTTGCTGTTAAAGTGTTAAAATGTCAATTTTATTTGTCATCACACTGTTCTAATAAACTCTGATCTGAATAAAAAGTTGAAGTTGAAGTTTACATGCACGTCAAATTATATACGTTCATTTGCGCAGTTTCAATGGTTTGAAGTTCATGTTTGTATTGAAACACATTGAATACATGCGTGACTTGTCAGAAACAGGAAGACATATTGAGTAACACCGTACACAAACATTTAACCGTTTATAAGTATATTTAATGCACTTGTATATCCATAGCCGACGGCAAGAATGAGTTGGATAGCACCGGCATTTAATTTAGATGGTGACATTGGATCGCATCTTCATCACAGTCAATGCAAACTGGGAATTTAAGCGTAACTGGTAGTTGGTCATATCACTTCAGCTTGAAGAATTTTGATTTTAAAAGTATTTTATTCATTAGATTAGGACCTATATTTCGCCCCTTTACTTTACTTTACTTTCCCGTATGTGGAGAAAAAAAGCAAAATGAGACGCGATCTATAAAACGCACAATTGCTTAATCCAAACAATCGTGTGTTATTTTTAAGTTTTCTGGCCAGTCCCTACAGCCTCAAAATAACGATGTTCAAATGTTGTTTGCTAGTTATTTTATCTTTCAGTTACGAGTAGGAGTATGCGATAACCCTGTACATCATCATGTTGACATTTAGAATGGAAGTAAGACTCGTTGCCAAATGATAATCTGTAGAATCACATGCAGTATTTAATATTGGGTATTCAAGTGGGGGAAAATCGGTACAGTTATTCATTTGAGGCAGATGCCATGTTAAAGACAAAAGTAAAGTAGGGCCGCAATGGTGTTAAAGATAGACTTGCGACCGGGAGGTCGTGGGTTCGATCCCCACTCAGGGAGCGTTCTCATAATCATTATAAAGACACCAAGTCCTGGTTCTCCCCAGTGTGTCTCTATAAGCCCAAGGCTTTTGATGCAATCGCCCTAAAATAAATAGATTAAAACCAAAGACAAAAGTCTTCGCGATTCGCCTACGGTTGACTGCACAGTTTCAACCATTTGATAAGCTTTAATAATTGTTAATGGAGAGAGCTGAAGCTTCCTACTGACTCTACTGAAGTAACAAAAGTACTACAGTACGGTCTGGAAACACATGATGAAGGTGGGCTCGGTGTTTAAGTACTCCACCTGCGTCTAAAACCTGTGGGCCAGTTTCAAATGATGCAATAGCTTCCAGTCATTGCAGGAATGCCTCATGCATTGCTTGAAAGTCGATTTGACCCAGCCTGCTTCATAAATTAAATTGAACTTGGTCTTTCTGATTTGAACACCATGGATTCCTGTTTGCTTTTTTCATCCCCGATAGTAACCGTCTGCTACGTGTAGGAGATTACTTTAAAAAAAAGATGCCGAAGTGTATCCGTACAATAAGCATTATTGCTCTTCTTTCACTGAACATATTTGTGAGTGCAAGTTTTAGATCGTTACTACAATAATAGTATACAGCTTTAGGGTATTGTTTGTGACACACGGCTGCACATCCGTTGGTTTTTCCATCCATATTAAGAGCACTGTTCATTGTCAGGAATCGGTACACGTTTTGATCGATTCCAATATCAGTAAGTACTTGCATGACTCTGTGAACCTTTCAATATGGTTGTGTTCAGGTGTAGTAAATGTTTTGTGCTTTAACTGTGTCAACAATTTTCTTTTGAACCTATATGTGTAATACAAACGAGTAACTCATTTTGCGCTGAGCTTGATTTGTATGTAGGTTCCGTGCGCAAGCCGAAAGGTGTGCTGGTAGCAGGGTGTTGAAATTATTCAGGCTTGATGATAATGCCGTATCGTCATCAGGATGTGGCTAGAGAAATTCACCTTGTATTTCACACTTCAACAAACTTTCGACAATATTCTTACGTATTTGACGGTTTATAGTTAGTTGGCGTACGGCTCGGTGGTCACTGTTGTATCTTTTCGTCTAGATTGTGTGCGTGTCTGTCTTAAAATCAATGGTATTTCTCCATTGAGCTTAAATTGTAAAAGCATGTGGAATGTCCTTTCAAATCTGATTCAGCATTTTTCTAGTAAGAGAGGTTCACTTGTTATTGTTTGACCATCTGTAAACATGACGCATATGAGGCAATACAAGCTTTCAACTTCTTTGGAGTAGGAAAGAAAACTGTCAGTTTCATCTTGCTGAATATTGGGGGGGGGGGGGTGATCATTGCAACAAATGCTCCGCATATCTTCGCATTCCCCAAGTGGCCTATAGTTAATATGTTCATATATTTTCACTGACGAAAGACATTAATTATCCCGAGGTGGTTCATGACTGTATTTATACACTGGACGCAGAATCTTGGAAACAGAAGGGATATATCGCTCCAACCCTGTGGATGCATATCGTTCTCTGGCTCTGATGATTAATGACCTTCTGAGAAAGGCCCATGTAAGATTCGGAATTGTGAAATTTAAACTAACTGTGCCGTGGAGATGAATGTTCACAAAACAACCCCCTTTCCATCGGAAAATCACTCCTTATTGTAGGAGTGGCTGACAAAGGTGGTCCTGTTTATCAATAACAGCCTAATTGGAATGTGAAAGTATCTTTGAATTTTTTTAGATTGTTCATTTTTCAAACTACTGTAGTTATTTAAACTGTTTACATTCTTGTGGCCTGAAATCTGTATGATCTGATGAGCAGGGAGATTCTTGTCGTTCAGTTTCAGAACCAAGTGTTTTCTTGCACTGAAAACAAGAGTGTTTTCTTGCACTGAAAACACAAGTGTTAAAAATATCAGATATGTATTCAAGTTGCAAGGAATGTGATGAATATGGAAATACGGCCCCAATTGTATCACAGCATATTACAAGAGTTTTAATTTGTAATTACTTTTTGTGCTTTCGAAACACCTCAATGAAGTTAACAGTCCAGGGTTTGTTAAGAATCTGAAAGTCATCATTCATTTAAAATAAGTTTTGTCTGGAAATATCAAGGAATCTTGATAATTTGGATTTCATCATGGAAAAATCATGGGACTTTAGTTTCTACAGTTTGTATAAACCATGAATATCAAGACCTGTTCAATACCAATGGATGGAAAGGTAAGAGTTATTTTTTTAAATTTATTTTCATTTTGAATATGGAATTCTTGAGTGAAAAGAAGCCTACCTGTATTGGGTGATTCGGGGCTCTTTAATCCCGGCATCTGACTTCATCTCTGCCATTATATTGTAGAGTTTGTTGATACCCATGGCAGACTTTTTGTACCAGCATTGTTGGGTACTGTTACCAGGAGTCAAAAAGAAGGGACTGTCATCTATCATCATTTATGTATGGCGTTTGTCGGCATATAGCTTGCAGAGATACACAGGGACCCTGTCAGGTTCTCCAGGAACTGCGTATGCCCTTGGTTTAAAAATGTACATCAGTGAATTATAAATGATAAGCCAATGTTTGAAGCATAAACTATTAAATTACCAATTTTATTTTGCTGATATTTTTCTACAGATCATTGGAAAGCATACTGTAACCAAAGTAGATTTATTGTTTCATTAGTCATTTTAGGGCTAAGCAAAATATGTTCACCTTGTATCTCTAGGATTCGCGACTGTACGGGTCTTGGTTTGCCGCTCAGTGTCGAGGGTGATTTCTGTGCCGTTTATCATCAAAAAATGTGTCTTGCATATCATCCACGTGGAATGTATAAGAGCTCTTGGACTGGATCGTCCCAGAGTCTTTGCTTTTTACACAGCATCAGTGTGTTCATTTTTAATGCCACAGCTTCTTAAGGTTTCCTTCCATAGCCTTGCTTTTTTCAGAGCTTTCTGTTTACGTTTAAACACTTGTCTCACCTTGGCAAATTCTGTGTCATTTATTAATGAAAGTTTACTCTTCATATTCATCAAATGTCATTCCACTCAGCTGATAAAGCCTCTCAATGTTGTGGGTTCGTACTCGGTTCCATCTTTTTTTGTGACGCCCGACAAGAACTCACACACAAGAGTATTTCATTCATCACCAGGTATATTGTCTAAATTTCTTGACTCTTGTTTGTGATTCAGAAACTTTCTGAATAGTTTAATATCATTTTTTGTTTTCTTTTTGTGTGTTTAAATTGTCATTTGGAAGTTGTCAAAACTTACAGTTGGGAATTGCTATTCTGCTGTTCTTGTTGCTGCTGTCGATGTTGTTGTTGTTGCTGCTGCAGATAATGTTGCTATTACTGTTGGCGATTGGGCAGATCAGCAAAAACATCTCAGAATCACTAAAATCTGCAGTTTCTGGTAGTGGTGTTGTTCCTGCTGCTTTTGGTGTGGTTGCTGCTGCTATTTCTAATGATGATGATGGTGGTGATAATATTTATTCACCATTTCAGTATTTTCATTTAAAAGATCATCTATGCCATAGATATTTGAGAACATTAATTCAAATTCGTTCTCTTAAAATCTGCCGTTGTAAAGATTCAGAGTATAGCAGACGAACGTATTAATAATTATACATGTACATTAAAAAGGGTTAATACTTTTTGTTTTAATCAATCTCCTACGCAGTGTGGTCTTCCTTAAGTTTGGAATTGGGGCTAACTAGGGAAAAAGTAGTTCCATTATCACAAACTCCTCGCAGCGGTTACCTCCCCTATCGGTTACCGGTTACCACTGCCATCACAAGTAAAATCTTTCCAGATCATCATCACGTGGTGTGTTATGACGGCTGGGATTTGATTTGAGATATGCTCGGAACCAGTCAAATCTCTTCGCGGAGGTTGCCATTATCAAATTATTATTATGACGTCATTTCACAATTTTGAGTCCGGCATCGTTGACGGTCCATTTCATTTACTGTATTAAGTCGGGAACCAGTGTGAAACAGTGAAAATTACCAGATTGGTAATGTTCACTGTCTGAAGACAGTAAATTACCAGTTTTATTTCACGGATATTGCCCTATAAATCACAGAAAAGCATATAGTAACTACTGCTCGTTGGACTCAGGCATGCAATAACAGTTATACTATTAACATCACTCAGCGATTTAAATGTTCATATTTATTTAACTAATATTAATCAATGAATCTAAAAGAAATTTGCATAATTTTCTGCATAGCAACTTTGTCAACATCTTTGTCAAAAGATAATTAAAACCCCATTTAACATCGCACTGACGCACCGCATGGCCGTCTTGTTTAGAACGTCGCACTGGTCTATACTGCAATAAAATCATACGTTACTGAACTACGATTTAACCAGTGACGTGGTGCGGTCAAGGCTGGATTCCCTTTGCCGTTCCTGTTACTTTTTTGGTCTTGAACAAGTGATGACAGTCAGTGAAGCTCAGGTAGTTAACGTTTTATTATACAGTGCTGCGGTTACGTATCAACCTACCACATGAGTTTTAATTAAGCATGCATTGTCATTTTTTTGTAAATGTAAACTGTAAAAAATTGTCATTACCATTATTCTAAAACTTGTACATTTAACTATAAAATATGTCAGTTATGTAAAAAACAATCTGAGGTTCTTTGCATTACCTGTATAACTAAACATTGCTGGTACAGTGACTGGAAAAAGAATTTTCCATACGAAATAATTTCTCATCTCCACAAAAAATATATGGGCGTTTTCAAAATTCTATAGGATTTCCTCTGATTTGTATGAGATTTACAGCAATTACATTTCGTGAACGTCTGTTTTAATCGATAAAAATACACCACGCAACACGCTCGCTTACCGTTCAAGGTGTAATGAGCGTCTGTTGATAGTGATTTTTTTAGACAACCGAATTAATTGTATGGATAAAATCGCAACGCATAGTGACAAAAATGCAAACCAGACCGAGCATTGTGTATTGTATAACAGGTTTTTCGAATCGACTGAAAAATTTCGGTGCGACTTTTGCGATTTTTCTCAATTTTATGCGCAAATATCCAATTTCTCATGAGTTTTCCAGTCACTGAAGATAACACAAAATCCGTGTTATTGCTCTCAGTAATTTTATTATAATTTCTAACCTAAGTTCACACATTGTTCTACCAAATAACGCAATAGAAGACGCGTTTATAGTACAAGAACTCTCACAAAAAAATGGTAAATTAGTCTTTAAGTGTGCATTTAATATTTGTTTTATGTAGTATTAGAGCCATTACAATTATAGATATTTAAATAGTAAGGCGGTATGTATTTAATATAATATTTTAATTTGTTAACGAGATTTTGCCAATGGAATGCATTTTATATAGTTGCCTTTAGATATGGCATGGATAGCAATACAAGAAAACACTGCCTACCAAACGTGGTATATTGTATATGGTTCCAACGATCTGGTAAACTACAGAAACTGGCAAACCGGTGATCCAGATGCGAATCCTAACGAAAAGTGTGTAGCAACTTATCACAACAAGCAGTTTGGGTGGGTGAATATTGATTGCAACACACCAATGCGTGTTGTTTGTGAAAAATTGAACTTGTGATACATATTTCGACTTTGTTTTTATATATTACGGTAAATGGATATAAGCGTCTACATGTACTTGTTTACCTAATTCAGTATTTAGACGGTCTGACTGTTGTAATGAATAATTATGTTATTACGTTATGGAACGGGTTAATTCAAGTTTTAAACATTCGGTTTACATCAAACATACTATTGTTTATCAGCTCATTTAGAGATTTTGCGCGCTCTTGTATGTTCACATCACATCACATCACATGAATGGCTCAGTAGCATGTTAGGTGGACTCAAAGTTATACTGTTAGACTATTAACGGGGCGATCTGGCTAGCGCAGTGGTTGGTACAGTCGCTTCTCACCTAGGCTGCCCGAGTTCGCTTCCCACTCGGCGCAAGTAAGTTTGTTTGGTGGTCACCATACTGGGGTTTCCTCTGGGTACTACGGCTTACCCGCACAGCACAAGACCACACCACAATTAACAATATTTCAGTAAACAGATAAATAGCTGGAAATTTCAGCTATGATTCAAAACTTTCAATGAGTCTAAAATTAAATTAGGCGGGGGTGCTGGGACACACCCCGGGTATCACATAATGCAGCTTCGGTGCGGAAGGACCCCATAAATTTCCAAATGCACACTCGTTTCAGAATCTGTTTGTATCGTGCATACGAAGCGCTTTCGCAATATGACGTCATTACTGTTAACCATTGTGCTATACTGATTGTCGGTTGGAGTATCCATATGTCACATGAGTCAAATAAAACATTTAACAAGCAAACACATGTTAAATAAACAAATTAAAATACGATACGTTTGACATCATACATAGTTAGTTTATAGTGTTGTTAATATAACATTAAATGATACAAAATGCAAAATGCAAGATGAGCTGTTGTTAAATATACAATTGTTCTGCAGGGGATACAGTGCATTTAATAAATAATATTCACTATGTTGAAATGGCAAACACATCCGCTATATTCTAAAACCAATGTCGTCAAATAATGTTTTATAATAACTGAATATGTTACTGAACAACCAATTCGGAAAATCTAAGTAGTGAAGCAGGTCATTTTGTCCGAGCCTTATTTAGCTCTACTTTTGCGAAATCAATACACTAATTTTCGAAAACAAAAATGTGTGTGTCACATTCAAACATCATGTTTTACTACATATAAGAATGGAAACATACAATCGAAAAATCGTATGTGTCATATTTATTAAACATTTTACCAATTTTTAAAACAACGTCGCAAATATAAAACGAACATACCTGCACCCTTCGCAAACGTTTATCCGGATATTCAACTAACGAAGCGAATGATTTGAATTATTGTGTTTATGTTGAAATACTTGTACGGTGTAATGGCCGGATATAACAACACATCATATTTCGAAATCTAAGGCGTGGGCTTACCTGGTGATAGATCTACCATAGATCTACCAATTCGATTCTACGTTTAGCGTCGTCAGGCTGGTAGGTTTTTGGATGCCTGAACGAAAAATAAAATTGTCAATTTAAAAAAATCGAGTTGGAAAGCTTATGGAAATTTGAAATAAAGACTTTTAAGTGTTTTTACCAATATTTGTAAACAATAGTGTTCAACTAGTCAATTTACATAGTTACCCGAAATGAGATGATATATAACAGTTTTGCAGGTAAACATTTGCTTTAGTTTGTTTCTGCCATGAATAAGTTGTGAAAGAAAAATGTTATTTTATCAACTCATTGTTTTTTTCCTCCCTGGTTGGTAGGTTTCGAAAATCATTGCGACGCAAACATAGAATCAAATTTGTATGGCCTTACCGAAATTCTTTCATGAATCTGTTCAATTAGCCATAAACATAATAATTGATTAATAAGTGAGCATACTGTGCAGTTTGCTGATCTAAAATATCCAAAGCAACTAAGTTGTTATAGCAATAATGGTGCGCTAACTATCATAGATCTGTTGGTTTTTTTTCCATTTTCTGTTGTGCATGCAGTCTTACAAAACGTTCTGCGCTTATTTATTGATTTAAGAAAATCGGATCAAGTTGGATAGATTGGATAAAATGAATTCTGGTTCAGTATAACAGTATTTCAAATACAAAATAATGTGATCATTAGATCAGTTGAATATAACCGCCTTTATCAAAAGCGTACTTATTAAGCTCTCTTAACACATTCCTTACACTACTTTAGTGCCATGACCCCAAGTATTGTTGGACATTCAAGGCTGCGTGGGGCACGGCGTAATGCTATGGTTACAGTTTGCGTGCAGCAAGTCCATATCTCTGTAACTACTACAGATATTCAATTGAAACTTCTCACATGTTCTAGGTCATTATGGGAGGTTACTGACCAAGGCCCATACCTCTGACCTGCAATTTAGCAGAATTATGGCCCGTTTTGTACTTAGAAAATCAGGTTAAAGTTTGCGTGCAACAACTCCGTATCTCTATAACTACTACAGATATTCAAGTGAAACTTCACACATGCCTTTATGAGTCATACCTGTGACCAGAATTTTAACAGAATTATGCCCGTTTTTGTACTTAGAAAAGTCAGGTTAAGGTTTGGGTGCAAGAGAAAATTCAGGTTAAGGTTTGCGTGTAACAAGTACATATCTATGTTACTAAAACAGATATTCAATTGAAACTTAACATATGTCTTCGGGGTCATGTGAGGTCACTGACCAAGGCCTATAGTTCTGACCTGCAATTTAGCGGAATTATGCCAGTGTTTGTACTTAGAAATTTCAGGTTAAAGCTTGCGTGCAACAACTTCATATCTCCATATCTGCTACAGATATTCAATTAAATCTTCACACATGTCTTCAAGATCATTATATAAGGTCACTGGCCATGGCACAAAACTGTGACAAGCATTTTAGAAGAATTATTCCCCTTTTTTGTAGGAATAAAGGCCAATAACTCTGACAATGCGGATGAATAGTCGAGCTCGCTGTCCTGAGACAGAGTTTGTTCTTCCAATCTTGACCAAATTTCCTCAGTTTTTATGTAATCATACGACTACAGCAGAAGCCAACAATGGGTCAGATTGGGCAACAAACATCGGAGTAATGGCCCCTTCGTAAGTGAAAAAAAACACGCAAAAATCGCTTGTTCTTGCATTGAGATTTCATTTTTCATGCAATCTTGATAAAACTTCCACATGTTTGTATGGTCATAAGATCTCAACACAAGCAGGAAATTAGACAGCCCACGAACACTGCAGTTATTTCCCCTTAACTATGAAAATTAATGCAAACATGGATTTGATGAAAGACAGGGATTTCATTTTCAACCATTGTAGACGAAACTTGCCAAAAAAAATTATGACCATAAGATCTAAAGCAAATTTGAATATAGGATAGATAAATGGCAATACAATCTACACTTTGAAACAAGAAGGCAAGCATGACATGACCTTTGCGCAGCCGTCGCCATTATCATTCAGAACTGCAGCATTAACACTATTCCTCCGAAATAGCCTGCGAAAAGTTGGATACCAGGGTAGAGAAAATACATCCAGGTCCTTGTTTTATGTATGTGACTAAATTGCGATAATTGTTTGAATACTTTTTCCGCCAGCAGAAGAAATTAATTTTGGTTTTCTGTTAATCACAATGTATTTAGGGTTACTTGTACCGCCAGCGGATCACTTTTAGTTTGGTTTTCTGTAATTCAGAATATTGAATGCTTGAATACTTTAACCGCCAGCAGTTTAAGTTTGGTTTTCTGTAAAATATGAAAATCAGGATGTTTGTACTACCAGCGGAACAATTTTTGTATTGTTTTAAGTAATTCAGAATATAAATGTTAAAACAATTGTACCGCCAGCGGAACTCGTTTTGTTTCGGTTTTCTGTTATTCTGAATATAAATAACAGGATGTTGCTACCGCCAGCGGAACAATTTCTTGGTCTTGTTTTCTGTAATTTAGAATATAAAAGTTGGGATGTTTGTACTGCTAGCGGAACACTTTAGTTTTTTTGTTAAACATACGATTTATGTTGATATGCTTGTACCGCCAGCGGAACAAATTAGGTTGGTTTTCTATAATTCAGAATATTAATTTTGTTATGATTGTACTGTTTGGTTTTCTGTAAAACACAAAATAAATGTTGGATGCCGGCGGAAAAATTTTGTTTCAGTTTTCTGTTATTTTGCATATAAATATCAGAATATTTGTTGGTCTTATTTTCTGTTACTTAGAATATAAAAGCTGGGATGTTTGTACCGCCAGCGGAACAAATTTTTTTTTTTTGTGTAAGTTAGAATATAAAGGCTACTTGTACCGCCAGCAGAACACTTTTAGTTTGTTAATTTTTGTTAATCAGAATAATAATGTTTGGATGCTTATACCGCCGGCGGAACAATTTTAATAAGGTTTTCTGTTATTCTGAATATAAATGTCATGATGTTTGTACCGCCAGCGGAACACTTCGGTTCCTTGTAATTAAGACTACAAGAATTGGTGGGGCGAAATTAAATTTGGTTTCTCGTAATTAAAACAGTTTATTGTTGTACCGCCAGCGGAACATTCACTGCAAATTTATGTAAATTTATAGAAAAAAATATGAATTTTTGTTCCGCCGGCGGAACATTTTTCTTGCTTTTTGGTAATTTAGTGAAAAAATGAGGTTTATTTTTCATAAATAACCTGGAAAATGGCCCTTTTAATTGGGTTTCAGTGGAAAATCCCTTGTTAAAATATAACGACTTTCAGTAGCATGTTAGGTGGACTCAAAGTTATACTGTTAGGCTATTAATGGGGCGATCTGGCTAGCCCAGTGGTTGATACAGTCGCTTCTCACCTAGGCTGTCCGAGTTGGCTTCCCACTCGGCGCAAGTGAGTTTGTTTGGTGGTCACCATACTGGGGTTTCCTCTGGGTACTCCGGCTTTCCCGCACAGCACAAGACCACACCGCAATTAACAATATTTCAGTAAACAGATAAATAGCTGGAAATTTCAGCTATGATTCAAAACTTTCAAAGAGTCTAAAATTAAATTAGGCAGGAGTGCTGGGACACACCCCGGGTATCACATAATGCAGCTTCGGTGCGGAAGGACCCCATAAACTTCCAAATGCACACTCGTTTCAGAATCTGTTTGTATCGTGCATACGAAGCGCTTTCGCAATATGACGTCATTACTGTTAACCATTGTGCTATACTGATTGTCGGTTTGCGAATTTATAATAGGATCGTCGCGATACTTTGGAATACGAGCAAGTATCTCAAACAGAGGGTTGCGTTTGGAGCTCATAGCTTGACTTGGTCCGTGAGAGCTTGGTCAAATCACACGCCTTACGACCAGATCCACATTCGTCACACGCAGGTTTTCTATGGCAAGGCAGAGTTCGAGTAGTCGACCATAGTGCCCTGCAGTTAAGCCTGGTGCCCGACACTATGAAAGTTAGAAATGCACTAACCTTCGTTTATAATTAACACACGGTTCATCCGCCGATAACCTACTTATGAAATATGCATATTAGATTGAATTGTATACATTTGTCTAACACTACGCTATGTCATGTTGATTGCATTTATATGTGTTTTATACATGTACTTGTACAAGTCCTGAACAAAATGTTCTGTTATGTTCAATTACGGATGACCACGTTTTCAGCACGACTTGGACTTTCACCAGGCCATGCTCACGATTAATAAACCCCACGTATGCGTGTGATGTGCTGTATACATAACACAATCTAACAATAATCTATTATTAACTTTTATCATAAAATATAAATTTGCATTTATTATTTTCATACAAAACAAATCAAAACATGTACATTTTGTAATTAACTTATACCAGCTACATGTTATTTTTGTACCAAATGTAATAACACAGACTTTATTTGAACGTTTGAAATGAATGTTTTATGGAAGATGTAATACAACTGACAGTATTTGTTTTTCATACTGCAAAATCCAATTTGGAGAAAATCTAATAAAAATACACTTGTATACGGAATAAAATAAACCGCGCAAATGTTGAATTATGACAATGGTTTACATACAATGTATATTACAGAACTGTGACGTCATTTTCCGTTCACAATACGCATCTTGATGTTTTGACACCAAAACTGTTTTTAAAAGAACATAATTATCATAAAACGTTCGCATAATGAATTGTTAGAATTTAATTATTCTTTATGGCATGTTATATGTTGTGCGTGCAAAATTCATAATTGCCGGTATCCCCCAAGCTTTAGAACGTGGCCCCACAAGCGCTGCATCGTTTCTCCATCAGAAGGAAACAGAAGAGGACACCCAGGGGAAAGAACACAATCGCAAGGATGATGCCGATAATCGAGAAACTCTGTCTCATCATTCCGACCTGTAATCAACATTAAGTGAGATTAAATCGAGCAACTTTAAAACGATTCCCTAACATGATACTCGGTAATTTATTTGTAGACAAAGAAAAATAGTATCGTTGTTAAACTAACCAACAAACAACGCAAGAAGTTCCGATTCTGAGCGAAGCATAGTAAAAAGTAGTTCTCATTATAAATGCATAAATGTCTGTCAAATCATGTTAAAATCTAAATAATGTTCGCATTATCGCTGTTTATTGGCCAATTAAAAACTCTTTGTCGTTCTGATGCGCGGCTATTAAACAAATCGGGCTAACGCCCTCGTGGTTTTATTCCTACGAATCAGAACTCCAAATCGTTGTTTATTGGCAGATAAGCAACAATAAATCGATGTTTTTCTTAAATAACAACAGTGATCAAATATCAGGATGCATAAATAAACGAAAGTGACCATACAAATGTTAGACCTGTAGAATTTGTGTGATTCGTAGAAAAGTCTGGAATTAAATGCTTTCTTGCAAAACATTTGATCTTGTTATACAGAGATGTTTCCACTGAAGTAACGAAGAAATAGTTTAGATGTTCTGTACCATTCAATGGTCAGACGACGACTCAAATAACACAGTTTTCGTTAAAAAACAAACGACAGCAAAAAATTCAACAAAGTCATTTTTGACAGGTAAATGAATACTTGTTTCTTAAAACTAACGACAACTCGTGTACAACTTAAAGAATATATATATATATATATATATATATATATTGATATCCTTATTACAATACTGAGTTATTGTCAAAGTGTCATTCGAGTTTTGTAGGGAACTTATCACAGATTACCACATACAATAAAAACATGTCAAAGATTCAAAAACAAACTATATATACAGAAAAAGCCATCGTCGGAACCCACGGTATATATTCCATTAACACTACGTCATGTATCGTGGAGAATTCACTGCCAAAAGTTCGTTTTCATGAGCCACCTGCTGACCAATGAAATTACAATGCATACGTTGAACACTCCTTGAATGAAGTCTGGAAAACAACTATCAGTCGACCGGTTACTAAGTCATTGAGTACACAAACGCTCAAAAACCGACCATGTGCAGAAAAACGGTATATATGACCAAAGCGAACACCGCCTGCCGACATGCGACTGTTTTAATACCACGTCGTTTCGATTGGTTAAATTTTCCGTGCCGACTTTGACACGGAACCAATGAAATGTCTCATTAATTATTTATAAGTACGAAGTTTTGCTAGCCTAATCCCCCACGGTCGATCAAGAAGCATAGCGTATTTGAGCGAACGTGGGTACCCGACGATGAGAAAACGCTGAACACCTTATTTTTGACACGGGACAATTCCTAACATTTACACAAAGAAAATACGAAAATCTGTGAACAATTCGCACGAAGGCAGGTTACGAAATAGTGTCATGTTGCTATAGTGACTATAACGCCATCCGCTTTTTGCAAGTAAATAAGCCCACAGACGAATGGACTTTCTAAACCCCATATCCTGTCATGAGTATCGACGCAAACTTTGTAACACATTATGTTGGCCTTGCATGCACAGTTTCTAATAAAACTGCCAACTTAAGTGAAACATAAATGTCCGTTATCAGCAAGTATCTTCGTTTACTTCCTTCGGTTATCAGCAACTATCTTGGTTTACTTACTTCCTTTCATTTTGAAAATGTAATTACTAATAATGATTTTGATTTAAACCGAACGAAATCATGACAGGCACACATATAATTACATGTATTACGACTAACATATCACTGTTTATATTTATATGTCTGCAGTTTAAATATGCGAATACAATGTGGCAATTAATGAAACTATTAATATGATCTCAACGCATATTTGAATGAGTTCTTCAAGAAGGGATTTTGTTCATACTAAACATGGCTTAGTAAATAAATACAGCATAGGTTTAACAATGCAAATTTATTAGCATTATGATACAATGATAGACAATGGTTTCTTTTAATTGCTTTTCACGTCACACTTCAGAACACAACTCATTCGTAATTGTCATAAGCCGGTATCTGCTTGGATTCTACACATTGGATGTAACTATGACATGTTTAAATGGTTCTTGATGTATTATGTACTACAGATTATTACACGATACTCGCTATTTTTTATATAGACAAAGAACAAAAGTATCGTTGTTAAACTATCCATAAACAACGCAAAAATAAGTTCTGAGCGGAGCATTGTAAAAAGTAGTTCGAATTAAAATTGCAAAAATATGTGTCAAATCATGTTAAAATCAAAATAATTTTCGCATTACCGTTGATTACCGGCCAATAAAAAACTCTTTGTCGTTCTGATGCGTGCCTATAAAACCACTCGGGCCAACGCCCTCGTGTTTTAATTCCTACGCATCAGGTCTACAAATCGTTCTTTATTGGCCGATAAAAAAAACGATAAATCGAAAGTTATTTCTTAAGCCACAAGTTATCCCTCTCTGTAAACTCAAATTGGTAAATTCAAAGTGGTCTTACCCTGCAGACTGGGCAGTTTCCGGTTCGAATCTCTCCCCCGGCCCCTTGCACAACAACGACGGTACTAGACTGCTGCTGGGGAGGAGGATTGCCGGAATACGGTGGTGGGTATTGCCCCTGTGGTGGGGGGTATTGGCCCAGCTGGAAAACTGTATAAAGTACGGATAAAGCCGGTGGTTAATATTACATGTGTAATCAATGACATGCATTCCCATTATTAAATTGAAAGGTAGAGTGAATTCATAATAGTGAATTCTCTGAAAACGGCTATATATAAACGTTAAGATAGTAAAATAAAGGGAATAACACGGAATTGTATATGGTTAATTCGGACATGATATTCGCTATTTTTTCTATAGACAAAGGACAGAATTATCGTTGTAAAACAACCCAATAAACAACGCCAAAAGTCCGGATTCTGAACGGAGCATAATACAATGTAGTTTTCATTACAATTGCAAAACTATTTGTCAATTCATGTTGGAATATAACTAATGTTCGTATTTTCCTTGTTTATCGGCCAATTAACATCTCTTTGTCGTTCTGATGCGTGGCTAACGCCCTCGTGGTTAAATTCCTAGGTATCAGAAGTCCAAATAGTTGTCTATTGACCGATAAACAAAGATAAATCGAAAATTATTTCTGAAGTAATAATTTAAATTTGTTAAATTGTTTATGTAGTCTTTGAAATGGCATGAACATTCGCAATTATAACATACCTTGCTGCATAATGTATGGTCTGTGTTTGTTTTTGATGAAAATACGGTTTTCTGTAAAAGAAGCACAATTTCAAGAAAGACTGCAAAAGTATTCATAATCAACGGACACATTATATTGAAATTAAGTCTGACGAGAATTAAACTAGTATATAACATCTATCTAAATTTCTGTAGATAACATTTATAAAACATTTTTATGTACATGATAGGAAACGTGTGAATATATTGAATGATTTATTTAATTATTATGTGAACGGACTCATTCGCAATTTTGTTTTCAATATCTTTTAAAGGGACTTGTTCACATATTTTGGCATTTTCTGAATTATGCCATTAAATGTCTTAACTTGCCAGATTTAAGCATCGGAACGAAAGAGCTCAAGTATAATAACAAGAAAAGGATTTATTAAAAAAAGGTCACACCGGTGTTCGCACCCGGATCCTCCAGATTAAAGGGTTTTCGCTTTAACCACTCTACCATTCTGTATTAATCTATGCATATTTACTTACTGTAAGTGATCTTTGTGTTGTGAACAATTTTAACGATAACAACAGAAACACTCCAAATTACTCCATCTTTTAGCGTTATAAAAATCAAGAAACGCTTTTCACTATGTTGAAATGGCAAACACATCCGCTATATTCTAAAACCAATGTCGTCAACTAATGTTTCATAATAACTGAATATGTTACTGAACAACAAATTCGGAAAATCTAAGTAGTGAAGCAGGTCATTTTGTCCGAGCCTTATTTAGCTCTAATTTTGCGAAATCAATACACTAATTTTCGAAAACAAAAATGTGTGTGTCACATTCAAACATCATGTTTTACTACATATAAGAATAGAAACATGCAATCGAAAAATTGTGTCATATTTATTAAACATTTTACCAATTTATAAAACAACGTCGCAAATATAAAACGAACATACCTGCACCCTTCGCAAACGTTAACCGGATATTCAACTAACGAAGCGAATGATTTGAATGATTGTGTTTATGTTGAAATACTTGTACGGTGTAATGGCCGGATATAACAACACATCATATTTCGAAATCTAACGCGTGGGTTTACCTCGTGATAGATCTACCATAGATCTACCAATTTGATTCCACGTTTAGCGTCGTCAGGCTGGTAGGTTTTTGGATGCCTGAACGAAAAATATATTGTCAATTTAAAAAAATCGAGTTGGAAAGCTTATGGAAATTTGAAATAAAGACTTTTAAGTGTTTTTACCAATATTTGTAAAAAATAGTGTTCAACTAGTCAATTTACATACTTAAAATACTGTGTTTAAGTAGATACCCAAAATGAGATGATATATAACAATTTTGGAGGTAAACATTTGCTTTAGTTTGTTTCTGCCATGAATAAGTTGTGAAAGAAAAATGTTTATTTTATCAACTCATTGTTTTTTTCCTCCCTGGTTGGTAGGTTTCGAAAATCATTGCGACGCAAACATAGAATCAAATTTGTATGGCCTTACCGAAAATCTTTCATGAATCTGTTCAATTAGCCATAAACATAATAATTGATTAATAAGTGAGCATACTGTTCAGTTTGCTGATCTAAAATATCCAAAGCAACTAAGTTGTTATAGCAATAATGTTGCGCTAACTATCATAGATCTGTTGGTTTTTTTTCCATTTTCTGTTGTGCATGCAGTCTTACAAAACGTTCTGCGCTTATTTATTGATTTAAGAAAATCGGATCAAGTTGGATAGATTGGATAAAATGAATTCTGGTTCAGTATAACAGTATTTCAAATACAAAATAATGTGATCATTAGATCAGTTGAATATAACCGCCTTTATCAAAAGCGTACTTATTAAGCTCTCTTAACACATTCCTTACACTACTTTAGTGCCATGACCCCAAGTATTGTTGGACATTCAAGGCTGCGTGGGGCACGGCGTAATGCTATGGTTACAGTTTGCGTGCAGCAAGTCCATATCTCTGTAACTACTACAGATATTCAATTGAAACTTCTCACATGTTCTAGGTCATTATGGGAGGTTACTGACCAAGGCCCATACCTCTGACCTGCAATTTAGCAGAATTATGGCCCGTTTTGTACTTAGAAAATCAGGTTAAAGTTTGCGTGCAACAACTCCGTATCTCTATAACTACTACAGATATTCAAGTGAAACTTCACACATGCCTTTATGAGTCATACCTGTGACCAGAATTTTAACAGAATTATGCCCGTTTTTGTACTTAGAAAAGTCAGGTTAAGGTTTGGGTGCAAGAGAAAATTCATGTTAAGGTTTGCGTGTAACAAGTACATATCTATGTTACTACTACAGATATTCAATTGAAACTTAACATATGTCTTCGGGGTCATGTGAGGTCACTGACCAAGGCCTATAGTTCTGACCTGCAATTTAGCGGAATTATGCCAGTGTTTGTACTTAGAAATTTCAGGTTAAAGCTTGCGTGCAACAACTTCATATCTCCATATCTGCTACAGATATTCAATTAAATCTTCACACATGTCTTCAAGATCATTATATAAGGTCACTGGCTATGGCACAAAACTGTGACAAGCATTTTAGAAGAATTATTCCCCTTTTTTGTAGGAATAAAGGCCAATAACTCTGACAATGCGGATGAATAGTCGAGCTCGCTGTCCTGAGACAGAGTTTGTTCTTCCAATCTTGACCAAATTTCCTCAGTTTTTATGTAATCATACGACTGCAGCAGAAGCCAACAATGGGTCAGATTGGGCAACAAACATCGGAGTAATGGCCCCTTCGTAAGTGAAAAAAAACACGCAAAAATCGCTTGTTCTTGCATTGAGATTTCATTTTTCATGCAATCTTGATAAAACTTCCACATGTTTTGTATGGTCATAAGATCTCAACACAAGCAGCAAATTAGACAGCACACGAACACTGCAGTTATTTCCCCTTAACTATGAAAATTAATGCAAACATGGATTTGATGAAAGACAGGGATTTCATTTTCAACCATTGTAGACGAAACTTGCCAAAAAAAATTATGACCATAAGATCTAAAGCAAATTTGAATATAGGATAGATAAATGGCAATACAATCTACACTTTGAAACAAGAAGGCAAGCATGACATGACCTTTGCGCAGCCGTCGCCATTATCATTCAGAACTGCAGCATTAACACTATTCCTCCGAAATAGCCTGCGAAAAGTTGGATACCAGGGTAGAGAAAATACATCCAGGTCCTTGTTTTATGTATGTGACTAAATTGCGATAATTGTTTGAATACTTTTTCCGCCAGCAGAAGAAATTAATATTGGTTTTCTGTTAATCACAATGTATTTAGGGTTACTTGTACCGCCAGCGGATCACTTTTAGTTTGGTTTTCTGTAATTCAGAATATTGAATGCTTGAATACTTTAACCGCCAGCAGTTTAAGTTTGGTTTTCTGTAAAATATGAAAATCAGGATGTTTGTACTACCAGCGGAACAATTTTTGTATTGTTTTATGTAATTCAGAATATAAATGTTAAAACAATTGTACCGCCAGCGAAACTCGTTTTGTTTCGGTTTTCTGTTATTCTGAATATAAATAACAGGATGTTTGTACCGCCAGCGGAACAATTTCTTGGTCTTGTTTTCTGTAATTTAGAATATAAAAGTTGGGATGTTTGTACTGCTAGCGGAACACTTTAGTTTTTTTGTTAAACATACGATTTATGTTGATATGCTTGTACCGCCAGCGGAACAAATTAGGCTGGTTTTCTATAATTCAGAATATTAATTTTGTTATGATTGTACTGTTTGGTTTTCTGTAAAACACAAAATAAATGTTGGATGCCGGCGGAAAAATTTTGTTTCAGTTTTCTGTTATTTTGCATATAAATATCAGAATATTTGTTGGTCTTATTTTCTGTTACTTAGAATATAAAAGTTGGGATGTTTGTACCGCCAGCGGAACAAATTGTTGTTTTTTGTGTAAGTTAGAATATAAAGGCTACTTGTACCGCCAGCAGGACACCTTTAGTTTGTTAATTTTTGTTAATCAGAATAATAATGTTTGGATGCTTATACCGCCGGCGGAACAATTTTAATAAGGTTTTCTGTTATTCTGAATATAAATGTCATGATGTTTGTACCGCCAGCGGAACACTTCGGTTCCTTGTAATTAAGACTACAAGAATTTGGTGGGGCGAAATTAAATTTGGTTTCTCGTAATTAAAACAGTTTATTGTTGTACCGCCAGCGGAACATTCACTGCAAATTTATGTAAATTTATAGAAAAAAATATGAATTTTTGTTCCGCCGGCGGAACATTTTTCTTGCTTTTTGGTAATTTAGTGAAAAAATGAGGTTTATTTTTCATAAATAACCTGGAAAATGGCCCTTTTAATTGGGTTTCAGTGGAAAATCCCTTGTTAAAATATAACGACTTTCAGTAGCATGTTAGGTGGACTCAAAGTTATACTGTTAGGCTATTAATGGGGCGATCTGGCTAGCCCAGTGGTTGATACAGTCGCTTCTCACCTAGGCTGCCCGAGTTGGCTTCCCACTCGGCGCAAGTGAGTTTGTTTGGTGGTCACCATACTGGGGTTTCCTCTGGGTACTCCAGCTTTCCCGCTCAGCACAAGACCACACCGCAATTAACAATATTTCAGTAAACAGATAAATAGCTGGAACTTTCAGCTATGATTCAAAACTTTCAAAGAGTCTAAAATTAAATTAGGCAGGGTTGCTGGGACACACCCCGGGTATCACATAATGCAGCTTCGGTGCGGAAGGACCCCATAAACTTCGAAATGCACACTCGTTTCAGAATCTGTTTGTATCGTGCATACGAAGCGCTTTCGCAATATGACGTCATTACTGTTAACCATTGTGCTATACTGATTGTCGGTTTGCGAATTTATAATAGGATCGTCGCGATACTTTGGAATACGAGCAAGTATCTCAAACAGAGGGTTGCGTTTGGAGCTCATAGCTTGACTTGGTCCGTGAGAGCTTGGTCAAATCACACGCCTTACGACCGGATCCACATTCGTCACACGCAGGTTTTCTATGGCAAGGCAGAGTTCGAGTAGTCGACCATAGTGCCCTGCAGTTAAGCCTGGTGCCCGACACTATGGAAGTTAGAAATGCACTAACCTTCGTTTATAATTAACACACGGTTCATCCGCCGATAACCTACTTATGAAATATGCATATTAGATTGAATTGTATACATTTGTCTAACACTACGCTATGTCATGTTGATTGCATTTATATGTGTTTTATACATGTACGTGTACAAGTCCTGAACAAAATGTTCTGTTATGTTCAATTACGGATGACCACGTTTTCAGCACGACTTGGACTTTCACCAGGCCATGCTCACGATTAATAAACCCCACGTATGCGTGTGATGTGCTGTATACATAACAAAATCTAACAATAATCTATTATTAACTTTTATCATAAAATATAAATTTGCATTTATTACTTTCATACAAAACAAATCAAAACGTGTACATTTTGTAATTAACTTATACCAGCTACATGTTATTTTTGTACCAAATGTAATAACGCAGACTTTATTTGAACGTTTGAAATGAATGTTTTATGGAAGATGTAATACAACTGACAGTATTTGTTTTTCATACTGCAAAATCCAATTTGGAGAAAATCTAATAAAAATACACTTGTATACGGAATAAAATAAACCGCGCAAATGTTGAATTATGACAATGGTTTACATACAATGTATATTACAGAACTGTGACGTCATTTTCCGTTCACAATACGCATCTTGATGTTTTGACACCAAAACTGTTTTTAAAAGAACATAATTATCATAAAACGTTCGCATAATGAATTGTTAGAATTTAATTATTCTTTATGGCATGTTATATGTTGTGCGTGCAAAATTCATAATTGCCGGTATCCCCCAAGCTTTAGAACGTGGCCCCACAAGCGCTGCATCGTTTCTCCATCAGAAGGAAACAGAAGAGGACACCCAGGGGAAAGAACAAATCGCAAGGATGATGCCGATAATCGAGAAACTCTCTCTCATCATTCCGACCTGTAATCAACATTAAATGAGATTAAATCGAGCAACTTTAAAACGATTCCCTAACATGATACTCGGTAATTTATTTGTAGACAAAGAACAATAGTATCGTTGTTAAACTAACCAACAAACAACGCAAGAAGTTCCGATTCTGAGCGAAGCATAGTAAAAAGTAGTTCTCATTATAAATGCATAAATGTCTGTCAAATCATGTTAAAATCTAAATAATGTTCGCATTATCGCTGTTTATTGGCCAATTAAAAACTCTTTGTCGTTCTGATGCGCGGCTATTAAACAAATCGGGCTAACGCCCTCGTGGTTTTATTCCTACGAATCAGAACTCCAAATCGTTGTTTATTGGCAGATAAGCAACAATAAATCGATGTTTTTCTTAAATAACAACAGTTATCAAATATCAGGATGCATAAATAAACGAAAGTGACCATACAAATGTTAGACCTGTAGAATTTGTGTGATTCGTAGAAAAGTCTGGAATTAAATGCTTTCTTGTAAAACATTTGAACTTGTTATACAGAGATGTTTCCACTGAAGTAACGAAAAAATAGTTTAGATGTTCTGTACCATTCAATGGTCAGACGACGACTCAAATAACACAGTTTTCGTTAAACAATAAACGACAGCAAAAAATTCAACAAAGTCTTTTTTGACAGGTAAATGAATACTTGTTTCTTAAAACTAACGACAACTCGTGTACAACTTAAAGAATATATATATATATATATATATATATATATATATATATATATATATATATATATATATTGATATATATATATATATATATATATATTGATATCCTTATTACAATACTGAGTTATTGTCAAAGTGTCATTCGAGTTTTGTAGGGAACTTATCACAGATTACCACATACAATAAAAAAATGTCAAAGATTCAAAAACAAACTATATATACAGAAAAAGCCATCGTCGGAACCCACGGTATATATTCCATTAACACTACGTCATGTATCGTGGAGAATTCACTGCCAAAAGTTCGTTTTCATGAGCCACCTGCTGACCAATGAAATTACAATGCATACGTTGAACACTCCTTGAATGAAGTCTGGAAAACAACTATCAGTCGACCGGTTACTAAGTCATTGAGTACACAAACGCTCAAAAACCGACCATATGCAGAAAAACGGTGTATATGACCAAAGCGAACACCGCCTGCCTACATGCGACTGTTTTAATACCACGTCGCTTCGATTGGTTAAATTTTCCGTGCCGACTTTGACACGGAACCAATGAAATGTCTCATTAATTATGTATAAGTACGAAGTTTTGCTAGCCTAATCCCCCACGGTCGATCAAGAAGCATAGCGTATTTGAGCGAACGTGGGTACCCGACGATGAGAAAACGCTGAACACCTTATTTTTGACACGGGACAATTCCTAACATTTACACAAAGAAAATACGAAAATCTGTGAACAATTCGCACGAAGGCAGGTTACGAAATAGTGTGTTATGTTGCTATAGTGACTATAACGCCATCCGCTTTTTGCAAGTAAATAAGCCCACAGACGAATGGACTTTCTAAACCCCATATCCTGTCATGAGTATCGACGCAAACTTTGTAACACATTATGTTGGCCTTGCATGCACAGTTTCTAATAAAACTGCCAACTTAAGTGAAACATAAATGTCCGTTATCAGCAAGTATCTTCGTTTACTTTCTTCCGTTATCAGCAACTATCTTGGTTTACTTACTTCCTTTCATTTTGCAAATTTAATTACTAATAATGATTTTGATTTAAACCGAACGAAATCATGACAGGCACACATATAATTACAATGTATTACGACTAACATATCACTGTTTATATTTATATGTCTGCAGTTTAAATATGCGAATACAATGTGGCAATTAATGAAACTATTAATATGATCTCAACGCATATTTGAATGAGTTCTTCAAGAAGGGATTTTGTTCATACTAAACATGGCTTAGTAAATAAATACAGCATATGTTTAACAATGCAAATTTACTAGTGTCGTAGAATTTCAAATTAAAAGAAGGAAGTAACAGTGATAATTGTTGAATAAAGAAGTTTATTTTCCGCTTGAAGAATTTCACTTCAGATGAACAAGTACATGAAAAGATGTGTATGATTGTATGGCATTAATAAATTGCTTACATGTAGTCGTTTGTGCAATCCCAAATCTTACAACACATTATGATACAATGATAGCCAATGGTTTCTTTTAATTGCTTTTCACGTCACACTTCAGAACACAACTCACAGTCTTCGCATTATTTTTTTTTAGGCACTAGCCCGGTCGGGCTACCAGCTTGGAAATTTCACTAGCCCGAATCAATTTTAACTAGCCCGAATTAAAGTAATTATTCTGTAACATTTGTAACTATTTTTGTATTGAAAAAACATTGAACAATAAAGATTAACAAAATAAACACTTGATTCTGTTTTTATTCACGGTTCATGTCTGACAAAAAATTGAACACAAGGTCTTCAGACATCTCCATTTCATCACTGTCAGTGTCTGAGTCACTGACATCCAGGTCTGACAGGTCAGGTACGCTCTTAAAGGCGGTCTGGAAAAAATAATGTAATAGCACTCGTGATTAAAATTTTCCACACAAATATCTGAACCAAGTAAATGCAATGTCAATGTCAAACTAACAATAATACCTGTGTATTAGAAATAGAACAAGAAGGCGACTTTTCTGCCTCAACTTCTGAGTGTTCTGAATCTGAAACGACTATTGTAGCTGTGGTGCTACTGCTACCAGACGCCTTAGCCACATCTGGTTTGTCGCCGATTCGCCGCTTTTGCCCGGATGGTGTGGACATCTAAAATGCAGCATTAAACACATTTGAATTTCTTATCTGGATTTGTTCCTTGACAGATAAATTGTACTTGTAAGTTAATAAATGTTATTTAATTGCATGTTTTTAACAACAGTTTTTTTTTTACTTAATTAATGATATACACATACCAGCCAGTCAGCAATTGCAGGTTCAGGATCAAATTCCTCAATACTTGGAGACATGATTTTGATGGTCATGAGATCATTGAGTCGAGCGTTTCCAAGTCGACCTCTTCGTTTATTTTTCAGCAGTTTCATCGCACTGAAGGCGGTTTCACAGTTGACAGACGTTGGCGGTAGAGCCAGTACTATTTCGACCAGATTGAAAACGTTCTCAAGGTTTTGGTCTGCCATGTCACCGATTACATGTTCCCATTTCAATACGGTCAAGTCTGGATACCTGCAAAAGCACAATTTGTACAAACATGCCGTCATTTGTAAAATTAATGAACTGGTTTTATATTTTGTTCTATCACATTTTAAAAAGATGCCATTTGAGACACATAATAACATGAATAAATTGATTTCAAAGTATATGTGACTATTTGTTCAGTCATTTATTTCTATATGGTTTTGCTTATCAGGAATGTTATTTAAATATTAACCTTTTGTAGACCAGTGTGCGTAATGTTGACCACTCATCAGTAACATCGTCCAGAGTAACGAGGACATCGGGAAATGCCACTGGCCTGAAGTGATTGTACAGCACTGCAATCTCTTTCTCACCGTGCACTGTATCTGCAAATAACCAATACATAACCTCTTAAAGTTTTCCAAAACAGAAATATGTTTCTTTTCAATTCTTTTCAAGCATATGAACTTCTATGACGTATGTAGTTTATTTATCTCATTAACCTTCAACGATCTTTGAATGAAACAGTCAAATTTGAAACCTGTTTCTTGATAGGACTTCGATGTTTGAGTTTTAATTGGCTGCATAACATGTTAATTCATATTGTCTTACAACTCAAACTACAACTATTGTATTAATTGCACTTCATGACTTAAGCTTTATTAAGTAAAAAGTATTATCTTCGGTTATTTATATTAGGAAAATTAAGAATGCCGCAGCCTGTGTAAATTAAAGTACAAAAAAACTACATTTAGTAACAATACAATATTAATATAGATAATAAATAAACAGTACATCAGCAACAAAACATGCAAACCCTGATGAAAACTAACTCTGAGGGTAAAGTTGAGAACACCTCGGCACAACTGTTCTAAATAAAATTTGGAGGGGAGGGTCATGCTTGCAACGAACTGCAAAACTAAACAGAACATATAACATGAAGTTGTTAACATGTGAACTCCATGTTTGAACCTGTCAACTGATCATCTTTCAAACGTGGCCAGTTTTTGAAAGATGACACAAGAGTGGCTGAGATCAACTCTGATTGTGGAAATCTGCTATCAAGAGATGTCAGTATTTCTCGGACTGTAGCATGCAGCAGATCAGTGGAAGACTTTTGACCTCTGAAGACTAAAGTCTCCCCACTAAAGGATCCAGTTTCCAAAACAGCTGATACACTGCTGTCTTCTCTGTAAATGATTTTAAAGCACCAATGATTGATTAATAATAATATTGTTTTAGTTTAGATCGTCTACTTGTACACGTATAATTCAAACTGATGTACACTTACTTGCCCATAAGCTGTGTGAGTGTTATTTTAGTTGATTCCACTCTTGTGTACGCATCAGCAAGGCTTATCTGGGCTTGATGCAGGTACAGTGACAGGTTCTGTAAGTTGTTGACAAGTCTCTGAAACGAGCGTTCAAATTGCATTTTAGTGCACTGAACATAAACTAAGATATTTAAACAAAATTGTCCTTGTAAAATAAGAATATAAGAGAAACATTTAAGGTTACAAACTTGCCTTCATGGCAATAATGTCGACAATCACATGGCCACCACGAACAAGTCGGGCTAATCCCTCGGCTTTTGCATTCTTGTGGGACGAGTTTTCTAGATTGTAGCGCAGAACTTTGTAGATCTTCAGGAATATGTTGATTGCCCTCATGTAGTGCGGTAACCACCTAGTGCCGCCAATTCTAGTTGGTAATAACTGCCTCTCGCCAAGGGCTTCAAATGTACGTAGCAAACCTAAAAGTGCATAATTATAATTTCACATAAATAAATTTTAAATGAACAAAAATGCACTTTAAACTAAAGAATCATTTTGTTTAAGAACATTACAAACGTGCAATGACTATTTATCAATCACAGTCTTAAATCCAGGACAGTATAATAATATATGTTATGCATGTCAACATATCAAATAAAGTTTGTATTTTTATTTACCTTTCTTCTCTTTTGGGCTCTTTCTGAACAGATAGTATAACCCAAGAAGTAGTGTTGTGGCCTTTTCATAAAGACCGGGGGATGCTTTTTTACTGCGTCTTTGAAGGCCAACTCAAGTCGATGTACAAGGCAGTGGGTGACAACAATAGATGGCCATTGCTGCTTGAGAAGAGCTGCAACACCTTTGTTCAACCCTTGAAAATCAGACAATTATATGATTAATTTTAATAACTATTACATTTCTCAAAACTGCACAGAAGCAATATACACACATAAGCAAAAAAAGCCTTAAAAACAATCAAAAAAGCCTTAAAAACAATCAAGTTTGGCTACATAAGTTTTGATTTAACAATTGGAATCATGGATTTTGAGCATTTTGCCTGTGAACCGAAATGCAATTTTAAACTTTATTTATACAATATATATATTACTAGAAATTAAAACGTGTTACTTGATCGTAGTTTAGTATTACCTTGCATATTAGATGCACCATCGGCACAAAACCCAACGAGTTTGTGTTTCACAGACTCTTCTACATTCAGATTCTGCAGGGTCTGCATCAAGAACTGGAAAATGTCCTCACTACAGGCAGATTCTGAAGACCCCAAGTGTAGAAAGGAGTCTTCAATGTGGCCTTTAGAACATGTGCGCACATAGACTGCTTCCATGTCCTCACCCGTAAAGTCAGTAGACCCATCACACGATAGACTGCACCAAGAACAATTAATGATTTTGTTGACAACTTCACTTCTGGTGGTCTTAGCAACGGATTCACAAAATTGGGCTCCAGCTTTATCGGAACACTACTGCGACCCAACTTGTAACTGTTGCATTTTATCCAACCGACACATAACTTCGTAAGTTTTGAAACTTAAGCTATGCTTGGCACAGGCGTGTGCATTTCTCATTTTTATGAGTAGTTTGTCATGATCTGCCTTTTTTAAGGCATTCAGAGTTTTACATGCTGCACTTTTATGTACAGGCGTTTTAATAGCAGCATCACGATTGAGAGCCTTAATGTGGCTCTCACTTATTTCGTGGGCCTTGATGCCGTCAATGCGTAAGTAAGTTGTCCCTTTAACGTATGCATTTTCTTCTTTATTGTCTTGTGAAAACTGCTGACATACTGTGCAAGTCATCACACCTAGAACCTCATCAAAACGAAGCCAGGGTCGTTTATTTGTCCATGACGGTTGGAACTTTCGTTTCCTTGATTGTTCATAACTTTTTTTGCTACCTTTATCCTCCTTTGGCGGTTTACGTTTGGGCGTTGCGCCCTCAAAATAACGCAGAAAAGACATTAAAATAAATTAATCGCCGCAAGTTCTCCACCCAGTAAAAATAATACGTTCAAGCGTCTGGCGAGATCGATCTACAACACTGTGCGATAAGCGTCTACTCAATGAGTGCTCAAGGGAGATAAACCTATACAGTGTTGAATAAGCGTCTATGTGTAGCTATTTTGGACACGTTGCTTAGTTCGGAAACGAAAAAAAGCACTCGACCGATCGGGCTACTGGCTTGGAATTTTCACTCGACCGACGCAAAAATCAATCGACTCGGTCGACGGTCGAGTGGGTTACGTCGAAGACTGAACTCATTCGTAATTGTCATAAGCCGGTATCTGCTTGGATTCTACACATTGGATGTAACTATGACTATGACATGTTTAAATGGTTCTTGATGTATTATGTACTACAGATTATTGGTTCGAATTAAAATTGCAAAAATATGTGTCAAATCATGTTAAAATCAAAATAATTTTCGCATTACCGTTGATTACCGGCCAATAAAAAACTCTTTGTCGTTCTGATGCGTGCCTATAAAACCACTCGGGCCAACGCCCTCGTGTTTTAATTCCTACGCATCAGGTCTACAAATCGTTCTTTATTGGCCGAAGAAAAAAAAGATAAATCGAAAGTTATTTCTTAAGCCACAAGTTATCCCTCTCTGTAAACTCAAATTGTTAAAGTCAAAGTGGTCTTACCCTGCAGACTGGGCAGTTTCCGGTTCGAATCCCTCCCCCGGCCCCTTGCACAACAACGACGGTACTAGGCTGCTGCTGGGGAGGAGGATTGCCGGAATACGGTGGTGGGTATTGCCCCTGTGGTGGGGGGTATTGGCCCAGCTGGAAACCTGTATAAAGTACGGATAAAGCCGGTGGTTAATATTACATGTGTAATCAATGACATGCATTCCCATTATTAAATTGAAAGGTAGAGTGAATTCATAATAGTGAATTCTCTGAAAACGGCTATATATAAACGTTAAGATAGTAAAATAAAGGGAATAACACGGAATTGTATATGGTTAATTCGTACATGATATTCGCTATTTTTTCTATAGATAAAGGACAGAATTATCGTTGTTAAACAACCCAATAAACAACGCAAAATGTCCGGATTCTGAACGGAGCATAATACAATGTAGTTTTCATTACAATTGCAAAACTATTTGTCAATTCATGTTGGAATAGAACTAATGTTCGTATTTTCCTTGTTTATCGGCCAATTAACATCTCTTTTTCGTTCTGATGCGTGGCTAACGCCCTCGTGGTTAAATTTCTAGGTATCAGAAGTCCAAATAGTTGTCTATTGACCGATAAACAAAGATAAATCGAAAATTATTTCTGATGTAATAATTTAATTTGTTAAATTGTTTATGTAGTCTTTGAAATGGCATGAACATTCGCAATTATAACATACCTTGCTGCATAATGTATGGTCTGTGTTTGTTTTTGATGAAAATACGGTTTTCTGTAAAAGAAACACAATTTCAAGAAAGACTGGAAAAGTATTCATAATCAACGGACACATTATATTGAAATTAAGTCTGACGAGAATTAAACTAGTATATACCATCTATCTAAATTTCTGTAGATAACATTTATAAAACATTTTTATGTACATGATAGGAAACGTGTGAATATATTGAATGATTTATTTAATTATTATGTGAACGGACTCATTCGCAATTTTGTTTTCAATATCTTTTAAAGGGACTTGTTCACATATTTTGGCATTTTCTGAATTATGCCATTAAATGTCTTAACTTGCCAGATTTAAGCATCGGAACGAAAGAGCTCAAGTATAATAACAAGAAAAGGATTTAAAAAAAAAAGTTCACACCTGTGTTCGAACCCGGATTCTCCAGATTAAAGGGCTTTCGCTTTAACCACTCTACCATTCTGTATTAATCTATGCATATTTACTTACTGTAAGTGATCTTTGTGTTGTGAACAATTTTAACGATAACAACAGAAACACTCCAAATTACTCCATCTTTTAGCGTTATAAAAATCAGGAAACGCTTTTCACAATGTTGAAATGGCAAACACATCCGCTATATTCTAAAACCAATGTCGTCAAATAATGTTTTATAATAACTGAATATGTTACTGAACAACCAATTCGGAAAATCTAAGTAGTGAAGCAGGTCATTTTGTCCGAGCCTTATTTAGCTCTAATTTTGCGAAATCAATACACTAATTTTCGAAAACAAAAATGTGTGTGTCACATTCAAACATCATGTTTTACAACATATAAGAATAGAAACATGCAATCGAAAAATTGTGTCATATTTATTAAACATTTTACCAATTTATAAAACAACGTCGCAAATATAAAACGAACATACCTGCACCCTTCGCAAACGTTAACCGGATATTCAACTAACGAAGCGAATGATTTGAATGATTGTGTTTATGTTGAATTACTTGTACGGTGTAATGGCCGGATATAACAACACATCATATTTCGAAATCTAACGCGTTGGTTTACCTCGTGATAGATCTACCATAGATCTACCAATTTGATTCCACGTTTAGCGTCGTCAGGCTGGTAGGTTTTTGGATGCCTGAACGAAAAATAAATTGTCAATTTAAAAAAATCGAGTTGGAAAGCGTATGGAAATTTGAAATAAAGACTTTTAAGTGTTTTTACCAATATTTGTAAAAAATAGTGTTCATCTAGTCAATATACATAGTTAAAATACTGTGTTTAAGTAGATACCCGAAATGAGATGACATATCACAGTTTTGCAGGTAAACATTTGCTTTAGTTTGTTTCTGCCATGAATAAGTTGTGAAAGAAAACTGTTATTTTATCAACTCATTGTTTTTTTCCTCCCTGGTTGGTAGGTTTCGAAAATCTTTGCGACGCAAACATAGAATCAAATTTGTATGGCCTTACCGAAATTCTTTCATGAATCTGTTCAATTAGCCATAAACATAATAATTGATTAATAAGTGAGCATACTGTGCAGTTTGCTGATCTAAAATATCCAAAGCAACTAAGTTGTTATAGCAATAATGTTGAGCTAACTATCATAGATCTGTTGGTTTTTTTTTCCATTTTGTGTTGTGCATGCAGTCTTACAAAACGTTCTGCGCTTATTTATTGATTTAAGAAAATCGGATCAAGTTGGACAGATTGGATAAAATAAATTCTGGTTCATCCTATATAACAGTATTTCAAATACAAAATAATGTGATCACTAGATCAGTTGAATATAACCGCCTTTATCAAAAGCGTACTTATTAAGCTCTCTTAACACATTCCTTACACTACTTTAGTGCCATGACCCCAAGTATTGTTGGACATTCGAGGCTGTATGGGGCACGGCGTAATGCTATGGTTACAGTTTGCGTGCAGCAAGTCCATATCTCTGTAACTACTACAGATATTCAATTGAAACTTCTCACATGTTCGAGGTCATTATGGGGAGGTTACTGACAAAGGCCCATACCTCTGACCTGCAATTTAGTAGAATTATGGCCCGTTTTGTACTTAGAAAATCAGGTTAAAGTTTGCGTGCAACAACTCCGTATCTCTATAACTACTACAGATATTCAAGTGAAACTTCACACATGCCTTTATGAGTCATACCTGTGACCAGAATTTTAACAGAATTATGCCCGTTTTTGTACTTAGAAAAGTCAGGTTAAGCTTTGGGTGCAAGAGAAAATTCAGGTTAAGGTTTGCGTGTAACAAGTACATATCTATGTTACTACTACGGATATTCAATTGAAACTTAACATATGTCTTCGGGGTCATTATGTGAGGTCACTGACCAAGGCCTATAGTTCTGACCTGCAATTTAGCAGAATTATGCCAGTGTTTGTACTTAGAAATTTCAGGTTAAAGCATGCATGCAACAACTTCATATCTCCATATCTGCTACAGATATTCAATTAAATCTTCACACATGTCTTCAAGATCATTATATAAGGTCACTGGCCATGGCACAAAACTGTGACAAGCATTTTAGAAGAATTATTCCCCTTTTTTGTAGGAATAAAGGCCAATAACTCTGACAATGCGGATGAATAGTCGAGCTCGCTGTCCTGAGACAGAGTTTGTTCTTCCAACTTGACCAAATTTCCTCAGTTTTTATGTAATCATACGACTGCAGCAGAAGCCAACAATGGGTCAGATTGGGCAACAAACATCGGAGTAATGGCCCCTTCGTAAGTGAAAAAAAACACGCAAAAATCGCTGGTTCTTGCATTGAGATTTCATTTTTCATGCAATCTTGATAAAACTTCCACATGTTTTGTATGGTCATAAGATCTCAACACAAGCAGCAAATTAGACAGCACACGAACACTGCAGTTATTTCCCCTTAACTAAGAAAATTAATGCAAACATGGATTTGATGAAAGACAGGGATTTCGTTTTCAACCATTTTAGACGAAACTTGCCAAAAAAAATTATGACCATAAGATCTAAAGCAAATTTGAATATAGGATAGATAAATGGCAATACAATCTACACTTTGAAACAAGAAGGCAAGCATGACATGAACTTTGCGCAGCCGTCGCCATTATCATTCAGAACTGCAGCATTAACACTATTCCTCCGAAATAGCCTGCGAAAAGTTGGATACCAGGGTAGAGAAAATATATCCAGGTCCTTGATTTATGTATGCGACTAAATCAGCTAGACAAATTATTTAAGGACATTATGGCGTGCATTCACACAAGCCTTTCACAACAGTAACACTTTCATCTTTGCCAGTACTCAGGTGAGCCATTTGCGCCTTCACGGCACTCTTGTTTTGCTATTCAAAATACAAATGTACTACCAGTGGAACTTTTAGTTTTTCTTCTGTGCTTCATAATATAATTGTTTGAATACTTTTTCCGCCAGCAGAACAAATTAATTTTGGTTTTCTGTTAATCACAATGTATTTAGGGTTACTTGTACCGCCAGCGGATCACTTTTAGTTTGGTTTTCTGTAATTCAGAATATTGAATGCTTGAATACTTTAACCGCCAGCAGTTTAAGTTTGGTTTTCTGTAAAATATGAAAATCAGGATGTTTGTACTACCAGCGGAACAATTTTTGTATTGTTTTCTGTAATTCAGAATATAAATGTTAAAACACTTGTACCGCCAGCGGAACTCATTTTGTTTCGGTTTTCTGATATTCTGAATATAAATATCAGGATGTTTGTACCGCCAGCGGAACAATTTCTTGGTCTTGTTTTCTGTAATTTAGAATATAAAAGTTGGGATGTTTGTACTGCTAGCGGAACACTTTAGTTTTTTTGTTAAACATACGATTTATGTTGATATGCTTGTACCGCCAGCGGAACAAATTAGGCTGGTTTTCTATAATTCAGAATATTAATTTTGTTATGTTTGTACTGTTTGGTTTTCTGTAAAACACAAAATAAATGTTTGGATGCCGGCGGAACAATTTTGTTTAAGTTTTCTGTTATTTTGAATATAAATATCAGAATATTTGTTGGTCTTATTTTCTGTTACTTAGAATATAAAAGTTGGGATGTTTGTACCGCCAGCGGAACAATTTTTTTTTTGTAAGTTAGAATATAAAGTCTACTTGTACCGCCAGCAGAACACTTTTAGTTTGTGATTTTTTTTTAATCAGAATAATAATGTTTGGATGCTTATACCGCCGGCGGAACAATTTTGATAAGGTTTTCTGTTATTCTGACTATAAATGTCAAATGTCACGATGTTTGTACCGCCAGCGGAACACTTCGGTTCCTTGTAAATAAGACTACAAGAATTGGTGGGGCGAAATTAAATTTGGTTTCTCGTAATTAAAACAGTTTATTGTTGTACCGCCAGCGGAACATTCACTGCAAATTTATGTCAATTTATATAAAAACATATGAATTTTTGTTCCGCCGGCGGAACATTTTTCTTGCTTTTTGGTAATTTAGTGAAAAAAATGAGGTTTATTTTTCATAAATAACCTGGAAAATGGCCCTTTTCATTGGGTTTAAATGGAAAATCCCTTTTTAAAATATAACGACTTTCAGTAGCATGTTAGGTGGACTCAAAGTTATACTGTTAGACTATTAATGGGGCGATCTGGCTAGCGCAGTGGTTGATACAGTCGCTTCTCACCTAGGCTGCCCGAGTTCGCTTCCCACTCGGCGCAAGTGAGTTTGTTTGGTGGTCACCATACTGGGATTTCCTCTGGGTATTTCGGCTTACCCCCACAGCACAAGACCACACTGCAATAAAAATATTTCAGTAAACAGATAAATAGCTGGAACTTTCAGCTATGATTCAAAATTCGTCCCAACTTTCGATGTGGCTAAAATTAAATTAGGCAGGGGTGCCGGGACACACCCCGGGTATCACATAATGCAGCTTCGGTGCGGAAGGACCCCATAAACATCGAAATGCACACTCGTTTCAGAATCTGTTGGTATCGTGCATACGAAGCGCTTTCGCAATATGACGTCATTACTGTTAACCATTGTGCTATATTGATTGTCGGTTTTCGAATTTATAATAGGATCATCGCGATACTTTGGAATACGAGCAAGTATCTCAAATAGAGGGTTACGTTTGGAGCTCATAGCTTGACATGTGGTCCGTGAGAGCTTGGCCAAATCACACGCCTTACGACCAGATCCACATCGTCACACGCAGGTTTTCGGTGGCAAGGCAGAATTCGAGTAGTCGACCATAGTGCCCTGCAGTTAAGCCTGGTGCCTGACACTATGAAAGTTAGAAATGCACTAACCTTTGTTTATAATTAACACACGGTTCATCCGACGATAACCTACTTTCGAAATATGCATATTAGATTGAATTGTATATATTTGCCAAACACTACGCTATGTCATGTTGATAGCATTTATATGCGTTTTATACATGTACTTGTACAAGTCCTAAACAAAATGTTCTGTTATGTTCAATTACGGATGACCACGTTTTCAGCACGACTTGGACTTTCACCAGGCCATGTTCACGATTAGTAAACCCCACGTATGCGTGTGAAGTGTTTTATACATAACAAAATCTAACAATAATCTATTATTAACTTTTATCATAAAATAAAAATGTGCATTTATTTTTTTCATACAAAACAAATCAATCGTGTACATTGTGTAATTAACATATACCTGCTACAGGTTATTTTTGTACCAAATGTAATAACACAGACTTTATTTGAACGTTTGAAATGAATGATTTATGGAAGATGTAATAAAACTGACAGTATTTGTTTTGTATTCTACAAAATACAATTTGAAAAATTCTAACAAAAATAAATTTGTATACGTAAAAAAATAAACTGCGTAAAATGTTGAATGTTGAATTTTTCAAAAGCATGTAAAAGTACGACAATGGTTTACATACAATGTATATTATATAACTGTAACGTCATTTTCCTTTCACAATACGCATCTTCATATTTTGACACCAAAACTGTTTTTTAAAGAACATAATTATCATAAAACGTTCGCATAATGAATTGTTAGAATTCAATTAAGGTTTATGGCATGTTATATGTTGTACGTGCAAAAACATAAGTGCCGGTATCCCCCAAGCTTTAGAACGTGGCCCCACAAGCGCTGCATCGTTTCTCCATCAGAAGGAAACAGCAGAGGACACCCAGGGGGAAGAAGAAAATCGCAAGGATGATGCCGATAATCGAGAAATTCTCTGTGATCATTCCGACCTGTAATCAACATTAAATGAGATTAAATTGAGCAACTTTAAACGATTTCCTAACATGATACTCGCTAATTTATCTGTAGACAAAGAACAAAAGTATCAAACCAACAAACAACGCAAACAGAAGTTCCGATTCTGAGCGAAGCATAGTAAAAAGTAGTTCAAATTTTAAATGCAAAAATATATGTCAAATCATGTTAGAATATAAATAATGTTCGTATTATCGTTGTTTATCGGCCAATAAACAACTCTTTGTCGTTCTGATGCGTGGCTATAAAACAAATCGGGCTAACGTCCTCGTGGTTTAATTTCTACGAATCAGAACTCCAAATCGTTGTTTATTGGCAGATAAACAACGATAAATCGATTTTTTGTCTTGAATAACAACAGTTATCAAATATCAGGATGCGAAAATAAACAAAAGTGACCATATAAATGTTAAACCTGTAGAATTTGTGTGATTCGTAGAAAAGTCTGGAATTAAATGCAAACTTGCAAAACATTTGAACTTGTTATACAGAGATGTTTCCACTGAATGAACGAAAACATAGTTTAGTAGTTCTGTACCATCCAATGGTCAGACGACGAATCCAATAACACAGTTTTTGTTAAACAAGAGGGCCCTGAGGGCCCTAGGACGCTCACCTGAGACCTTGTAACCTAATTGGAATTTGCATCCCAGAGGCGTGGCTTATTTTTATCCCAGGGCCATAATTTGAACAACCTTGAACAAACCACCGGGCCTTGCGGTTTCAGGTAAAGATTGTTTAAGTCATTTTGCTATTTAAGTCTATATAAACCATGTGACCCTTCGGGGGTTCCTAGATTTCACCCCAGGGGCTGAATTTGAACAATCTTTGGAGAGGACCACTATGCAATGTTACGTACCAAATATAGGAAAGCTGTGGGCCTTGCGGGTTGAGGTAAAGATTTTTTAAGTCATTTTGCTATTAAAGTCTACATAAACCATGTGACCCCACGGGGGGTGGCCAGATTTGACCCCAGGGGCATAATTTGAACAATCTTCGTAGAGGACCACTATGCCATGTTACGTAACAAATATAGGAAAGCTGTGGGCCTTGCCGTTTCAGAGGAGATTGTTAAAGTCATTTTGCTATTTAAGTGTATATAAACCATTTGACCCCCCCCCGGGCGTGACCAGTTTTGACCCCAGGGGCATAATTTGAACAATCTTTGTAGAGGACCACAATAGGATGTTACATACCAAATATGAAACCTCTGGGCCTTGCGATTTCAGAGGAGAATATTTTAAATGTCATTTTGCTATATATTCTATAAAAACCACGAGACCCCTGGGGCGTGGCCAGTTTTGACCCCAGAGGCATACTTTTTGAACAATCTTTGTAGAGGCCCACTATAGGATGTTACATAACAAATATGAAACCTCTGGGCCTTGTGATTTCAGAGAAGATGAGTTTTAAAGTCATTTTGCTATATATTCTATATAAACCATGTGACTACCGTGACGTGGCCCGTTTTGACTCTAGGGGCATAATTTGAACAAACTTTGTAAAGGACCACTAAAGGATGTTACAAAAAAAAAAAACTTCTGGGCCTTGCGATGTCAGAGGAGAAGATTTTTAATGTTATTTTGCTATATATTCTATATAAACCATAAGATCCCCGGGGCCTGGCCAGTTTTGACCCCAGTGGCATAATTTGAACAATCTTTGTAGATGACCACTATAGGATGTTACATACCAAATATGAAACCTCTGGGCCTTGTGGTTTCAGAGGAGAAGATTTTTAAAGTCATTTTGCTATATATTCTATATAAACCATGTGACCCCCGGGGCGTGGCCTGTTTTGACCCCAGGGGCATAATTTGAACATTCTTTGTAGAGGACCTCTAGAGGATGTCACATATCAAATATGAAAGGTCTGAGCCTTGCGGTTTCATAGAAGAAGATATTTAAAGTTTTCACTTTTCAAATCTATTTTTAGCTCTGGTGACCTACATATTCGGCGGACCGGAAAGATTTGAACAACTTTGAAAGAGGTCCACCCTAGGATCATTGCTGTGAAGTTTGGTGAAAATCTGCCAAGCGGTTTAGGAGGAGATGTTGTTGGAATGAAAAGTTGACGACGCACACACGCACGCACGCACGCACGACGGACAGCGGGCGATCACAAAAGCTCACCATGAGCACTTTGTGGTCAGGTGAGCTAAAAATAAATAACAGCAAAAAATTCAACACATTAATTTTTGTCAGGTAAATGAAAACTCGTTTCTTAAAACTAACGACAACTCGTGTACAACTTAAAGAACGTTGCAAACAGTGGTTGCCCCTGTGCTAAGTATCGCTGTGGTGAGCATTTACCAAATTGCCTTTTACTGGTTGTCGGTTTGAACACGAATGGACTGCGTTGTGGTTATATAATTATATATATATTGATATCCTGATTACAATACTGAGTTATTGTCAAAGTGTCATACGAGTTTTGTAGGGAACTTATCACAGATTACCACATACATTAAAAAAATGTCACAGATTCAAAAACAAACTATATATACAGAAACAAGCCATCGTCGGAATCCACGGTATATATTCCATTAACGCTACGTCATATACCGTGGCGAATTGACTGTCAAAAGTTCGTTTTCATGAGCCACCTGCTGACCAATGAAATTACAATTCATACGTTGAACACTCCTTGAATGAAGTCTGGAAAACAACTATCAGTCGACCGGTTACTAAGTCATTGAGTACACACCGCTCAAAAACCGACCATGTGCAGGAAAACGGTATATATGACAAAAGCGAACACCGCCTGCCTACATGCGACTGTTTTAATACCACGTCGTTCGATTGGTTAAATTTTCCGTGCCGACTTGGACACGGAGCCAATGAAATGTCTCATTAATTATTTATAATTACGAAGTTTTGCTTGCCTAATCCCCCACGGTCGATCAAGAAGCATAGCGTATTTGGGCGAACGTGGGTACCCGACGATGAGAAAACGCTGAACACCTTATTTTTGACAAGGGACATTTACTAACATTTAAACAAAGAAAATACGAAAATCTGTGAACAATTAGCACGAAGACAGATTATGAAATAGTGTAATGTTGCGACTATAACCCCATCCGCTTTTTGCAAGTAAATAAGCCCACAGACGAATGGACTTTCTAAACCCCATATCCTGTCATGAATATCGACGCAAACTTTGTAACACATTATGTTGGCCTTACAGGCACTGTTTCAAATAAAACTGCCAACATAAGTGAAAAATAAATGTCCGTTATCAGCAAATATCTTCGTTTACTTCCTTCCGTTATCAGCAAATATCTTCGTTTACTTCCTTCCTATCATTTTGAAAATGAAATGACTAATAATTATTTTGATTTAAACGAAACGAAATCCTGACAGGCAGACATATAATTACAATGTATTCAGACTAACATGTCACTGTTTATATTTATATGTCTGCAGTTTAAATATGCAAATACAATGTGGCGATAAATGAAACTATTAATATGATCTCTACGCATATTTTAATGAGTTCTTCAGGAAGGGATTTTGTTCATACTAAACATGGCTTAGTAAATAAATACAGCATATGTTTAACAAAGCAAATTTACTAGTGTCGTAGAATTTGAAAAAAAACAGAAGGAAGTAACAGTGATAATTGTTGAATACGGACGTTTATTTCCCACTTGACGAATTTGACTTCAGATAAACAAGTACTAAACAAAGATGCGTATGATTGTATGACATTGCAAAATTGTTTACATGTAGTCGTTTGTGCAATCCCAAATCTTACAACACATTATGATACATTGATAACCAATGGTTTCTTTTAATTGCTTTTCACGTCACACTTAGAACACAACTCATTCGTATAATTGTCATAAGCCGGTATCTGCTTGGATTCGACACATTGGACGTAACTATGACGTGTTTAAATGGTTTACGATGTTTCATGTACTACAGATTCTAACATGATACTCGCTAATTTTTCTATAGACAAAGAACAAACGTATCGTTGTTAAACTATCCATAAACAACGCAAAAAGAAGTTCCGCTTCTGAGCGGAGCATTGTAAAAAGTTATTCCAATTAAAATTGCAAAAATATATGTCAAATCATGTTAAAATCAAAAACAATTATCGCATTATCGTCGATAACCGGCCAATAAAAAACTCTTTGTCGTTCTGATGCATAGCTATAAAACCACTCGGGCCAACGCCCTCGTTTTAATTCCTACGCATCAGGTCTACAAATCTTTGTTTATTGGCCGATAAAAAACGATACATCGAAATTTGTTTCTTAAGCCACACGTTGCTCCTCTGTGTAAACTCAAAGTGGTAACATCAAAGTGGTCTTACCCTGCAGACTGGGCAGTTTCCGGTTCCAACCACTCCACCGGCCCCTTGCACAACCACGACGCTACTAGACTGCTGACTGCTGTATTGCTGCTGCTGCTGGGGAGGAGGAGTGCCGGAATACGGTGGTGGATATTGCCCTTGGGGTGGTGGGTATTGCCCCTGTGGTGGGGGGTATTGGCCCGGCCCGAAACCTGTATAAAGTAAGGATAAATCCGGTGGTTAATATTATAAGTGTTATCAATTACATGCATTCCCATTATTAAATTGAAAGGTAGACTAAATAAATACTAATTCATAATAGTGAATTCTCTGAAAACGGCTATATATATATACGTAAAGAGAGTAAAATAAAAACAATAACACGGAATTGTATATGGTTGATTCTTACATAATACTCTCTATTTTTGCTATAGACATTTTTAAAGGACAGAATTATCGTTATTAAACTACCCAATAAACACCACAAAAAGTCCCGATTCTGAACGGAGCATAGCAAAATGTAGTTCTCATTACAATTGCAAAAATATTTGTCAATTCATGTTGGAATATAACTAATGTTGGTATTATCGTTGTTTATCGGCCAATAAACATCTCTTTGTCGTTCTGATGCGAGGCTAACGCCCTCGTGGTTTAATTCCTATGTATCAGAACTCCAAATAGTTGTTTATTGACAGATAAACAACGATAAATCGAAAATTACTTCTGAAGTAATAATTTAATCTATTAAATTGTTGAAGTAATCTTTGAAATGTCATGAACATTCGCAATTATGACATACCTTGCTTATCTGCCATAATTTATGGTCTGTGTTTGTTTTTGTTGAAATACGGTTTTCTGTAAAAGAAACAATTTCAAAAAAAATTGGAAAAGTATTGATAATCAACGGACACATTATATTGAAATTAAGTCTGACGATAATTAAACTAGTATATAACATGATAGGAAACGTGTGAATATATTGAATGATTTATTTAATTATTATGTGAACGGACTCATTGTGCAATTTTGTTTTCAATATCTTTTAAAGGGACTTGTTTACAGAATTTTGCATTTTCTGAATTATGACATTAATTGTCTTAACTTGCCAGATTTAAGCATCAGAACAAAAGAGCTCAAGTATAATAACAAGAAAAGGATTAAAACAAAAGAAAATAATAAAAAAAGGTCACACCGGTGTTCGAACCCGGATCCTCCAGATTAAAACGCTATCGCCCTAACCACTCTACCATTCTGTAATAATCTATGCATAATTTACTTAGTTAAGTGATCATTGTGTTGTCAACAATTTTAACGATAACAACAGAAACACTCCACATTACTCCATCTTTTAGAGTTATAAACGCTTTATAATTTTATCAATTTTAACTGATGATTATTTTTAAACGAAACGGTATTAGTACCGTGTTTACAGTATATTTCTATGTCCTTAGTGTTATTTTGCTCCCTTGTATACACTGTTCTTTTATTTTTGGAATCTGTGACAAGAAGTTGAAAACTTGTCATTTCGTCAATCTATGAACAGGTCCCTTTAAATGAAAGAACTCATTTTGTAATAATTCGTGGATTGAAAGCCAAAAGAGCCTATCAGCCTTCTGTGGACATATGCTGATTGACCCTTTTGGAAGTCAAGAGGCGTGTCGTGGGAAAATCGGTCTTAATGTGTGTGCATAAAGTGTCGTCCCGGATTTTCTTGTGCAGTCCGCACAGGCTAATCCAGGACGGCACTTTCCGCCTGCAGTTAATTTATGTTCAGAAGATACTTCCTTAAAACAGAAAATACCATCAAAGCGGAAAGAGCCGTCCTGGATTAGCCTGTGCGGACTGCACAGGCTAATCCGGGACGACACTTTACGCACATGCATTAAGACCGGTTTTCTCACGATGCGCCTCATATGTTTATTTAAGCATTAGTTTATTTCTGTAAAATGATTAATAATTGTGTTTTTATCTGTAGGCACATGGATTTATAAAGTTTGTTTATATGACTTGTGTATACGACATCACTTATTTCAAAGAGCAGTGAAATACATTTTTGGCCGGTGGCCATACGATACGAACAGCATTCATGTTGGTAAAAGCTATCAGCATAATGCATAATAGTAATAACATGAAGTTCTAACTGTTGTGGTTAAGTTTATCAAGTAAACATTATACTACAAAAATTTAACTTTGATGCAGTAAAAGCGATTTGAAATAAGTCTATGCAAAATGCAAACAAACATAAAACAAGTATGGTCTGTTTTATTGTCTGTGTACATGTGTATACAATTAATGCAAGTTTTTTTAACCAAACCCTAGTTAGTTTTGTATTTTACTATCACTATATATGCACAACAATGATGCTTTAATAAAACTCTACTTAGTAATCTTTATTTACACGTTCATGTTTTATGAATAAATCTGGGCCAAAAGTGAGGTTCGGGCGCCCGTGAACCGGTGTAAATCCCCAATGCTTAGCATTGACCGTTTCAAGGCGGTGACCCCCGTTCTATTCATTTTTTGTTTTGAGTTTGTTACGGGTATTGTGCTGTGTTGGTTTGGCAATTGATCACTTGCCGTAAATAAGGATTTTGTGCTGATAAGAAGAGTACTCTCACGCAAATGCAGCAGTAGTTTCACTTTGATTATATGTACTGATAATACTATTTAACTTTCTTGTAGTCTTATAAAGCTATCGAAACGTAATGTCCCTTTAATAGAGTTCATTGAAAGTGAACCCACAAAGGGCGGTTATTAACCAAATCAATACGTGTTTACTAGTTTCCTTCTTGCAAATTAAATGGGATGAAAACATGTTTATTTAATTTGATATGTTTAAAACCAGTTTAATGGAGATGCATTAGTGCAACCAAGTACACACATCCGCAACTAATAACGTACATCTTGTCTGAAACAACGTTCAAGTAGCTCTTATCTGAAACACTAACATCGGTGGACAGTACAATAGAAACAGGGCCGTTAATAAAATAGTGTTCGTTTCTCCTTCCACGACGCCTTCTTATTAGGGTGGGTAGGTAAGCAGAAAAAATGTTTTAAATACAAAAGATTTTCGCAATATAAACCATTAAAATTTGTAAAGAAGAAAAACAATATGCCAAGTATGTCCACTGAAGCATAGTTTGCCATTATGTTTTTTTTTTATTTGCAAAGGAATAAAGTCATAATTACAATTCCTTTCAAACAACAACGAACTTAGCCTGTTGGAAGGAAAGAAGAAAACATTTAACAAGCAAACAAATGTTAAACTAACAAATTAAAATACGATATGTTTAACATCATACATAGTTAGTTTATAGTGTTGTTAATATAACATTAAATGATACAAAATGCAAGATGAGCTGTTGTTAAATATACAATTGTTCTGCAGGGGATATAGTGCATTTAATAATTAATATTCACTATGTTGAAATGGCAAACACATCCGCTATATTCTAAAACCAATGTCGTCAAATAATGTTTTATAATAACTGAATATGTTACTGAACAACCAATTCGGAAAATCTAAGTAGTAAAGCAGGACATTTTGTCCGAGCCTTATTTAGCTCTAATTTTACGAAATCAATACACTAATTTTAAAAAACAAAAATGTGTGTGTCACATTCAAACATCATGTTTTACTACATATAATAATAGAAACATGCAATCGAAAAATCGTATGTGTCATATTTATTAAACATTTTACCAATTTATAAAACAACGTCGCAAATATAAAACGAACATACATGCATCCTTCGCAAACGTTTACCCGGATATTCAACTAACGAAGCGAATCATTTGAATGATTGTGTTTATGTTGAAATACTTGTACGGTGTAATGGCCGAGAGATAACAACACTTCATTTTTCCAAATCTAACGCGTGGGCTTGCTTTGTGCGTTACACCACGCATTTATACGGTGAAGGTGTCTTTCTTTTTTCAAACGAAATATAACTGGACGTCGTACATTTTTTAGACCATAGATCTACAAATTTACTTCTACGTTTAGCGTCGTCAGGCTGGTAGGTTTTTGGATGCCTGAACGAAAAATAAATTGTCAATTTAAAAAATCGAGTTGGAAAGCTTATGGAAATTTGAAATACAGACTTTTAAGTGTTTTTACAAATATTTGTATAAAATAGTGTTCAACTAGTCAATTTACATAGTTAAAATACTGTGTTTAAGTAGATACCCAATATGAGATGATATATAACAGTTTTGCAGGTAAACATTTGCTTTAGTTTGTTTCTGCCATGAATAAGTTGTGAAAGAAAAATGTTATTTTATCAACTCATTGTTTTTTTCCTCCCTGGTTGCTAGGTTTCGAAAATCATTGCGACGCAAACATAGAATCAAATTTGTATGGCCTTACCAAAAATCTGTAATGAATCTGTTCAATTAGCCATAAACATAATAATTGATTAATAAGTGAGCATACTGTGCAGTTTGCTGATCTAAAATATCCAAAATCAACTAAGTTGTTATAGCAATAATGTTGCGCTAACTATCATAGATCTGTTGTTATTTTAAAGTTGTGTTGTGCATGCAGTCTTACAAAATGTTCTGCGCTTATTTATTGATTTAAAAAAATCGGATCAAGTTGGATAGATTGGATAAAATAAATTCTGGTTCATCTATATAACAGTATTTCAAATACAAAATAATGTGATCATTAGCTCAGTTGAATATAACAGCCTTTATCAAAAGCGTACTTATTAAGCTCTCTTAACACATTCCTTACACTACTTTACTGCCATGACCCCAAGTATTGTTGGACATTCAAGGCTGCATTGGGCACGGCGTAATGCTCTGGTTAGAGTTTGCGTGCAGCAAGTCCATATCTCTGTAACTACTACAGATATTCAATTGAAACTTCTCACATGTTCGAGGTAATTATGGGATGTTACTGACCAAGGCCCATAACTCTGACCTGCAATTTAGCAGAATTATGGTCCTTTTTGTACTTAGAAAATCAGGTTAAAGTTTGTGTGCATCAACTCCGTATCTCAATAACTACTACAGATATTCAAGTGAAACTTCACACATGCCTTCATGAGTCATACTTGTGACCAGAATTTTAACAGAATTATGCCCCTTTCAATTGAAACTTAACATATGCCTTCGGGGTCATTATGTGAGGTCACTGACCAAGGCCTATAGTTCTGACCTGCAATTTAGCAGAATTATGCCAGTGTTTGTACTTTGAAATTTCAGGTTAAAGCTTGCGTGCAACAACTTCATATCTCCATATCTGCTTCAGATATTCAATTAAATCTTCACATATGTCTTCAAGATCATTATATAAGGTCACTGGCCATGGCACATAACTGTGACAAGCATTCTAGAAGAATTATTCCCCTTTTTTGTAGTAATAAAGGCCAATAACTCTGACAAAGTGGTTGAATAGTCGAGCTCGCTGTCCTGAGACAGAGTTTGTTCTTCCAATCTTGACCAAATTTCCTCAGTTTTTATGTAATCATACGACTGCAGCAGAAGCCAACAATGGGTCAGATTGGGCAACAAACATCAGAGTAATGGCCCCTTCGTAAGTGAAATAAAAACACGCAAATATCGCTTGTTCTTGCATTGAGATTTCATTTTTCATGCTATCTTGATAAAACTTCTACATGTTTTGTATGGTCATAAGATCTCAACACAAACAGCAAATTAGACAGCCCACGAACACTGCAGTTATTTCCCCTTAATTATGGAAATTAATGCAAACATGGATTTGATGAAAGACAGGGATTTCATTTTCAACCATTCTAGACGAAACTTGCACAATTTTTGTATGACAATAAGATATAAAGCTAATTTGAATATAGGATAGATAAATGGCAATACAATCTACACTTTAAAACAAGAAGGCAAGCATGACATGACCTTTGCGCAGCCGTCGCCATTATCATTCAGAACTGCAGCATTAACACTATTCCTTCGCAATTGCCAGCAAAAAGTTGGATACCAGGGTAGAGAAAATATATCCAGGTCCTTGTTATATGTATGAGACTAAATCAGCTAGACAAATTAGTTAAGGACATTATGGCGTGCATTCACACAAGCCTTTCACAACAGTAACACTTTCATCTTTGCCAGTACTCAGGTGAGCCATTTGGGACATCATGGCCCTCTTGTTTTGCTATTCAAAATACAAATGTACTTCAAGTGGAACTTTTAGTTTTTCTTCTGTACTTCAGAATATAATTGTTTGAATACTTTTTCCGCCAGCAGAACAAATTAATTTTGGTTTTCTGTTAATCACAGTGTATTTATGGTTACTTGTACCGCCAGCGGATCACTTTTACTTTGGTTCTCTGTAATTCAGAATATCGAATGCTTGAATACTTTAACCGCCAGCAGTTTAAGTTTGGTTTTCTGTAAAATATGAAAATCAGGATGTTTGTACTACCAGCGGAATAATTTTTGTTTTGTTTTCTGTAATTCAGAATATAAATGTTAAAACACTTGTACCGCCAGCGGAACACGTTTTGTTTCGGTTTTCTGTTATTCTGAATATAAATATCAGGATGTTTGTACCGCCAGCGGAACAATTTCTTGGTCTTGTTTTCTGTAATTTAGAATATAAAAGTTGGGATGTTTGTACTGCTAGCGGAACACTTTAGTTTTTTTGTTAAACATACGATCTATGTTGATATGCTTGTACCGCCAGCGGAACAAATTAGGTTTGTTTTCTATAATTCAGAATATTAATTTTGTTATGATTGTACTGTTTGGTTTTCTGTAAAACACAATATAAATGTTTGGATGCCGGCTGAACAATTTTGTTTAAGTTTTCTGTTATTTTGAATATAAATATATCAGAATATTTGTTCCGCGAGCGGAACAATTTATTGGTCTTATTTTCTATCACTTAGAATATAAAAGTTGGGATGTTTGTACCGCCAGCGGAACAACATTTTTATTTTGTAAGTTAGAATATAAAGGCTACTTGTACCGCCAGCAGAACACTTTTAGTTTGTTATTTTTTGTTAATCAGAATAAAAATGTTTGGATGCTTATACCTCCGGCGGAACAATTTTGATAAGGTTTTCTGTTATTCTGAATATAAATGTCATGATGTTTGTACCGCCAGCGGAACACTTCGGTTCCTTGTAAATAAGACTACAAGAATTGGTGGGGCGAAATTAAATTTGGTTTCTCGTAATTAAAACAGTTTATTGTTGTACCGCCAGCGGAACATTCACTGCAAATTTATGTAAATTTATAGAAAAACATATGAATTTTTGTTCCGCCGGCGGAACATTTTTCTTGCTTTTTGGTAATTTAGTGAAAAAATGAGGTTTATGTTTCATAAATAACCTGGAAAATGGCCCTTTTCATTGGGTTTCAGTGGAAAATCCCTTTTTAAAATATAACGACTTTCAGTAGCATGTTAGGTGGACTCAAAGTTGTACTGTTAGACTATTAATGGGGCGATCTGGCTAGCGCAGTGGTTGATACAGTCGCTTCTCACCTAGGCTGCCCGAGTTCGCTTCCCACTCGGCGCAAGTGAGTTTGTTTGGTGGTCACCATACTGGGGTTTCCTCTGGGTACTTCGGCTTACCCCCACAGCACAAGACCACACTACAATAAAAATATTTCAGTAAACAGATAAATAGCTGGAACTTTCAGCTATGATTCAAAATTCGTCCCAACTTTCGATGTGGCTAAAATTAAATTAGGCAGGGGTGCTGGGACACACCCCGGGTATCACATAATGCAGCTTCGGTGCGGAAGGACCCCATAAACATCGAAATGCACACTCGTTTCAGAATCTGTTGGTATCGTGCATACGAAGCGCTTTCGCAATATGACGTCATTACTGTTAAGCATTGTGCTATACTGATTGTCGGTTTTCGAATTTATAATAGGATCATCGCGATACGTTGGAATACGAGCAAATATCTCATATAGAGGGTTACGTTTGGAGCTCATAGCTTGACATGTGGTCCGTGAGAGCTTGGCCAAATCACACGCCTTACGACCAGATCCACATCGTCACACGCAGGTTTTCGGTGGCAAGGCAGAATTCGAGTAGTCGACCATAGTGCCCTGCAGTTAAACCTGGTGCCTGACACTAGGAAAGTTATAAATGCACTAACCTTTGTTTATAATTAACACACGGTTCATCCACCGATAACCTAATTTCGAAATATGCATATTAGATTGAATTGTATATATTTGTCTAACACTACGCTATGTCATGTTGATAGCATTTATCTGCGTTTTATACATGTACTTGTACAAGTCCTAAACAAAATGTTCTGTTATGTTCAATTACTGATGACCACGTTTTCAGCACGACTTGGACTTTCACCAGGCCATGTTCACGATTAGTAAACCCCACGTATGCGTGTGAAGTGTTTTATACATAACAAAATCTAACAATAATCTATTATTAACTTTTATCATAAAATACAAATTTGCATTTATTTTTTTCATACAAAACAAATCAAAACGTGTACATTGTGTAATTGACATATACCTGCTACAGGTTATTTTTGTCCCAAATGTAATAACACAGACTTTATTTGAACGTTTGAAATGAATGTTTTATGGAAGATGTAATAAAACTGACAGTATTTGTTTTGTATTCTACAAAATGCAATTTGAAAAATTCTAACATAAATAAATTTGTATACGTAAACAAATAAACTGCGTAAAATGTTGAATGTTGAATTTTTCAAAAGCATGTAAAAGTACGACAATGGTTTACATACAATGTATATTATATAACTGTAACGTCATTTTCCTTTGACAATACGCATCTTCATGTTTTGACACCAAAACTGTTTTTTAAAGAACATAATTATCATAAAACGTTCGCATAATGAATTGTTAGAATTCAATTAATGTTTATGGCATGTTATATGTTGTACGTGCAAAAAACATAAGTGCCGGTATCCCCCAAGCTTTAGAACGTGGCCCCGCAAGCGCTGCATCGTTTCTCCATCAGAAGGAAACAGCAGAGGACACCCAGGGGGAAGAAGAAAATCGCAAGGATGATGCCGAGAATCGAGAAATTCTCTGTGATCATTCCGACCTGTAATCAACATTAAATGAGATTAAATTGAGCAACTTTAAAACGATTTCCTAACATGATAATCGCTAATTTATCTGTAGACAAAGGACAAAAGTATCAAACCAACAAACAACGCAAACAGAAGTTCCGATTCTGAGCGAAGCATAGTAAAAAGTAGTTCAAATTTTAAATGCAAAAATATATGTCAAATCATGTTGGAATATAAATAATGTTCGTATTATCGTTGTTTATCGGCCAATAAACAACTCTTTGTCGTTCTGATGCGTGGCTATAAAACAAATCAGGCTAACGTCCTCGTGGTTTAATTTCTACGAATCAGAACTCCAAATCGTTGTTTATTGGCAGATAAACAACGATAAATCGATTTTTTGTCTTGAATAACAACAGTTATCAAATATCAGGATGCGAAAATAAACAAAAGTGACCATATAAATGTTTAACCTGTGGAATTTGTGTGATTCGTAGAAAATTCTGGAATTAAATGCTTTCTTGCAAACATTTGAACTTGTTATACAGAGATGTTTCCACTGAATGAACGAAAACATAGTTTAGTAGTTCTGTACCATCCAATGGTCAGACGACGAATCCAATAACACAGTTTTTGTTAAACAAGAGGGCCCTGAGGGCCCTAGGACGCTCACCTGAGACGTTGTAACCTAATTGGAATTTGCATCCCAGAGGCGTGGCTTATTTTTATCCCAGGGCCATAATTTGAACAACCTTGAACAAACCACCGGGCCTTGCGGTTTCAGGTAAAGATTGTTTAAGTCATTTTGCTATTTAAGTCTATATAAACCATGTGACCCTTCGGGGGTTCCTAGATTTCACCCCAGGGGTTTAATTTGAACAATCTTTGGAGAGGACCACTATGCAATGTTACGTACCAAATATAGGAAAGCTGTGGGCCTTGCGGGTTCAGGTAAAGATTTTTTATTTCATTTTGCTATTAAAGTCTACATAAACCATGTGACCCCACGGGGGGTGGCCAGATTTGACCCCAGGGGCATAATTTGAACAATCTTTGTAGAGGACCACTATGCCATGTTACGTAACAAATATAGGAAAGCTGTGGGCCTTGCCGTTTCAGAGGAGATTTTTAAAGTCATTTTGCTATTTAAGTCTATATAAACCATTTGACCCCCCAGTTTTGACCCCAGAGGCATAATTTGAACAATCTTTGTAGAGGCCCACTATAGGATGTTACATAACAAATATGAAACCTCTGGGCCTTGTGATTTCAGAGAAGATGAGTTTTAAAGTCATTTTGCTATATATTCTATATAAACCATGTGACCCTCGTGACGTGGCCCGTTTTGACTCTAGGGGCATAATTTGAACAAACTTTGTAAAGGACCACTAAAGGATGTTAGAAAAAAAAAAAAAACTTCTGGGCCTTGCGATGTCAGAGGAGAAGATTTTTAATGTTATTTTGCTATATATTCTATATAAACCATAAGATCCCCGGGGCCTGGCCAGTTTTGACCCCAGTGGCATAATTTGAACAATCTTTGTAGATGACCACTATAGGATGTTACATACCAAATATGAAACCTCTGGGCCTTGTGGTTTCAGAGGAGAAGATTTTTAAAGTCATTTTGCTATATATTCTATATAAACCATGTGACCCCCGGGGCGTGGCCTGTTTTGACCCCAGGGGCATAATTTGAACAATCTTTGTAGAGGACCTCTAGAGGATGTCACATATCAAATATGAAAGGTCTGAGCCTTGCGGTTTCATAGAAGAAGATATTTAAAATTTTCACTTTTCAAATCTATTTTTAGCTCTGGTGACCTACATATTCCGCGGACCGGAAAGATTTGAACAACTTTGAAAGAGGTCCACGCTAGGATCATTGCTGTGAAGTTTGGTGAAAATCTGCCAAGCGGTTTAGGAGGAGATGTTGTTGGAATGAAAAGTTGACGACGCACACACGCACGCACACACGCACGACGGACAGCGGGCGATCACAAAAGCTCACCATGAGCACTTTGTGGTCAGGTGAGCTAAAAATAAATAACAGCAAAAAATTCAACACATTCATTTTTGTCAGGTAAATGAAAACTCGTTTCTTAAAACTAACGACAACTCGTGTACAACTTAAAGAACGTTGCAAACAGTGGTCGCCCCTGTGCTAAGTATCGCTGTGGTGAGCATTTACCAAATTGCCCTTTACAGGTTGTCGGTTTGAACACGAATGGACTGCGTTGTGGTTATATAATTATATATATATTGATATCCTGATTACAATACTGAGTTATTGTCAAAGTGTCATACGAGTTTTGTAGGGAACTTATCACAGATTACCACATACAGTAAAAAAAATGTCAAAAACAAACAATATATACAGAAACAAGGCATCGCCGGAACCCACGGTATATATTCCATTAACGCTACGTCATATACCGTGGCGAATTGACTGTCAAAAGTTCGTTTTCAGGAGCCACCTGCTGACCAATGAAATTACAATTCATACGTTGAACTCTCCTTGAATGAAGTCTGGAAAACAACTATCAGTCGACCGGGTACTAAGTCATTGAGTACACAAACGCTCAAAAACCGACCATGTGCAGGATAACGGTATATATGACCAAAGCGAACACCGCCTGCCTACATGCGACTGTTTTAATACCACGTCGTTCGATTGGTTGAATTTTCCGTGCCGACTTGGACACGGAACCAATGAAATGTCCCATTAATTATTCATAATTACGAAGTTTTGCTAGCCTAATCTCCCACGGTTGATCAAGAAGCATAGCGTATTTGGGCGAACGTGGGTTTCCGACGATGAGAAAACGCTGAACACCTTATTTTTGACAAGGGACATTTACTAACATTTAAACAAAGAAAATACGAAAATCTGTGAACAATTAGCACGAAGACAGATTACGAAATAGTGTAATGTTGCGACTATAACCCCATCCGCTTTTTGCAAGTAAATAAGCCCACAGACGAATGGACTTTCTAAACCCCATATCCTGTCATGAATATCGACGCAAACTTTGTAACACATTATGTTGGCCTTACAGGCACTGTTTCAAATAAAACTGCCAACATATGTGAAAAATAAATGTCCGTTATCAGCAAATATCTTCGTTTACTTCCTTCCGTTATCAGCAAATATCTTCGTTTACTTCCTTCCTATCATTTTGAAAATGAAATGACTAATAATTATTTTGATTTAAACGAAACGAAATCCTGACAGGCAGACATATAATTACAATGTATTCAGACTAACATGTCACTGTTTATATTTATATGTCTGCAGTTTAAATATGCAAATACAATGTGGCAATAAATGAAACTATTAATATGATCTCAACGAATATTTTAATGAGTTCTTCAAGAAGGGATTTTGTTCATACTAAACATGGCTTAGTAAATAAATACAGCATATGTTTAACAAAGCAAATTTACTAGTGTCGTAGAATTTGAAAAAAACCCAGAAGGAAGTAACAGTGATAATTGTTGAATACGGACGTTTATTTCCCACTTGACGAATTTGACTTCAGATAAACAAGTACTAAACAAAGATGCGTATGATTGTATGACATTGCAAAATTGTTTACATGTAGTCGTTTGTGCAATCCCAAATCTTACAACACATTATGATACATTGATAACCAATGGTTTCTTTTAATTGCTTTTCACGTCACACTTCAGAACACAACTCATTCGTATAATTGTCATAAGCCGGTATCTGCTTGGATTCTACACATTGGATGTAACTATGACGTGTTTAAATGGTTTACGATGTTTCATGTACTACAGATTCTAACATGATACTCGCTAATTTTTCTATTGACAAAGAACAAACGTATCGTTGTTAAACTATCCACAAACAACGCAAAAAGAAGTTCCGCTTCTGAGCGGAGCATTGTAAAAAGTTATTCCAATTAAAATTGCAAAAATATATGTCAAATCATGTTAAAATCAAAAACAATTTTCGCATTATCGTCGATAACCGGCCAATAAAAAACTCTTTGTCGTTCTGATGCATAGCTGTAAAACCACTCGGGCCAACGCCCTCGTTTTAATTCCTACGCATCAGGTCTACAAATCGTTGTTTATTGGCCGATAAAAAACGATACATCGAAATTTATTTCTTAAGCCACAAGTTGCTCCTCTCTGTAAACTCAAAGTGGTAACATGAAAGTGATCAAAGTGGTCTTACCCTGCAGACTGGGCAGTTTCCGGTTGCAACCACTCCACCGGCCCCTTGCACAACCACGACGCTACTAGACTGCTGACTGCTGTATTGCTGCTGCTGCTGGGGAGGAGGATTGCCGGAATACGGTGGTGGATATTGCCCCTGTGGTGGGGGGTATTGGCCCGGCCCGAAACCTGTATAAAGTAAGGATAAAGCCGGTGGTCAATATTATAAGTGTTATCAATTACATGCATTCCCATTATTAAATTGAAAGATAAACTAAATAAATACTAATTCATAATAGTGATTTCTCTGTAAACGGCTATATATATATACGTAAAGAGAGTAAAATAAAAACAATAACACGGAATTGTATATGGTTGATTCTTACATAATACTCTCTATTTTTGCTATAGACATTTTTAAAGGACAGAATTATCGTTATTAAACTACCCAATAAACAACACAAAAAGTCCCGATTCTGAACGGAGCATAGCAAAATGTAGTTCTCATTACAATTGCAAAAATATTTGTCAATTCATGTTGGAATATAACTAATGTTCGTATTATCGTTGTTTATCGGCCAATAAACATCTCTTTGTCGTTCTGATGCGAGGCTAACGCCCTCGTGGTTTAATTCCTATGTATCAGAACTCCAAATAGTTGTTTATTGACAAATAAACAACGATAAATCGAAAATTACTTCTGAAGTAATAATTTAATCTATTAAATTGTTGATGTAATCTTTGAAATGTCATGAACATTCGCAATTGTGACATACCTTGCTTATCTGCCATAATTTATGGTCTGTGTTTGTTTTTGTTGAAAATACGGTTTTCTGTAAAGGAAACAATTTCAAAAAAGATTGGAAAAGTATTCATAATCAACGGACACATTATATTGAAATTAAGTCTGACGAGAATTAAACTAGTATATAACATCTATCTAAATTTCTGTAGATAACATTTATAAAACATTGTTATGTACATGATAGGAAACGTGTGAATATATTGAATGATTTATTTAATTATAATGTGAACGGACTCATTGTGCAATTTTGTTTTCAATGTCTTTTAAAGGGACTTGTGTATAGATTTTTGCATTTTCTGAATTATGCCATTAAATGTCTTAACTTGCCAGATTTAAGCATCGGAACGAAAGAGCTCAAGTATAATAACAAGAAAAGGATTAAAACAAAAGAAAATAATAAAAAAGGTCACACCGGTGTTCGAACCCGGATCCTCCAGATTAAAACGCTATCGCCCTAACCACTCTACCATTCTGTAATAATCTATGCATAATTTACTTAGTTAAGTGATCATTGTGTTGTGAACAAGTTTAACGATAACAACAGAAACACTCCACAATACTCCATTTTTAGAGTTATCAACGCTTTATAATTTTATCAATTTTAACTGATGATTATTTTTAAATGAAACGGTATTAGTACCGTATTTACAGTATATTGCTATGTCCTTAGTGTTATTTTGCTCCCTTGTATACACTGTTCTTTTATTTTTGGAATCTGTGACAAAAAATTGAAAACTTGTCATTTCGTCAATCTATGAACAGGTCCCTTTAAATGAAAGAACTCATTTTGTAATAATTCGTGGATTGAAAGCCAAAAGAGCCTATCAGCCTTCTGTGGACATATGCTGATTGACCCGTTTGGAAGTCAAGAGGCGTGTCGTGGGAAAATCGGTCTTAATGTGTGTGCATAAAGTGTCGTCCCGGATTAGCCTGTGCAGTTCGCACAGGCTAATCCAGGACGGCACTTTCCGCCTGCAGTTAATTTATTTTCAGAAGATACTTCCTTAAAACAGAAAATACCATCAAAGCGGAACGTGCCGTCCTGAATTAGCCTGTGCGGACTGCACAGTCTAATCCGGGACGACACCTTACGCACATGCATTAAGACCGGTTTTATCACGATGCGCCTCATATGTTTATTTAAGCATTAGTTTATTTCTGTAAAATGATTATTAATTGTGTTCCAACTGTAGTCACATGGATTTATAAAGTTTGTTTATATGACTTGTGTATATGACACCACTTATTTCAAAGAGCAGTGAAATACATTTTTGGCCGGTGGCCATGCGATACGAACAGCATTCATGTTGGTAAAACCTATCAGGAATCAAATATTCACAAAATTATTTGGTTGAGCATTCCATTTAAAAGTCCTTTCAGTGTAATTGTCCTACTACGATTCAAAACTTCCTGATGTAAACTAACTCGTTATTTTTTATGATTTTGATCAATACCGCAATATCCTCCGCACAGGCTACTTCGGGACGGCACTTTCCGCCTACAGTGGATTTATGTTTAAAAGAGACTTCCTTGAAACAGAAAGTACCATCAAAGCGGAAAGTGTCGTCCTGGACTAGCCTGTGCGGAGTGCACAGGCTAATCCGGGACGACACTTTACGCACATGCATTAAGCCTTGTTTTCCTAAGACACGCTTCATTTAATATCAGTTTTAACCATTGCCAGCGAGAGACCTTTGCTCACAACTCAATGTTCTAGAATCGCCAACTGTAACGCAGAAAATTAAATGCAGAATGATACATTTACATGCTGTACATTTAATATGCTTAAAATAATACTATAAATAAACTATATATTTAACAATGAATATGTATTGTTACTCTCAACTTAAATTTGTAACGATACGAAACTACACAAAAAATACAAATCTCTAAACAGTAGTTCAGATTCCTGACAAACGCTGAAAATCTGCTCTGTCAATCAACTTTAAAGTGTGTATGTACGATTTAACAATAGATATAGTGGCATAATACAATTAACAAAATAAAGTTAATTAACATATATTTTAATTAATATGGAATAAAAGTAAAGAACAAACATTGCTTTTAAACGCACAATAAGCTAGATTTTAATCACCAAATAGTTTTCGTTTGTACAGGCGGAAACTCAAATGCATGTATATATGTGACTTGACAGTCGGTTTAGGTTACACAACACTAATAAAATGTGTAAAAAGCCGGCACTTGTATTTTTTTTATTTATTCCATATTGAAGTGTGTCCTTCGTCAATTTTATGGGTTTTTTTATGTTTGCTTTCAAGAATTATTGTCACCTTTGTCTGGTTATGTTGAAAATAATTGATTGCAGGATCGAACATACACACTTTAACTGGACATCGTTCCCCTGTACAATTTGAAGTACATTACAAGTTTTAGTATAACTGATGATTTTGGATCTCATACCGCTATTTGTGATAACCAATCTTTATATTGCAGTGCCCAGATCATTAATTTAGGTCAGTAATCATAGTTGTGAAATGATAAATGAATGTTCTATATTTTCGTTTACTGGGTATATCATCCATTCGTCACCGGATTGATAACATATGACTGTTTGTTTGTCTAATATATAAATGTTCACTCCTGATTAGATTCATTACTTTCAAAATCATAATAATTTTAAGAAATGAATGCATGCTAGTAATGACATGTAGTTCTAACTGTTGTGGTTAAGTTTATCAAGTAAACATTATACTACAAAAATATAACTTCGATGCAGTAAAAGCGATTTGAAATAAGTCTATGCAAAATGCAAACAAACATTAAACAAGTATGGTTTGTTTTATTGTCTGTGTACATTTGTATACAATTAATGCAAGTTTTTTTAACCAAACCCTAGTTAGTTTTTTGTATTTTAGTATCACTATATATGCACAACAATGATGCTTTAATAAAACTACTGAGTAATCTTTATTTACACGTTCATGTTTTATGAATAAATCTGGGCCAAAAGTGAGGTTCGGGCGCCCGTGAACCGGTGTAAATCCCCAATGCTTAGCATTGACCGTTCAAGGCGGTGATCCCCGTTCTATTCATTTTTTGTGTTGAGTTTGTTACGGGTATTGTGCTGTGTTGGTTTGGCAATTGATCACTTGCCGTAAATAAGGATTTTGTGCTGATAAGAAGAGTACTCTCACGCAAATGCAGCAGTAGTTTCACTTTGATTATATGTGCTGATAATACTATTAACTTTCTTGTAGTTTTATAAAGATATCGAAACGTAATGTCCCTTTAATAGAGTTCATTGAAAGTGAACCCAAAAAAGGGCGGTTATTAACCAAATCAATACGTGTTTACTAGTTTCCTTCTTGCAAATGAAATGGGAGGAAAACATGTTTATTTAATTTGATATGTTTAAAACCAGTTTAATGGAGATACATTAGTGCAACCAAGTACACACATCCGCAACTAATAACGTACATCCTATCTGAAACAACGTTCAAGTAGTTCATATTTGAAACACTATCATCGGTGGACAGTACAATAGAAACAGTGCCGTTAATACAATATTGTTCGTTACTCCTTCCACGACGCCTTCTTATTAGGGTGGGTAGGTAAGCAGAAAAAATGTTTTAAATACAAATAATTATCGCAATATAAACCATTAAAATGTGTAAAGAAGAAAAACAATATGCCAAGTATGTCCACTGAAGCATTGTTTGCCATTATATATTTTTTTATTTGCAAAGGAATAAAGTCATAATTACAATTACTTTCAAACGACAACAAACTTAGTATGTTGGCAGGAAAGAAGAAAACATTTAACAAGCAAACAAATATTAAACTAACAAATTAAAATACGATACGTTTGACATCATACATAGTTAGTTTATAGTGTTGTTAACATAACATTAAATGATACAAAATGCATGATGAGCTGTTGTTAAATATACAATTGTTCTGCAGGGGATATAGTGCATTTAATAATTAATATTCACTATGTTGAAATGGCAAACACATCCGCTATATCCTAAAACCAATGTCGTCAAATAATGTTTTATAATAACTGAATATGTTACTGAACAACCAATTCGGAAAATCTAAGTAGTGAAGCTGGTCATTTTGTCCGAGCCTTATTTAGCTCTAATTTTACGAAATCAATACACTAATTTTCGAAAATAAAAATGTGTGTGTTACATTTAAACATCATGTTTTACTACATATAAGAATAGAAACATACAATCGAAAAATCGTATGTGTCATATTTATTAAACATTGTATTTATAAAACAACGTCGCAATATAAAACGAACATACCTGTACCCTTCGCAAACGTTTACCCGGATATTCAAGTAACGAAGCGAATCATGTGAATGATTGTGTTTATGTTGAAATACTTGTACGGTGTAATGGCCGAGAGATAACAACACTTCATATTTCGAAATCTAACGCGTGGGCTTGCCTTGTGCGTTACACCACGCATTTATACGGTGAAGGTCTCTTTCTTTTTTCAAACGAAATAAAATTGGACGTCGTACATTTTTTAGACCATAGATCTACCAATTTGATTCTAAGTTTAGCGTCCTGGGGCTGGTAGGTTTTTAGATGCTAGAACGAAAAATAAATTATCAATTTGAAAAATCGAATTGGAAGGCTTATGGAAATTTGAAAAACAGACTTTAAAGTGTTTTTACCAATACTTGTAAAAATAGGGTTCAACTAGTCAATTTACATATTTAAAATACTGTGTTTAAGTAGATACGCAATATGAGATGATATATAACAGTTTTGCAGGTAAACATTTGCTTTAGTTTGTTTCTGCCATGAATAAGCTGTGAAAGAAAAATGTTATTTTACCAATTCATTGTTTTTTTCCTGCCTGGTTGGTAGGTGTCGAAAAATCATTGCGACGCAAACATAGAATCAAATTAGTATGGCCTTACCGAAAATCGGCCATGAATCTGTTCAATTAGCCATAAACATAATTATTGATTAATAATTGAGCATACTGTGCAGTTTGCTGGTCTAAAATATCCAAAATCAACTAAGTTGTTATAGCAATAATGTTGCGCTAACTATCATAGATCGGGGTTTTTTCAAAGTTGTGTTGTGCATGCAGTCTTACAAAATGTACTGCGCTTATTTATTGATTTAAGAAAATCGGATTAAGTTGGATAGAATGGACAAAATAAACTCTAGTTCATTCTATATAATAATATTTCAAATACAAAATAATGTGATCGTAAGATCGGTTGAATATAACAGCCTTTATCAAAGCGTACTTATTAAGCTCTCTTAACACATTCCTTACCCTATTTTAGTGCCATGACCCCAGGTATTGTTGGACATTCAAGGCTGTATGGGGCACGGCGGTCAGTTTATTTACCGTTGATACTTTGGTATGAACCACCATACTTTCGAGGCGGATATTTACCCTGGCGGTTTACAATCACGACTGTGACCACGAGTGAAATACGATTGATTTTTAGATACCTTTTAGTAGTTGTATTATTATTTTATAAAACTCCCTCTGAACTTGTGCATGATTTGTGTGACTTACACATGTATATTGAGGATTATAAAATAAAAAAGTGATGAATACAATAGATCTACTTTAATACAACAACGCAATCATTTTACAGTTACCACGTGTTTTTCTTGTGTTTTTCCACCATTTTAATTGCACCAGTGAATACAGTTTGTGCCGGAAGGGATTTAATACGAGCAATGCTGCGCGCGCAGTGCAAAGTTGGCGTATTTCTAACTGTCGATTAGTTCCTATGTTCATGTATTATCTTAAAATAGTGGATATGTTCACATTTTTCAACCGCAAGGTAATGTGTTGGCATGTGTTCCGTGACAAGGTTACGCATGCGCACATAATTTCATTTTTTGTTACATATAAAATATTCAATGTTTGATCCCAATTTTCACCATGACCACTAAGACAAAGTAGTTCAAATAACAGGCCTTTTTTCTTATTGCTTGCATATATTCCACCTTTAAATTGGTACCAAAACATATCAGTTAAACTATATTTAAAAATCCTATGCATCATGCACTGAACCATATGTGCTTATTATCTAACTTAGACCACAATGCCTTATAAAATATTGCAATCGTGCTACATGTTTAAATATTTCATACGAAACCGACAGTTCGCAGTGTGCCTGCAAAGGAATGCGCGCGAAATTCGTTTTTAAAACAAATGGCATTCAGTTAACTACATGTAATTATATATCGCTGATCCAGCTGCTGTAATATTATCATATAATATTTTGTGAATATCATTACACTATCATGCAGTACCATACCATTTTAATAACATATAATCACGATAATTAAGGAATAAATTTCGATTTAGAGTTGTTTATCGGCTAATTAACAACGATTTGGAGTTCTGGTGCTTAGGAATTAAACAGCGAATGCGTTAGCCCGCGTGGTTTAATATACCGCATCAGAACGAAAAATCAGTGTTAATTAGCCGATAAACAACGATAAAGCGAAGTTATTTCGATTCTAACATGACCTGACAACATTGTCTGCAATTACAATGCGAACTATATTTTACAGTTTCTGAACTATTATTTTCGGGTTGTTTAATAGTGAATCGTGTTCGTTGTCTATAGAAAACAACGCGCGTGTAATGTTAAAATATCGTGCAATATCATATCATTATAATATCATTATGTACTATATATATATATAATAAATAATATATATATAGTACGATCAATATTTAACGAATACTTCCACAAACTACGAGCATTTTAATACTCGTACAGCTTTCCATAGAAAATACGCTTGATATGAGATATCACATGAATTTAAAGAAAGCCGACCGCTTTTGAATACTCACCCGGATCAATTTGTAAACAACGATTGTTCTATGTTATTTCATCGTCGGATACCCACGTTCGACCCATTCCGCTCCTCTCCATTCATCGAGTGTAACGGAATGATTAGTCGTCCGACGATGATGTTATTTTAGGGTGGTATAACTTGAAACCGGATCGTCAAAACTGACTCAAAATTTTACCAACATGGATTGATCGCATATGAAGGTATATACAGCATTTAACAGGCATGTTAGCTGGCGTTTATAATGTGTAAAAGTAGCAAATGAAGGTGTATACAGCATTTTACAGGCCTGCTAGCTGGCGTTTATAATGTGTAAAAGTAGCAAATGAACCTTTAAAGGCTCTAACAAGGTGATGCACGTTAAACAAAACATTAAATGATTAATGTTGAGATAACAAACGTATACAATAATGCATTATGGGCTAAAAACTTATACACATTTTCATATCTGAAATCTGAAATTTAAACGTTCATATTGATGCATATTGAGGTTAAAATAATTTACATATTATGGGCAAAGAGTTTACGCATTCTGCGAAAAAAATATGCTCGTAATTAAGTTCGTGTTTTTGGTCTTTTCTTGTGTAAATTGTGTCGTCAGATTTGTGGGTATCTTGTACTCGTATAATCTTAGTACGCGTATGTATTTTTACAAGTCAGAATACCGCAAAGGGTGCATTTGTCCTCACTCGTCCGACGTCGTGAGTTCGATACCCACACTGGGTTTTCTTTTTGTGTGTGTTTATTCTGTTTTATTAAAACTCTCGTAATGCTGATAACTAATAATACTTTATTTATTGCGTACGCCTTGGTTTTGCTGATTTATAGAAGGAGATCACTTTTTTGTAGACACGGTCCCTTTAGAGGGACTATGTCATCGAAAAATTGGCTTCTTATTGCACTAGAAATTATATTATTTGATCGAAATGCGCTTTACTTAATATAATACACAATACGATATTTGATAAAAACAAATTAGCAACAAAGTCCGAAAAATGTAAAATCCCTAGCGGGTATCGATCTCACAACTTAGAAGCCATTCGAAGAAATGACAGCGCTTTAACCATCTGCGCTATCATGCTTGGCAAGGAGTCTTGTGCTCACAATTCTGACGTCATATAAATTGCCGTATAATACTAACATAAACAATAATATTCTGTATGATTAACATTGGTCATTTTCTACAACACATTAACATGTATATATCCCAACTGCCTTGATAGTTGCAAGCATTTAACTAATAAATTTTGAATGTGAAACTTTTCACAATTTAATAATTTACATGGTTACTATAAACCTAAAATAAATAACGTGAAGTTTCAAGGAATATGTTGGGAATATTTTCACAGTTTTAATATCTTTTAAAGTGTGTTTTAAAGTATAATTTTTTAAAACTCTACATTGTGTACTAGAACTCAATTTAAGTGGCAATATATTGTATTAATATGTTAATTTGATATGTATGTAAATACGCTGTAGTGTTGAGACTGGAATAAACTATGAAACATGTGTAAGTAAGTAAAGTAAGTAAATTTGTTATTATCGTGACTTGTGTATAACATTTACATTTATAAGTAAATACAGATACAAAATAGATCACACCCGGCCCACCGGGCCTATAAGTCACCTTATCAAGTTCCATTATTAACAACGTTGTATATAAATTGATAAAGCGTATCAAAAATAAAGATTGTTATCACATGACAGCAGCGAACGACATACGTATCGAATTTGTAATCGTGTTTACGAATACAGAATACTTCTTCTGCGTAAGTAGGCAGCCGTAATATATCTGGCTAGTTGTCTAGTGTTATTATGGACCAGATAACCTAGTTGATGTATGGGGGACAGTGTCATAAAACCAGTCTCCCGCAAGGCATCGCCAAGTATTCCAAGCCTTAAGTCACTATATCTTGGACAATTTAACACAAAGTGTGTTTCATTTTCAACTGTTTGAAAGTCACAGAAGTTGCATAGTCTTCTATCCTCACTCTCGCCGAGATATCTTCCAGTTTCTATTCGTAATGGTAGGATGCCCGACCTGAATTGTACATATAACGAACGTTGGTGCTTTGATACGTCTAATGTGAGATACGGTTCTTGTATGAAACTTGTTTTAAAAGTACAATAAGTTCTCAACTTAGGCATTCTAGCAACGTCTTGTTTCCAAATAGAGTCATAGTACACTTCTATGCGTTGCTTTGCAGAGGGAACATTTACAGTTTGTTTGTGGTTGAAAGAGTCACGTAGTCCGATGTGCGTCATAATATCCCTGACCTCGCTCGACCAGTTATTGGTGCATACATTATAGTCCATTTCAAAAAGTTTGTAGCAAAGTCTGGCATGGTCCATGCACAACAGTATATTCCAGAGGCGTAACATGCATAGCCATCGTCTATATCTGGTGGGTAGCCATCCCATGTCCCCGACCATAGCGGCGACTAGCGCGAATCTGTGGACACCAAGGAAATACCGCATCGCTCGGTTCTGTACATTGTCTGCCTGTTGCAGATGTTTAAATCCCCATACACCACCACAATAGTCCATCACGGGTACCACACATGCATTGTACAGGGTTTCGTACGACTTAAAACCAAAGTTTTTCATGTTGTGGATTTTGTTGATGATACTCCCAAGTGCTCTGCCTGCGCCTTTTGCTAGGGCGTCACAGGCGCTTGTAAAGTCGCCTTTTTCACTGAAGATGACTCCCAGGTACTTGTACTTGTCAACCATCTCTAATTTATTGGTGCCGATTTTAAACTGATATTGTGTTCTATTTCTTCTGCCTTTTCGAAAGTGCATGCTTTTCGATTTGGATGTATTGACAATAACACGCCAACGTCTACACCAGTCATTGAGAACGTCAAGCATTTTCTGAAGATCATTTTCATTATCCGAAATTAGCACGATATCGTCAGCGTACATAAGGATTGAGATCTTCGTATCGCCGACAGTAACGCCGCAGTCCAGGTTATTAATCATTTGCAAAAACAGCGAACAAGGTCGGCGATAACGTACATCCCTGTTTGACGACATTGGCGCTGTCGAACCAGTCCGTCAGTGATCCGTTAAGCCGAACACACGACATGGAGCTAGCATATATATTGCGTATGGAGTTGTAAAACTTGCCGTCTACGCGATTGAGTAGCAACTTGTACAGCAGCATTTCACGGTCTAGGACATCAAAACAGCGTTTAAGGTCAATAAACGCAGCAAAGACGTTAGCATTGTTCCTTATTATGCTGCTTAACGTAAAAACGTGATCATCACACGAGCGGTTCTTTCTAAATCCATTCTGCTCGTCGGCCAAAATGTTTTCTCCTTCGAGGTACTTTGATAGTCTCTTGTTCAGGAATGCCGTAGATAACTTGCTCACGCATGATAACAGGCTGATTCCTCTGTAGTTAAGCGGAAGTCGTTTGTCCGAGGCAGGATCTTTAAGAATTGGGCAGATTATCGCTTTTCGCCATACAGACGGAATTATGCTTGTATCGAATACAAGTTGAAACAGCTGTTGTACAGCGGCTATGACAGGGGGAAACTTCAATACGTCGTACGGAATTGCGTCGATATCGCAAGCTGAACCCGACTTGCTGTCTTCGATGACGTCGCACACCTCGTCCATCGTTACGTTTGAGTTCAGAGATTCATTAGGGACGTATAGAGGGTCATTCATTGTATTTTCGAGGAGAAGCTTCTGTGTTTGTGCTGTTTTGTAGTGGTCTTAGTCGAAGCTTCCATTACCTTGACAGTTGTACAAGGTTCTGAAGTCCTCTGTCCAACGATCGAACACCTTGTTTTTATTATTGGTTGATTGTCCGTCGGCTTCAGGTACCTCCATTGGAATATTTGAGTCTTTTCTAGCGCTCAACGTTTTAATTTTATTCCAAAAATCTCTCGGATGATCTGTTCGCATAGTCTCTATTTCATTGGCCTGGGCTCGCCTGTAGTCGCGCTCTGAACTGCGTAATGTTTTATCAAATTTGTCTCTGGACTTAGTGTAGTCGGTACGCAGTCTTGTCTTGAGACGGCGGTTACCATGGCAACTAAGAAAACGTTTTTCGTTATCCCTGACGTCATTCCACAGCCCTTGTAGCGTATCATTCCAGTACGGTTTTTGTCTTTTTAAGTCGCGATTTAGTCGTTCTAGACGGCGCATTCTTGGGTATTTTGCTGTTCATTTCATATATAATCGCACTGCACAAGTTTTCGTAAATAGTGTCAATATTTTCTTGTGTTTTGCGGGTACTCTCGATTTGGCCAATAACTGCCATAATTGCTGTTTTTACAGTTTCACTTTCCATGAAATCTGGTGGTATTCGCCGCAGGTTAAACCGGTGTTCACTGGATCACTCCGTTACACTATCGGAGCAAGAAGTGGGACTAATATAGTCTGTTTCTAGCTTCACGCTTAAAGCGCAGTGATCAGGGCTCTCGAGCGTTCGCCTAATAGACCGTGCAATCCTTGCTTGTCAATCACCGTTGAAAGATTTACAACTTTAAAGTCACTGAATGATTGGAATATATCTTGAGGCACACATATATAGTCCACCACAGCCGAGCCTTTCCGCGATATCGAAGTAAAATTGTCATCATTGGCTTCAAATCGGCCGTTCAATGTACAGAACTTTGCGTCACACAAGAATTCCGTGAAATCGCGACCATGTTGGTTAACGCAGTGATCGATGATTTTCCGTTCTTTTATGACGTCACATTCGGCCAAGATATCTGACAGAGCGCCAATACGTGCGTTAAAGTCTCCACACAGGAGCATGTAGTGGCTGTGTCAATGCGTGTAAATTTGCGTCAACAAGTGTGAGAAGAAACCCTAAGCATCTCGACCGCGCGTGGTGCCCTCTGGCGGCAAGTAACATGAGAATACAGTCAGTTCGCTAGCGTCTTCTTTGTTTATCAATTTCAGACCAAGTATTCCGTCATACATGTGCTACGATGAGACATGACACTCCTCTGATAACACCTTAATTATGCGAAACTATGAAACATGTGTTACGATGAGACACTACACCGTAATTATTTGAAACAACAGATGGTGAACGCGAGCAACGGCTGTTACAAGAAGATGTGTGAAAACAACTGCCAGTCAGCGATTCGTACAATCGTGCCGTTTTAACATTTATTTAAACGTTATGGGACGGTGTTAATTGTTCATATAATTGCATCTTTATTATTTTCGCGATTCGTGTAATCGTATATTTTCTTTATTTCAATAAGGACGGAAAAACGACGGGACAGTCGCACTTGTTCATAGTATACCGTCAGTTCGTATAATCGCGATTCGCAAAAGGAAAAGGGCCAAACGAACACAACCCTTATTATAAAGATCGTCATTCTGCCTGCATTCAATATTATTTTTCGATATTATATGAACTAATATTTTCATGTGGCTAGCTCCTAAACAGTATTATGAAATGTTTCTAAATTTGAAATAAATAAAAAGAATACCATTATTTCATGTCAAAGCAATGAACTGATGAACTGCCCCATGTTTTAAATGAGTGCTACTTGGATAACCCAAATAAATCAGAATCATTTGCTCATCAACGTAAGTAATTTTTATCTATACAAATTAAAACACAGCATTTTACAATTACAACGAAATATATATATTTGAAGCGCTTTTCATGCTTATATTATTTTAGTATACAATGCATTTATTCATAGTCTATATGAAAACAATGTTTATTTGTAGATTTAATAGCATCTGCGCAAAATTTAGATAGAAACATCAGTATTTCACAAGAAAAACAATGATGCGGAGCATCATAAGGCGCCGGGAAAATATGAAAATTGTTTATGATATCTTAATTATGTAATGTCCGTACAATTAACAGATCTTATAAATTATTTATACAATATTTGTCCTACATTACACTACATTTATCAATAGTGCACACGCGCGTAGCGGTACTTCATTTATATTTCACTCATCAAATTTACTACTACTATTTTTTTTCCCGCGCGCGCTAAAAGTGTCACGGTGACAATTTTTTATAATCATACACACATATTTTACTGTTTGTATATAAGAAGTAGACCTATATGTTAAGCAATCATTAAATAAATACTTCATAAACTTTAAGTTTATATTTGAAAACAGTATACCGTATAAGCCGTCGATACGCCCCTTTAAATTCGCCCCGCAGAAGCCTGTTTAGACATTGTTGGTCGTCATGATGCAATCAAAATGATATTCAGTGTTAAACGAGTTTGATGCTTTTGCATTTTACATCGCACTCAAGTTGTCTGGGTAAATCACCCGCTGTACGTCGGTAAACCAATTTGCAGATGATAAATCACATTTCAGACATAACATGTCGTCCGCAATTGACAGGTAGGTACATATTTTGAGTTTTTCGGCGATTTTAGTCAGTAAAAATGCAAAATTAATGTAAATGATTAAACTCCACGCGAGAAAGAGATAGTTTGACTATCAAGAATATATTTAACATTTCGACACTTGAAAGTGACTGTCAGGTGATGTACCAGAGCTGGTATTTTGAATGTTATACAAGGGCAATAACTGTACAACCTTTTAGCAAAATCAAGAAATTACGGCCTCCCTTGTACACATCGTGCGTTGTGCGCGAAACTGTTGTATCTGCTTAACATTTCTATATTAGATACAATAGTTTCACGCTCAACCCTCGACATATAGTATTGACATCACTATTGAATGTGAACACAGGAACTGCAAGACATTCAAACAACAAAAACATCAAGGTTTGCAAGTATTTCTAAGGAAGATTTAGACACTCTTGATGGGAAGAAAAATTAACATAACGCAACACGTGTAAGTTGGAGAAGTATGTATATGTGTCGCGAATGTATCGGCAAAAACAGAATTGAAAAGGATTGTCAAGCGAGGAGTTAACCACATTTTGTTCGGTATAATAAATCATATGGCAGCGTATGCTTTCGCATCGGATGACATTCTGCCCTCGGGTAGACAATATCACTGTCGTACACGCAGGCATATGATACGTACATTTTATCGAGGGTTAAAACCCAGACGGTACTAACTACCATTGAATTGATAGCACTTGGTACCTTCTGGTTTTCAACCGTCGATGTGTCAAAATGTCCGATGATAGTGAACTTTCTTCTGAAAATCACCTATTTCTTATTTTTAATGGCCGAAGTAGTCATACCCACCCTGCATGCTGGACAGTTTCCAGTTAGTTGACCAGTGGTCACCACAACGTTTTCTCCTCTGGACCGGTGGCTGAAAGAGAATATACTGTCGGTAAATGTGTTATTTTAAAGCGGGGCTGTCTGATTTTTATAGATTTAGTTAATGTCTTTTTTGATAACCACTAACAACAACCCGTTTTATATAACATATAAAACGTCAACATCGACAAAAACTATTTCTTTTATCGAACACATGCAAATATATATTTTCTGTCGATACAGACCCGTTTTGAAATTATCCTAAAGCAACGGCTATATTCGGTTTGGATGAGAAAGTAAGAACTGCGCATGCGCCAACAGTGGATCACACTCGTCTAGACGCTGTATAAACATGTATATACTAGTTCGCTGCGCAGCGATGTATTGTTTTAGTTTTAGATATCTCTCTTAATAAGCATTGCTGAGCAAGAGTTATTCTTAACATTTGTTATAATATTATTTCAAACATTTACTGACACATTAGATTTTACATCGTAATTTTCGTACACAATCGTACAATCCCTCTTTTATTCGTTTAGCTGAAATTTTTTGGTGTATGCTTTCTGAAAGTTCAGTTTATAGTTAATGTATTCAGTAGCTTACTAACGTACATTATAGTATAATTACCCGAATAACAGCATATATTTGAGATAATTAATTTGTTCATGAAAATTAAAACCAGATGAGGAAACGATTCTAGTAATTTCACTCTGCATTTATATTGCCTGCCCTTACGTGGATGGAACGGACAGAGAAACATTAATCGGAAACATTCCAACAAATCAGGAAAGAAGATATCTGGTGTTGGCTGCGACATCATTGGTTGATAGAAACTTTCGTGGATGCCCCTGGTTATTTAATATTGTATACTGAAAGTACGACGTTTGAAAATGATTACACATGTTAAAGACTTGTAAAGCAACATTTCTCTAAGGTGTTTGTGTTTGGTGTCCGTCTCGTAATCGGACCAACCGTTCAAGGGTGGGTCATTTTATTCAACTGAAACGGACTATTTTCTCAGAGTAACTTAAAATAGACATGTGTCTAAAAGCATTGACATTAAATAACACCCCTTAGTTCAGACGCCTTAACATATACATTGGCAGCTGTCATACCGTCCCTTGAAGGCCACAAAGAGCTACCAGCCTCATTTGCGCATATGCTGCTGGCACCTGGCTTGCTTTCAGGGGACGATATACGTGATAAAAGCGTAAACAAAGTTGTTGGTTTCCGTTTACCCGCACCCCCCCCCCCCACACTATTTTTTTCTGACGACGCTAAACGTTTGCTTTTGTCTATAAATCATAAACTTTTTTTAAGTGAAAAGAAAACAAGTTATATTGGACCTCCCCTCCTAGATTATTTGGAGATGGAAGCGGAAACCAACCATTTATTTTGTATGGCCTAATATAAATAAACTTGTCATTATGAATAGGTGTGGAAGGTTATAGCAAGCACCGCTTACATGACACGTGTGTGTTTCATTTATTAAACTGTTGGCATTTAATTTACGCAGATCCGAAATTAAATTACTTAAAGGAATCGTTTAAGGATTCATCATGAAGAAGACTTACGGTAACAATAGTGTTTTTGAGACTTGTTATGTATAACACGTTACTATATCCACAGGCACTGTATATGATTAAATCATCTGTTTATGCTCCCCGAAAAATGTTCGGGGGAGCATATAGTCGCCGCTTTGTGCGTCCTTCCATCCTGTTTTCTCGTCCAGAGTATTTCTCAGCAACTACTGACCAGAATTAAATGAAACTTCATGGAAGCTTCATTACCAAGAGGAGGTGTGCACTGAACCAGAAGGTTTCGCTTCATTGATTTTTCTCAGAGTTATGGGACTTTGAAGTGTTCTGAAATAAGCATTTAGTGCACAATTATTGTCTTGTCTATTTCTACGCAACTGCGGGCTGGAATTCAATGAAACTTTACAGGAAGCTTCAATAACCAGAGGAGGTGTGCACTGAACCAGAACGTTGCACTCTAATGATTTTTCTAAGAGTTATGGGGCTTCGAAGATTTCTTAAATAAGTATTTAGTGCACAACTTTTCTTTTCTGCTCTCTTACTAGAGAACCGATTGAGCTATTGTAATCAAACTTCATACATAGATACCTTATAACGAGACCTCGCTTGAAATTGCTGATGGGGTGGGTGGGAGCAAGGTCACCATTACTAAACAATAGAAAAACATTTTCTGCTCAATAACTTTAGAATACATTGAGATATTTTAATGAAACTTGATATGTAGACACCTTATATTGAGACATTGCTTGGGATTGCATATGTGGTGGGCGGGGACAAGGTCAAGGACACCGTTAGTGAAATTAGAAAAACGGTTTCTGTTCAAGAACTAGAGAACGAATTGAGATATTTTAATGAAACTTCACGCATAGATACCTTATTTCAAGGCCTCACTTGGGATTTCATATGGGATGGGTGGGCTCAACGTTACCGTTACTATAAATAGAAAAACTGATTCCGCTCAATACAAAGAAGATAAATTTGAATATTTTAATAAAACTTCATATGTATATACCTTATTATCTAGACCTTGATTGCATATGGGGTGGTGGAGTCATGGTCATTGATACTAAAAATATATAAAGAGTCTCCACTCAAAAACTTAAGAACGAATTTAGATATTTTGATGAAACTTCATATGTAGATACCTTGTATTGAGATCACGCTTTGGATTGCATATGGGGTGGGTGGGGTCAAGGTTACCATGACCAAAAATAAAACAAATGGTTTACATTCAACAGATTAGGCCACAGCAAATTGATCAGTTGTTCTACGGATTTTGTCCCAAAACAATTGGAGCGAGCAAGCGAAATATATATTTTTTCCATTTTCAATAAAATCGGAGGCGAAAGAAAAGCGCAAAATAAAACAAAATCCCATCTTGCCCATAGTTATTAAAAATTGCTGACAAACGCCATCATAACTTGATATCTTGTCAATAATTTCCCCTTCATCTGCTCTGGTCCATAAATTGTTGTCAAAATCAATATATATGTAATAAACTAAGCAACTAATTTCTCCATTTCTTCTTCGACCATGCCCTGCAAAGGGTTTTATGCAACAAGTCTTCAATTGTAATTCTGCTATGAAATGAACACCCGGCAGTAAATACTAAATAGCCATATCTTAACAATAAGAAAGAAGATCTTATACAAGGTCATTGTCATTGTCAAAATATATATTTGATACACCAAGTCATTCACTACCAACAGTTTAATAACATGAATATGAAATATCATAAATACACACACAACTATTTAGGAATGACTAGTATAAGTTCTGTATCTTTAAATGACACGACGAAACAACTGGACGCCACCATTTTTTTTAAAACGTAAACCAGGGCTCACACTGGCTCTTATTTTTCTTGAGCCAATTTTTTAATCGAGTCGGAACATCGTTGCGTGTTTCCATGTCAGGGAATGGTTATATCTTATTGTTTTAGTTGTTATAAACTTATACTTCACTGTGCTGTATATTAATTGCAGTATGGCATTAACAAAAGCATTAGTATATTTAGATTTTTATATTAACATTTGTGTTCATTGTTTATTGCCGTAAACTTCGATAATTATTTTTTATTTAAGCATACACTCTTAAAGTATCTACAAGATGTTAACAAAATATATCCAAAAATAAATTGAAATTAATTACTAACATAATTAATAGGCTTGCCCTGTTAAATGTACCTTAATATATAAAAGCTGAACAAAGTGTACACCAAACAGATGAGTTGAATTTATAAAATGGACATGTCAAAACAACTTATATGTGTGGATATCGGAAGTAAGAAATCAAGGACAAACCGCTGGTCAAAACTGTCCGAAATGTAAACATACCCGATAATCAGTCCATTTGACATATTCCGGACATCCAATTTCACACATCCTTTATCATATCACTTCCGGTAATTTGTAAACAGTCGCCTTTTTTTCATCGGGCAATTTAAACCTCGATTTCTTTACATAAGTGCCAGTTAATAGCCTCAAAATAACTCCCAATCTGTAAGTATGGATCATCTAGACAGTTTTGACTGTTACAGCAACAAAAATTCACAGGATGAACTATTTATTACACAGAACCGTTTTGTCATGCCACCGGCGGGAAGTATCACTAACCATGACAATATAAATAGGAAACGTTCTAGAGTAAACACAGGTGGTGAATGTAGCAGTGGTACAGTCATAACAAACCAACATAACTTTGAACAGTTATCTTTGGATGAAAAAATGACAGAAATATTTAAACAAATGAAAAATTTTGAACTCAAAGTGGATGAATGTTTACTAATGCACACAAAAATTATATCCATTGAAGGGTCATTATCTGATCACAACTCACGAGTCGAACTCCTGGAATACAAATCTATTGACATTGAGGCAAGGAGTCGAAGGAACAATCTCATATTTGGCGGGATCAGCGAACAGAGAGATGAAAATTGCCACAATGTCATAGCCCATTTCCTGGCTGAACACCTCCAGCTAACCCCTTGTCCTCATATCCAGCGAGCACACCGTCTTGGAAGATTTTCTAAGGGTACCACCAGAGGTATTATTGTGAACTTTCTGGACTATCAAAACACAGTTAATGTCCTCTCATGTGCAAACCGGCTAAGAGGGACTCATTTTAGCATCAACAGAGACTATCCAAAGGAAATAACTGAAGCACGGAAAGCACTTTGGCCAAAATACAAGAAACTTCGCGAAAGGTATCCACGCAGCAAAGTCTCCATAGTCTTCCCTGCAAAAATTGTTGTAGACGGCAAGGTAGTCGACGACATATTCCCTGACTGGAACGCGATCCTCAAGGGCAACAGAGTCTCTGCTAACTCACAAGCCTTCCAATCCAAGCAGGCACACTCCGAACCACCTTCCCACATCAAGACGTTAATCCTCCTGTTGTCAGCACAATCACTGTCATCCTCAGAAACACAACATTGCTCAACACTCCTGATACACCAGCCCAGAATGCTGAGCACATATCAAGGCGAAAACAGTCCGTAGCCCCTCATCCTTCGAGGGCAAACACTCGTAAACATCCGCCGGTATCGCCTAGGAATCCCCTGAGCACACAGTCCTCGGTGCAGGGGATACAACGTCCATGGTACACCTCTGGTACTGCTGAGGCTGTAAAAAACCGGAATACTCCACAGACGCCAAATTTGAACAGAGCTCCAGATGCCAGCAGCCATCCCCACTATGCCAGAGGGGGGTCGAATCACTCTCTAATCTGGATGAGAAAAACATAAAATTAGGAAATTTAAACGCTAGTGGACTCAAGAAAAGACTCAATTACCCAGCATTCACTACCCAGAACTCATTAGTAATTACGACATACGTTGTATCTCGGAAACCCACACTGATGAACACGATATTATTAAAATAAATAACTATGAATATTTAGCCAAACACAGACAACAAGAATATAAGCGTAAATCTGGTGGCATTGGTATATTTGTTAAAGACCAACTTACTTCCTCAGTTAAAGTCCAACAATCAAACTCTGAATATGTACTATGGATATCCATTTGCAAATCATTAGCGAAACTTAATGAAAATATTATAATAGGAGCTGTATATGTTCCACCCGAAAACTCCAATTTTTTAAACGATGACGAGTTTATGGCCTTTGAAAATGAAATCTCTCAGAAATGTAATGAACATAAATATGTAATTCTTGCAGGAGATTTCAATAGCAGAAATGGAAGCATGAAATATTACATAACTACAGATCCCCATTTAAATGACATTTTCGATATCGATGATGATATACAGAGCCAACTTGACAAATATAAAACCCTTGAACAATTATCTATCCCACTTATTCGTACTTCTAAAGACCATCGAACCAATACCCATGGATTCCGCTTATTGATTTATGCAAAAATAACATTTTTATCCTCAATGGAAGACTAATATCAGGTAATAATTGTGATATCTTAACTTTCAGAAATAAATCTACAATTGATTATATTATTGCTTCATCTGATTGCTTTTACTTTCTCTCAATTTTTCATATCATTGAAACAGATTCTCTGTTCTCAGATGGTCATAATGTCCTCCAATATTTCCACCAAAAATCTAACTGACATGAATCAGAAACCAAAATGGAATCCTGACTTGTCCAACCAATTTGTTAACAATATTAACCTTAACATAATAGACCAAATACTCTTGCAAATGAACACTTACCCACAATCACAGCAGACAATTGAGCACATAACCGATCAACTATAATCATTATTCAATCAAGCTTCCACCAGCACCAGCATATAGACTGAAAATAAAAAACGATTTGATCATTATAGACCAGAAAACAATAAACCATGGTTTGGTCCTCAATGTTCTAAAGCACGAAAAAATTATCATACTGCCAAAATTGACTACACAAAAAACAAAACTATAGACAACAAACACAGAATGATCAATGCCAGTAAGCAATATAAACGCACCATGAACTACCACATTAATGCCAGCAAACATAACATGTCAAATACACTTCGTTCCATGTCCGACAAAAATCCTAAACAGTACTGGTCCTTTTTAAATAAACTTAAACCAAAAACTAAAGTTAAAACTAGACCAACATTAGATGAATTGCATGATCACTTCAAAGAAATTAATACCAGCACAATCAATGACGATCGCTTCAATGACACAAACTCCCATCTACAAAATGACACAAGCAACAGGCCTAATACCCCAATTACCTAAGAAGAAATAGAAAAATGTATCACAAAGCTTAAAAATTCCAAAACACCTAGCCCATTTGACAATATTTTAAATTAGTATATCAAGTCCACTAAACATCTACTTATGCCTGTTTACCATAAACTATTTAACTGTGTACTGGAAACAGTGTTCATTTCACAAAGCTGGCTCAATGGAATAATCATACCTATATTTAAGAACAAAGGTGACCCTAAAGATCCTAATAACTACCGACCAATTACTATCCTCAGTTTTCTAGGTAAACTTTTTACTTCCATACTCAATGAAAGATTAAACAAATTCCTTAATTTTTCACAAGATTTCGACAAGGTTTGGCGTATTGGCCTAGGGCACAAACTTATTAAACAAAATATAATGGCAAGTTTCTACATTTAATTCAAAACATGTACAACAATATCAAATCTAGTATCTCAATTAATGGCAATATTTCAGAACCCTTCATATCAGAAATTGGCGTAAGACAAGGGGAAAATCTATCTCCAATTCTTTTTTCCATCTTCTTAAATGACCTTCAAAGACATATGCACCTCAATGGCTGAACTGGCATAGAACTAACAAATGCCCTGGATTTGTCTCTTTGGTTAAAACTACTTATTCTACTTTATGCTGATGACACAGACTTCCAAAATAGTTTAAATATTTTCCATAAATACTGTGATAACTGGCATTTAAAAATAAACCTTAGCAAAACAAAAATTGTAATATTTGGTGCAAGACAACTACAAAACTTCAATTTTACATTAGGTGACAACCCTGTAAAAATTACTGACCGTTACCACTACCTAGGCATTACCCTTTGAGGCAATGGTTCTTTTCTCAATGCACGGAAACACTTAGCCGAGCAAGCAGCAAAAGCAATGCACCTTCTATATACTAGATCAAATAATGCAGAGCTACCTATTGATTTAAATCTTCAACTTTTCGACCACACTGTTTTACCAATTTTAATATATGTCTCAGAAATTATTGGTTTTGAAAATGTAGATATCTTGGAAAAAGTCTATAATAACTTTCTTAGAAAAATTACGAATGCTCGGAAATCAACTCCAATGGCTTTTTTATATGGTGAACTTGGCAGATACCCTATAGCAATTAACATCAAAAGTCACATGATCTCATTTTGGAATAGAATCTTAATAGGCAAAGATCAGAAATTATCTATTCAAATCTATAAATACATGATGAACTTGCCAAACTCAAATTTTAAATGGGCCAACAAAATTAAAGAATTCTCACCTCAGTAAACTTAAGTAACGTATGGGATAATCAATTCCTAACAACCCAAAATAATATCCACCGCTTAGTCAAAGCCAAATGATTAACCCAATTCAAAACCCAATGGCAGGCTCAAGTACAGCAAACATATAAGGGACAAATATATACCAGTTTCAAACAAACTCCATCCTTTGAAGACTACTTTATAAAACTCACAACTGAATCAACCTCCGCGCAGAGATTTAACTGGTTCCGAACATAGTTCTAATCAAATCCCTGCCGTTATAACAAACCACGTGATGATGATCGATTTAAATCTTCTAGAAATTGGCTATGGTTTTAATCTGTTATTTTCTTTTTCTGTGTTCATTATTGACTGCAAACGATATATATATAAAGTCCAATTATGTAGAAAATTGTACTGAGTTGCATTAAATAATAAAAGTTACAAACACGTAATCCTTCCAGATCTGGAAGGATTTTACTTGAGATGGCAGTGTTTACCGTTAACCGATAGGGGAGGTAACCGCTGCGAGGAGTTTGCAACTGAATATACATACCTCTTTAAATTTAGAACTGCAAATCACTGGCTCCCAGTTGAAACCGGTCGATACGATGGAATCCCATTTGAGGAAAGAATATGCAGACTTTCTAACTCTGGTCAAGTTGGCTCCGAACATCACTATCTACTAAACTGCGATTTCTTTAAATGTGAAAGAGAACAATTCTTAGGACATGATCTTTATGATGCTGTAAGTTAACGCGATAGCAAGTTATCTATTTAACTACCTGTATTTACCAATGCTACCAGCTATACACCAACTCTAATATTGTAGTTTGTAACAATACTGTCTTTATTTCAATATATTTTTATTGTTAACAGCATAACATATGTACCTGTTATCTCACTATAAGTGACCGTTTACGCTTGTGTAATCAATATATCAAAATATTTGTCTGGTCACAAATGTATATATTTTTCCATGTATATACAAATCACAGTATTTACTTTAATTAAAAATATATGCATGTAAATATAAACTGTGCAATGTAAATAATAGCTTCATTATGTATTTGTACCAAATTATAACTGCATAATTATATGTCAATATTAACGTAAGATTGCTATATACTTATACTCATATTACAGAAATAATTGCTGCATTATATAAGAGTAGTACAACATGGTACCACTCAAGTACAAGTGTTAACATTTTAAATATTTTTGCCTGCTATATTGATACTATATTTCAATTAACGCAATGGAAACAATTGTTGCACTCTAAATGAGTACAACTGATACCTATATTTTACCTACAATATTGTTACTTTATCCTAATTAATCTAGCAGTACTAGTACATAAATTAATAATTATACTTGTGTTACTTTCATTTAAACTTATCCAGCACACAAATTATAATTTGATTTTGCCCCATCAGTCATTTAATGTTAACAGACAGACAGACAGACAGACAGACAGACAGACAATTTATTCAGACTTATACAACAGTACATCGTCTTCATACATAAATATAAACATTATTTCTGTCACGTAAATAGGTATACAAAATAACATTATATACATAAAATATTCATTTCAGAATACAAATAAACACAATCGATGGCAACAACACTTAAGTTCTATCGAGGCGGTAATGAAATTTATCTAAACACTCTTGTTTAAAATTGTCTACAAGTCTACATTTGAACTCATTAATAAAACTATTTACTTGCACAACGCTTGGATTTTCAAATACATAACCAAATCCATACTTATTTAACATTTTTTTGACATTCGAGACCCAATTTGTTTAACATTTATTTCAATCATTTAAAGCTTGTTTATAAACAATTTGCATTATGATATTTTTATTATTTATAATTTTAAACCAATATTTTAGAATTTTAACAAACCTGTTTACATACAAAGGATATCTACCTAATTCTCCATAAACAGCAACATTACATGTATTTATTTTAACCTGTAGCAATCGTATGCAAAATTTCAGATGTATGCGTTCAGTATCATCTGACTTTTCGAAACCCCATACTTCTGAAGCATAATTTAATATAGAACCCACGAAAGAGTCAAACAACTGACAGAATATTTTTGGTTTTATGTCAAATTCATTGCATTTAAACAATAATATATTCATGGCCTTAAGGGCTTTACCAACCAAATGTTCCTGGTTTAGTTTAAAACTTCCAGTATAATTCAACACTGTGCCTAAATAGTTAAAGTTATCGACCACTTCAATTTCATTGCCATTGTATGCCCATTTTTCATTTTCCTTTAATCCACCCCTTTTCCGAAATACCATTATTTTCGTTTTTGCCGTGTTAACATTTAGCCCCCAAGAATTGCAATATAAATATAAGTTATCTAAATGGGATTGTACTTCAGCAGGAGACTTGCCTAAAATAGCCATGTCATCGGCAAATAATAGTACAATCAACACAATATCATCTATATTCAAACCAGAGTTAATGTTATCTTGTAGGTAAAGTTCTAGATCTTCAACAAATAAAGAAAACAGAATCGGCGACATAATCTCCCCTTGCCTCAGTCCAACCGCATAACTAAAATAATCTGAATAAGATGTACATGATTTAACACGTGACTTAACCTTCGCATACATATCCTTCACTAATCTAAGCAATTTGCCTTGTATACAGACTTAAACATTTTTAACCATAATGCATTGCGGTATATACTATCAAAACATTTTAACATATCAACGAATATAACATACAAACGTTTATTTGCATTTAAATAATTTTGTACAATCGACATCAATATATAAGTAGCATCAACAGTTGAATAACCTTTCCTAAATCCGAACTGCGCGTCCGAAATAATATTGTTTTCATTGTAGAAAGTTTCAATGCGCTTATTTAAAATCGTGGTAAATAATTTTGAAAAGCAACTTACTAAAGTAACCCCTCTATAGTTATTTACATCATTAACATCACCTTTTTTATGCAAAGGGATTATAACCCCTTCTGTCCATTTATCGGGAAAGAAGCCCGATACAAAAATACCGTTAAACATATCGCACAAATGGTTAGATAAAATATCACTGCATTCAAGGAAATATTCGTTCAATATACAATCACTACCCGATGATTTATTTAACCCCGCAGATAACGGCATTCTCCATTGTAATCCTGCAATGCAAAACTGATTAGAGTAATTACCGCACATAATAGGTCCTCCATCTTGCCTTTGTGGTCAACATCGCCCTCGCGTGCAGGTGCACTCAAGCGTAAATCACGACAAAAATAACTGTTGTTGATTGAAACCGTTACAAAGCTAGCTCCAATACCATAAACGCTAACGCAAACAGTCTTTCGCAACAAAATGTATTTTAAGTATTGAGATTGAATTAAATTTCTGACGCAAAATATAAACCTTTTAAAACGCGTAGTTGTTTCAATTTCTCAATTCGAAACGCCGTGTGCAAAAGAAAATACATCACCGCACAACTATGGTCACAAACCACGAATTATTTTTACCAGTTCTAGTATTAAAATGCTCTTATAGAACTGTACTATTATTTGTTTCTTAAATGCCACGATTATGATGATTATGATAACTATGACGATTATCATTATTATGATTATTATGATTAGTATGATGATTTTGAATATAATATGAAAATGATTTTGATAATTTCATTAAGATTTTGGTATTTTGATTTTGATTATAGATCTCATATTATTGCTATCATTTAAATGACTTGAAGCAGTTTAATTCCACATTAGCTGATGATGTTGTCCAGCTGAAAACCCATTCTATGCGCGACAATCTCCTTTTTTTAAATTCCGCTGAGGAAAATTCGTTTGATGATAGGACAAATGAAGATTGTATGTCAAAAGTTCTTTCTTTCATGAACTTGGCATAAAGGATGCGCGGGTAATCACGATCGACCGTGCTCATCGTGTTGGACGGTTCGAACAAGGTTCGAAAAGACCTATTGTCGTCAAATTCAACTTCCATCAGGATAAGCTGACAGCGAAGCAAAACGCCTATGATAAGCTGAAACACTCTGCATATCACGTGTCTGACCAATATCCTCGTGAGATTCAGGAACGTCGGCGGAAGTTAATTCCGTATTCTCATATTCCGTTAATTCCGTATGCAGGCGCGTTCTCAAAACAAGCAGGCTTCCCTGAGCGTTGATAAGCTGTTTATCGACAGGAAACTCTATACCGCCGACAGCATTCCACCTGGTCCTCCTCCGGATCTGCCGCCTCGCGGCGGGTCCAACTTCCGGAACGGAAACCGCACCGAGCCAAACCAGCAACACGGATCTAGAAACAGCGCCCCGTCTGCACCATGGCACCCTCCAATGGATCACCAGGGCCGAGTTACACCGGATCTGCCGCCTCGCGGCGGTCGAACTCCCTAAACGGAAGCCGTCCAGTGCCAATCCAGCAACGCGGGCCTGAAAACAGAGCCCCGTCTGTACCATTGAACCCTCCGACGGATCACCAGGGCCGCGCCATCGACACATCCGGTACTGCTGAATAGGAGCTCCCGAAGAAGCAACTACGTTCCTTGTTATGGAACGTTCAAGGACTTATCTCAAAATTAAATGATAATGAGTTTACAAATTATATGAATGAATTTGATGTATTATTGTTTTGTGAAACTTGGCACTCAAATTGTTCAAATGTTAATTTAAACAATTTTGATGGCTTTTCGTGTCCAAGACCTTTAACTTACAAGAAAGCAAAACGTAATAGTGGTGGATTAATTGTCTATTTTAATAAAAAGTACGCTGGCAAAATTGAATTAGTGGACATCAATCTTTACAGCTATATGTGTATTAAGCTATGCAAGACATTCTTTGGTACATCTAATGACCTTTACTTTATACATTCCGCCAGAAGATTCACAGGTATACAAATGTAGAAGTTCACCTCTGTTTGAATTTGATTTCTTTGAAAATATCTCAAATGATTTACTTCGCTATTCCTTACTAGGTGATGTTATTTTGACCGGTAACCTAAATGCACGCATTGGTCAGAGATCAGATTTGGTAGAAAATATTAACCTTGATAGATATGTGACTATGCCTACAATAACATCTGATGTAGATAAACTGCCGTTACGATGTTCTTTTGACGAAATTGCCAATACTTATGGCAATAAATTATTGTCATTGTGTAAAGAGAATAATTTATGTATAGTTAATGGGCGATTAGAGCCGGGTAATTTCACGTGTTATAATTTTAACAGAAATAGATTTGCTGCTAGTGTAGTCGATTATGTTATATGTGATTATGAAATATTTGGTCGGTTTAACGGTATATGTGTACATGATAGTACTGAATTCTCGGATCATTGCCCAATTGAGTTCCAATTAAATTGCGCCAATAATGCATCTATTGTTAATACTGCTAGTGTTGAAAAATTATTGTGGGACAATAGCTCAATTAAAAATGAAGAATTGCAAAACGTGTTGTATGATAATAAACAAGTTTTTGATGAATTGCTGAAAAGTTTTTCAGATGGTTTAACATATATTAATACCTACTTGAATAGTTTGTCAAGTACTATTTTTGATCTGTCATTTAAGGTTTATGGTAAAACATTTCGCACTAAAGTCAATAACAATCGAAATAGTGGTAAGAAATCCCCTTAGTTTAATATTGACTGTAGAAATGCTAAGTCGACTTTTAATCAAAGTAAACGCATGTTTAAAACTAATTCTAGTGATGTAAATAGACTGATTTTTTGGAATGCAAGGAGTGCTTTTAAATGTATCAAACGTAAGCCTAAACAATCTTTTTACAGGAGCGAAAAACAGAAATTGTCTGTGTTAAGTAGAAGTGGTTCACGTAAATTTTGGAAACATGTTAATAAATTTAAAAGTAATAAAAAGTCTGGATCATCTGACATTTCTCTTGAAAAATTTGCCAATCATTTTCGTAATGTGTCAAGTAATCCAAATAATAGCACTTATAGAGATGATAATGCATACAATTATGATGTGTATGAGAATATAAATATTAATAGTTTAGATTGCCAATTTAGTGTAGAAGAGGTTTGTAAAACTATTGGTAACATGTCCAGATATAAAAGTTGTGATATGTCTGGCAATGTTGCGGATTTCTTTATTGATGCAAAAGATTTTATTGCACCCTATTTGACGACTATTTTTAATCATATATTTGATAGTGGTATTTATGGACTAAAGGTGTAATTGTACCTATATATAAGAACGGTTGTAAATCAAATCCCTCGAATTTTTATAGAGGAATTACATTAATAAATATAATCGCTAAAATATTCTCACTTGTGCTAAGAAATAGGATGAATAAGTGGTGCGAAAATGAGCAGAAGTTAAACGATGCTCAATTTGGTTTTCGCGATAATCGTAGTACTGTTGATAGTATATTCATCCTGCATACTATCATACAGAAAGTTCTTGCTAATAATTTAAAACTATACTGTGTATTTACTGATTATGAAAAGGCTTTTGACACCGTTATGCATGATGCATTGTGGATAAAATTAGCTAATTCCCATGTTAGTTGTCACTATATATGTTACTATTTGCAGATGATATTGCTTTGTTTACGACTGATCCCAATAGTTTGCAGGCCCAGCTAGATTGTGTAAACCAATATTCTTCTAAATGGGGCCTCAAGATAAATGTAGCTAAAACAATAATATGTATATTTGAACGTAAAAAATCTAGAAATAATTTTACATGGAGTATAAACAATATTAATCTTGAGATTGTTGATAGTTTCTGTTACCTTGGTATGAAATTTTATTATACCGGAAGTCTTGCTAATGCTGTAAAAGCACTAAATGAACAGGCTCTGAAGGCATATAATGGCCTAATATCACTGTTTACTAGAGTATCTTTAGATATTAAAACAAAATTGTTACTGTTTGATTCGACTGTTTCACCTATTATTTTGTATGGTAGTGAGATTTGGGGCATATATGACTTCAAGGAGGTAGACAAAATCCATATCAAATTTTGTAAGCATATTCTTGGCGTGCGTACTCAAACATCCACAGTTGCCGTCCTTGGTGAATTAGGTAGATTCCCACTTTCGGTCATTTGCAGGGAAAGAGCCTTAAAATACTGGTGTAAAATTATGAAAAATCCGGAATCACTTCCAGGCAAAATATTTATAGAAAATATTTTAGATAGATCTAACAGTTTTAATTCATTGAATTTCAAAAATAGCTGGGGAAAGGCGTTTAATAATGCATTAGATAAGCTTGGATATGGCTACTTATGGTATATGTTTGATATTAACTGTTGCTATATACCCATGTTAAAGCAAAGGTTGCGTGACCAATATATACAGATCTGGTCGGAAACTGTGAATTCTCAAAACAAATTAGAGTATTATAAAAAATTTAAAACTGTTTTTAGGTATGAAACATATTTAGATGCCACTGACCAGGATAAATATAGAATTGCATTGACTAGGTTACGATTATGTTCACATTCTCTTGAGATTGAAACAGGAAGATGCAATAATGTGGACAGAATTAATAGATTATGTAAACTATGAAATTACAATGTTGTTGAGTGAGAATTCCACTTTGTACTCTGCTGTCCCTTGTATCATGACTTAAGGCAAAAATATAAAATTTCAAATGCTTTTAGTAGTATTAATAAATTTGTTAATCTCATGTAATCAGAAAAAATTGGTTTGTTAAGACGACTTTCAAAATTGACGTGCTTTGCGATGTTACGACGTTCCCAACCCCTAGATAGTGTTGCTTCTTAACCTACTTATAAAATAACGTAATCAATCCACTTTATAGATAGATATGTTTTTGTACAATATTTTTATAAAGCCTGCTTTGTATAATTGGAATTATGTATTTTGAACCTGTAATGTTGCTAATGGCCATCTTTCATTATGTGTTTTGTAAATGGCCAAAGGCATTGCTCATGCCTATTTGCCAAATAAACCAGTAACCAGTAATTATTATTATTATCATATGTTCCGGCTATGTATCTTATTATTTAAATACCCCCCGTATATCATTAATACAATTGTGTTAATGTAAACATTATCGGAAGTTACTAATTTACTAACAACTTTGCTTTGTTATATTGCCCTAATTGTGTATGTTATATACTTGGGTGAAAATAAAAGTCGTGTTCTGTTCTATCCACAAGATAATCATTTAATTAATTTAATTAACTGTTTTGTCTGCTGATATGACGAGAGCTTGCTAGCAGTCATCTTTAATTAGGCAATGAATGCAGACAAACAGCTCGTTGTGTTTTTACAACGTTGATAAAACATGATAAGAAATTGCCGAGTCGAAATACACATTGCAGCTGTGCCAGACTGGCTATTGGAGAATAAAGGTTTGGGTCAGTCGCCGCAAAGTGCCTTATTCACGTCTATATTAGTACCAATTGCTTGTCGGCGTTTAGCGTAAAATGATACTCGTTGATGAAAACTTCTTTGACAAAAATTGGGTGCGGGGCACAAAAACAAGACATTAGTTTTTTTTTCGATTTACGATTTTAAGGTGCGGCAAATCCGACGAACATCTGATCAATTTGTTGTGGCCTTAAGTATGAATAAAGGTATCGTAATGTTACTTCAAATGTAGATTTCTTATGTTGAAACCTCACTTGTGATTGCATATATGGTTTAGGTGGGGGTCAAGGTTACTGTTTCTTGTTCACTTACATAAACATATTTCTGTTCAGGGTCAGTATTCTTAAATGTCCTGATGAATAACTAAAAAGGCTATTTCTAAATTTAAGTTGTACTTTAGTGCAAGTCCTAGCCATGACCTTCACCTTGCATCCACACTTTCTTGTATTATTGTGCTGACTATTATTATGTTTTTCATTCGAAAAATTTGGTTTTCGTGGAATTTCCACGTTTCTTGTCGTACAATTATGGGACTTTGATGAAATTAATATACAGAGCACAATTCTTGCCAAGACTCTGCTGCTCTTCGGATGCCTTTCCCATATTGAGCAAAACGCATTGGGGAGCATCCATCAGTTCACTGATATCCTTTGTTTTTATATTTTATAGGGTTGGCATTGAATACCAAAATTGGTATTTGAATAGTTATCGCTTTTTCATTCAATGGAATATTCGCATTGTCGCTTATTAAGTGCTTTTAACTTTGTAGCCTTGTAGACATAATAAATAAAAAATTTTATGACAAATTAGTACAGATTAGCGCGTAGACCTGCTATAGTGTTTTTATTAACAAAATGCACTTTCCAATTAAGGCATAAAAACATGGAATAATGCATAAACAACTGAGGTCCATGTTAATTGTTCTTTTAATCGAAAAATGTTCAATAAACCACATTTTTATCAGTATGGGAACCCGTCAACAACTTTGATCAACATTTCTCAGTTATACTGAATGCTCAATGTGTGATCGCACTTCTATTAGCTCTATTTTGTGTAATTCTTTTAACACGTCTTAACGCGAGTTATAATAACAAATCAACAGTTATGGTTGCATACTGTCTTTTTATCCTGTGTTACTTGCGACTAGACGAGAGGCCGCTGACACTGGCCCGTGTCTTTAATATATCTCGATCTGACGCGTGACACGGGCTCATTCTATTTAAAACCCGGTTTTAATTATGATGTATTTTTGTATTAATGCCATTAAGTTCACAGACAAAATACTTAGTACAATCGTGAAATGGTTGTTTTTAAAAAGCAGTACAAATTTGCGAATATTCGAATAGCATTTTGACTACTGAGTTTTCGAATAGCGATTATTCAATCAAATATTCGAATAGTTTTGCCATCCCTAATATTGTATGATTAGTTTTCAGTTACAAACATGCCATTGATGGGCTTTACCGAGTATTCAAGGAAGAAGGAACTCTTAAACTCTTCAACGGAGCTACCATGGCCACCAGTCGAGCTGTGTGTGCCACAGTGGGGCAGCTGGCATGCTACGACCAGATAAAAGGAATGCTTCTTGGCACTCCACTGTTTAAGAAAGACAATGAACTCTTACACTTTACCCCATGTTTCCTAGCGGTTAGTAAGCAGTCTTGTTTTGTGTGAGGCGCATCACACGCTTACCATATGATGACTGATATTTATCAGTAAAAAATATTGTTTGCATGTGTATGGGTCAAATATGACTTCAAGAAATAGCAAAAAACTACTGAAACACATATGTTTTGCAAATATGCAGTAACATCTGCATCCGTTTCAATGAATTTCTTATCGGCTAGTAAGTTTTTAGCTCGACTATTCAAAAAATATGTAAGCTTGCCTACTTGCCCTAGCGTCGGTGTACGCGTCTGATCTTGGTTAAAGTTATGGTTGAAAAGTCTTCTAACTTGAAAACTACATTAAGTTATGCACTTGAAACTTGGAATTTACCTTTGTCATCAACTCTAGCAAAAGTTTTGTATTTTGATACAGTAATGCCCCTTTTTCACATAGATTTTCTGTTGGACTGACAATGGCAACACATATAAACCAAGGGTAAATATTCATACATTTATACAGAAGACTGACAATACTTTGTACATTTGTGAATATTGTAAAGAGCATGTACTGGAATTTATTCTGATTTCAGAAGCTTTATAATGTAGGATTATCAGTCAGTTACAATTAGATTGTCCAAATCATGATTAAAAACGAATGTAAAATAATTTACAGAAACAATGGTTGTTTTTTCAGTTTTAAGCTACATAAGTAAGTGTTTTAAAACATATGTTATGGTTAAGATAATAAATTAATTTGTAATGTTTAACTTTTCGTACTATAGAAACAGAAAAAAGAATGCAGAAAAAGATAACGTCAAACACTAGTGTAAACTGCATCATGAATATAGGGTACCGAGTCTGTGATTAATAAGCTATAAGCCCAAAAAGAAAATAACATTCTGGGGAAAGAAAAGAACAGTACCAGACGTATTTTTGAAAGTTAACAATAATGATCATTAAAATGAGCTTAACCATTTATTGTCAAAATAAATTTTATGTGGCTTACTGTATTAATCATATTTATTTCATGTGTTCTGGTGTAAAGATGTCTTTGTTCTTGTTGTTTTGATAAACCGAGAGTATATCGTAATTAGTTGTTGTTTTGACGTATAATATTAACGGTTAATTGATTATTAATGCTTGTAAGAATTGGAAGACTGGCTTTTGTTGTTACAATTATCCAACATTTTGATTGTTAAAACTCAATAGGCTTAACACAGGATTTTTGTATGTGTTCTTCAATCAATGTTTTTCATGATAAAACTAATTGTTCGGTTTGGTATTTCTGTACAGTGGTTCATTTCTGTCGATAGTGCACCTTCTGATATACATCTATCCCAACAAGTAAGAAGGACCAAAGGCAGTTTGTTGTCTGCTTTTTCTTTCAGCAACTGAAAATTTACACTCCCTCTAACTCAAAATCCTGAGGTTATAATAATTGCCTGTGAGGATTGTAAGACACCTTTTTCACCAGAATAGTGATGATGGTGTCTTCTATTTGTCATAGTTCGGTTATAATAATTGCCCGTGAGGATTGTAAAACCAACTTAATGATGAAGGTAGTGGTGATGTGCTATATTTCTCATGATAAGGTTATAATAATTTTCCGTGAGAATGGTAAGACCAAGTTATTGACTAAAATCAATGATGATGGTGGTGAAGTCTGAGAAATATGGTAAGCTTATGATTGTATAGTTCTCATGGATATAATTATTACCTGTAAGGATTGTAAGAACAACTTATTGCTTACAATAATGATGATGGTAGTGGTGGTGTCCTGTATTTTTGACGGATAGGTATACTATAATAATATTCATTTCCAGTGAGAATGGTAAAACCAAATCTTTTGACTAGAATAATAATTTAAGCATGGTGGTGGTATTTCTCACGGTAAGGTTACATATAATGATTACCTGTGAGGATCGTAAAATACCAACTCTGTGACTACAATAATAATGATGATGGTGGTAGTGTCTCACAGATCTCTCATTGTAAGATAATAATTATTACTCATGAAGATAGTAAGACCAAGTCCAGTCTCCACATTAATTGATTCAATCCACTAGCCGGAATCATTATGCAATCATAGTAAACGGGTGAATTTTCAACTAGCCAGACTATATACATAACTGAATTTCTAATAGCCCGAATGACATTTTATTATTTGCGGGCTGTCGGGCTAGTAGTTAGCGTGAAGACTGCACGTTTATGACTGGAATAATGATGGTGGTGGTACTGCTGCTGCTAAATCATTAGACATCATTTACAATCAAAGCATTTTAATACGCTTCAGAATTCAGTTTTGATGTGATGTATCAGAGAAACTTCTGTTGTAATTACGACAACAATTAAAGTCATACAAATAAATGATAACAGAATATTTCACTTGGCCGTAAAAAAAGTTATATTTAACCGTACATTACCCCTATATAATACAACATAACCATATTAACACTTAAGACATTTGTTTTTGTTTTTCAAACATGTATGAATAGTTATTTTAATGTTGGGCTATACGATTTTTCAGCCGGCTTCTATGATTTCAAAAGTCAGGAGGTCCGGTGGCGAGTATAACAATAACGATTAATTCGTATTTATGCAATGGCGGCCCCATGAAGGCAAAATATTAAAGATGGTATGTACGATCTCATAAAATTTTTATAGAAACATATGCAAGTTAATTTTTATAGAAACATATGCAAGTAAAATTCAAGCGATAAAACGTTGATGAATAACAAACTAGAATAAAAGTTCAGAAGAACTGATATTCGAAAATCCTTAAAATTATAGCTTTACACCGTTAAAAAACTTCATTTTCCAGTCGAAAACTCGTTCATGTACATTAGACATGTACAATGTTGGAAAATCCCCAATATTTGTTGCGTGTTGACTAAGGTTCTGTGCAGATGTATTCATACGACACATAATCACGTTTTTTTGTTTCTGACCACAAATACAAATACATGTGTTGGTATCGGAGTAGCTCTAGTAATAAATTTGCCGTTATGAAGAAATTCATTAAAAAACGTAACAAATGTTGCATATTACTGTTTATTTTTATTGTATTTTAACTGTCCTCGATCAAATTCGTGCTCTCATTTGTGTTGTTCAAAGTATGAAAAAATGAAATGCTGATATTGAAATCGTATATATTTAATGTGTTATATGTTTAATGTGTTATAATGTAAACTACAGAAAATATTTTTCCCAACCTATCTACCCATACTTTATTTTTATGGGTAGCCGGAACGGAAACAAACACTATTGTATATACAGCCTTAACATAAAGATGTAACGCCCGGTATTATACATCCATGTTGTTTATGTCGTAAACATTCTTGCGGTTAAATCACTGCTTTGTACGGCCGTCGAACTCGTTAAATTAGCTGCCGCTTTGCGAATCTGTCTGTGTATTAATGTATTCAAATGGATTAATTGTTATATTATATCTGTCATGTTTGCATTTGCATTGACACAAAAAAGGAACGTTCATTTGTAAACTTGTTTTTGTATACGGGCACTGTTTCAAAATGTATAACAAACTTGGTACGCAGGGACAATTATACAAAATAATCCTGACGTAGGGTTTAAAATTAAACACTTAAAATATGTAATCAGTTATTGTTAATTATTATTTATTTGAACACATATTCGTTATTAAAATACAGAAATAAATTAAACTTTTAACGATCCAAGGGAAACAACCCAAACAGTTTAATTGCATGCATAATCGACCTACACTGTGCATCCTTGAAAAAGTGCCTGGGTTTTTTCTTGCATTATTTTTTGAAGATGTAAAGATCCTCCAGGACTCTGCTATATTGGCAAATTAAACACGGTTGACACTCTTTGCTCCTGAGAACACTGAGGCACTTCTTCAAAGTGGTTTATTTGCAAAAGGGCACGTTCAACTTCCTGTGAATGCAAAACCAACGCATCGTTGGAATTATCATCAAATGCATCGTCGTCATTTGCAGTGGTAGATGAGGCCTGGTCATGTGATATATGCGACATTTGTTTTTGTCTTTCAAGATGTACCGTGTGGTAATGATTGGGGGACATAAGACTTTTATGTCCCGTCAATTGCGCTACTTCGTTGGAAAACAACCTGCATCTAATAGTTTGGTGATGCAAGTTTTCCACCCGGAATGGCTCACATGTCTAGCATCGAATCCAGCATCTGTGCTCATTTTCTTGGCAATGGATCCAAGAGTGTTTTTGCCAAGTGGTTGGTGTATGAACCAAACATCTGCCACGGTTCCCTTCTTCCCATAGTTGGGATTGACGGCCACATAAAACCTGGAGTCCGGTGAGCACATCTGGCTTGGTCGCTTTTCCTTGTAGATTAAATAGGACTGCACGGCGCAATTGGGGTCTTCTCGAAATGTTTACAATTTCTAAGTTATGTTTTTTTAATGCTAATACAAACAAAATTATTACAACATATCACCAAACCCAGATTTAAATTTTTTTATCAACAATTAATTTTACACAAGTCTTTGGATTACCTGGCTGCTCAAATATGTTTGGAGTGTACTGCCTCGGATCTGAGTCAATCCCTTTCCTCGTTTTCGTCGCACTCTCGGTGAAGGCAAGGAACTGAACACCGTCTGAGGTCTTGGAGAGCTCCAGGACACCCCACAACATCGTAATATGCTCCTGTCTTCCTCGTAGCCCCAGGTGTAGAGTGTTATTAAGCCACATCGTGTTTGTTAGTGCCCTTGGAGATGCTTTAAATAAAAAACAAACCAAAGTAAACCGCCTGTTAAAATTTAAAGCAGTAAAGTATACAGTTAGTGGGCATAGGTAAAAACGATTCAAATACGGTATTTACCAGTAGTAAACATATGTTAAGAGTTACCTTTCTTGAACAGTGTTGCTATCTTACTGGTAAACCTACATTCTGTCAAAATAATTCTGGTAAATTACCATTTCCAAGCAACTGGTTTTCTCGTAGAATGTTGAGCTCTTGTTGGTGAATATATATATATATATGTATATATATATATATATATATATAATGCATTACCATATCCATACACATAAATCGTGTAAATAAAACTATTGAAAATAAAAATTGTGCCCTTGACTCTATTAATTTATTTACGTTTGGTGGATTAGATTCTATCTAGATCTAGATATACACGTGTATATTTAAAATAGTAATTTGCCATGTAGTAAGCTGTATAACCAGTACGTGTTATGGTATTTTAAGTAAGCATTATTTTTCTTAGAAGCGACCACAGACAATTTTCATGAAGCAAAATCGGTGAACGTAGCTTTAAATTGGAATAGGCCTGTATCACCATGATATTTTATACTATATAGATTTGCTATGAATGTAGATCCACTTTTTGTGCATTTATATCAGTTAACTATGATAACACGTTTTACAATAGGAAAAACATACAGTCGCAGATGTGTATTTCAATGTTATTCTTGATAGGATAAGTAATGCCCAAGCTAAGCAAAAGAGCTTAGATAAGCCCTGGTGGGTGCTATATCAAGGACATGTAGATTACACGTCATCACTTGTTTTTAGTGATGTCATTTGTTCCAAGAGATCGAACGTTAGGTAGAGATTGTTTTTCATTTTTCTTGTGGAGTTTAAATTTTGATAGATTGATAGTGCAATGTTCATTATGTTGTAGATTTATTTATGTGAGAAAATGAAGATGTGTGATATTTCCAGTGTCGGATTTAAAGCATGATATAAAAGAGTTCGTCTATTGTGAAAATAAATAAAAACGAATCTCCAGGATCAGTTAAAGGGCTAGGAATAGGGCTAGGAATCGTGATTTCAAAGTGGAATGACTGCAGCTTAGGAACATCCATGGCGTGGATTTAGTTCTTCTAGCAAAGCACTTCTTATGCTAAAGCATTGATAATGTTTGGTGCTTGTTGGCTAAATCGGCCGGAATAGAATTTCTTCTTGATACCACAGGTATTTTGCGTATGTTTAACTTACTATTTTAGTTTTGTAGCGATATGTTTTATCCAGTGTTAAGAGATCTGTTTAAACTTCATATATAGCAGTTTGAGACTGCTATAAGGCTGTCTCACAATTTTGAGTCTGAAACTTGACTTTAAGATTGAATTTGAGACATCGTAGTTTTTGCGTCTTCGCCGAATTATTTCTAGAAATATCTCAAGTCGGGATTTAAGAACACATTTGAGTTTAATAATTTTCGAAATCGGGGGCGGGTGGGGCTTGTAAAAATAAAAAAATAGAGAATTTAATTTAACTCGATCTGATGTTAAACAATCGTTAATACCTTTCTCAGATAGATAGCGCTTTACGCTTGCTAATATCCCTCTGAGTGTGAATGGTTCAAAGTCCCCTGTTGTCTTTGTTTTCTTCACACTCAGGAGAAAACGGGACAGAAGTACGTCGAGCTCTTTAGGGGGTATTTCCGTATTGGGCGAGATTCTCCATTATCGCGAAACCATTCGGTTACTTTCTTCAGCTTTGGACCTGTCAGCCATTTTTCCCGTGCAGTGACGTCAGAAGCGCACGTGAAAAAGATCGGCGGGGCAATTATCATAATATGCCCCGCAGTGGCGGGGCACTTTTCGATAATAACATTTGAGGAGCGATAATGTGGATGTTTTACGTACAAAAATGTTACTATATATAGTAACATATGTATTAACGGCCCGTAATCGACGTCAATGTGTTACTATTTTCAGTAACAATATGTGTTATATATCCGCGGCCGATCTTTCGATAATCGAAGAGAATCCGATCGCGCGACGTCAACGACAACGAATGGCGCATAACGTTAGTAAACAATTAAACGGTTTTATCCGATAATGCAACTACTGAATATTAACGAAAGTTTGTAGTTACATTGATAAAAAATTATATATGATTAACATGTATGCATCTTTGAGTTTCATGAAAAATAGGCTATCACTGAACACAATTGAACAAGTCGGCAACTTTTATTTCAATGACAACTTCAATCCATTGCTTCTAACAACAAAAAATCCATCGATTAACACTTCAATTCCTTGTTCTTGTATCCATAAGCCTTCATTTATAACAATCATAATATTAATTGTGAACCATTTTTACCAGAAACACGATATACGAAATCGCAATGACTGGTCAGAACGTTTGATTTTATTCTTATTTAAACGCTTAAAGTATTTATCCAACTCACAAACTCAACATTCAGAAAAAAAAATCAATTCGTACATGCACGATTTGGTAAACTATTTGATATGTTTACTGAAAATAAAGGCAAACACGACACAATCTTTGTCACAACAATCCTGAGAGCCCAGCGAAAACTGGTTTGTTTCGTCACTGTATTTCTTTTTTATATATTGCGTCATTCGTTGGAATTGCGTCACAGTATTGCGTAATTAGTTGAATGTAAATCAAAGTACGAAAGGTTGATTTGGTGGTTTTGTTAACAAAAATTGTAATGAAGGAACTTACATGATTGATTCTTTTCATTTGACAACATGATATTATAAACGATAATATACGGCAGAGCTGGGCCGGGCGTAAATAATCGGCCCTTGCCGTATAACGGCCCTCGGGCCGTTATATCGGCCGATTAGACTCCCGGCCCAGCGCTGCCGTATCTGATTGTATAAATAAATTATATATATATATATATATATATATTGTTATGGACAAAAGCACTGTGATGAGAAATATTAAGATGAACTCACTTTACAGGACATATTTCTGATTTTTAATGATCACAGAAGAAATATAAAAAATATGAACATTACAATTTTCACGGCATATATGACCACTCAAAAGCTATTATTTTACCTCAGTCATATTTTCACTCCATGTAGTTTTTTCACACCTGTAAACTTTTATGAACTGTAATTGTAAACTTTGGTTAATAATTGCAACGTTATTTTGTTAAATTGTTGAACTCTTAATTGGCATTTATTTCAAATATATGTCATAAAATATAACAAATCAATAATTGTGAACTCGTAAAAAGCCATACAAGTCATTACGCAATGTTGGTATATTTTGTTAAAAATTGACCTCATAAGTTCATTAAAATACACTACATTTACGTGTGCTATATCAGAATGATACAAATTCCAAAAAGCATTGAAATGTAGTTGTTATTTGTGCTCACGCTACTTTTTGCTCGGTAAGCTTGCACATTCGGATCGCATCATGTGAGAAATTGTAGAAAGTTGCGATGTGATGTCAAAGGGTGCATCAAGTGTTTTATACCATATTTACCATATGGTATACAACACTTGAAGCACCCTTTGACCTCAATATGTTAATTATGTAATCTCGCTCTGCCGGCTTGTTAAATAACTAACAAATTTTGGTCAAAGTATGGTACGACTATTTCATATGTCACGGTTCTGGGCGCATTCTAATGTTGGACTTCTGTTAACAAAGGTAATCGAGTTCCACGAAAGTTCACCGATCCCTGCAGGACGTGCTTCTGTAGAAGTGGATCCGTCAGGTGTGAAATGGTGTGTCCCATGTGAGTAGGCTACATACCAACAGGAGCGTGTTGTCAACTATGTGGCTCGTTCCCGCTGCAATACAACCGGTCAAATACTACGAAGAAACTTATTGCAATGGGGAAATTAGGTGCACGGAATTGGGGATCTTAGTGTGCTAAAGCTTGTTGTATTACTTGTATACATTCTAGAGCCCTTAGTAACAGCAAACCCACTTAATACACAATATACACCGTTTTATTCAATACCCGTTTTATTTGATACGAAAAAGCAACAACAAAGCATTGAACTGTTTGAATTTTTTTTCATTTTATATTGACAATGACGTCATTATTTTTTTGTTGTATTATTTCTGTATTTTTTTTTTCTAATTGATTTGTCTTGCATGTGTGATTAATAAAGTTTGATTTTTATTTTAGTGCTGTGCTGTGTTTTGTTTTGGGTCGTTTCGATATGTGCAGACCGTAAATAGCAAATCATAAGACACACGCAATGTCAAAGACAATCGGCGTTGAAATTAAAATTGAGATATCAGTGTTACCCTTATTATTTACAAGAGGGCCAGATGATCGGTTACGTGACTTCTCGGATGTGTCGGTCCCCACCTATATATAAGAGGACTTCTCGGACCTTTAATTTTTCGGGAAATATAAGAAAACTGCTCGGACCCCAAAACTAATTCGAGGTGTATTAAAGCGTTGTTAAAGCAACTACTGCATAGATGATGAGTGATAAATAACTGACGTCAAAATTCTTGTTTATAATGTAAAAGTAACACAAATCATCAAATGCAATCAATTAAGCACCACTTTATAGTATAATAACAATACCAATTATAGCGGACTTTACGAATCGTTTCGGAAAGCCCTTCTAAAAATAGACTACCACTGTTCGGTGTGTGATATTGAAGATGTGATGTTAATTATGCATGTCAAATACTATTAAAACGAAAGATTACTTTTTTTTTACCGTTCATTGATACATTTCATTTCAAATTATAACATGAAATATATTGGAAAAAAGTCGTACAAACTAATTGTTAAGCACAAAAAGTCCCGAGTTCCTTCGGGGATTGAACAGGGTCCTCTACGTCAGAGGCAGACACTAACCGCGCCACTAAACACGTTGACATGTTACGAAAAGCTCTAAGCGCTACTAGTGTTTTGTAAACACCGGAATATAAATCGAGTGGTTATATGGACCACGTGAAAATTTTACAACAACAACCTTAAACACCGCTTTTAACGATATGGAGCGGGCCATATACTTTATATCGCTATATCAGTATATTGTTACATTCATAAATAGGCAAGCTAGAGTATGGACATACAAGTATAAAACAGATATGCAACACCGATCATTTTACATATGCACATTAAATTTAGAATTATGTTAAATGGAACAAAAATGTCTAGAAATGCAAACAGTTTATGGCAATTTAATAGATAAATATTCCACATAAACAACACCACAATGATTTCCTTTTTTCACGTCATGTTTACACATATATAACGTTCCAATAATAATCTTGATTGCGCGTGACGTCATTAAATACTGCCAGAAGCAAGCGATGGTCATTGTATAGATATCAAAACTAATAGGATAAATCAAAGCCAATGACAATGGAGTACCACAACACTGATTATTCAATCAGGCTGACCAAATATTGATTACTCCACCTGATTACCCAGAACAATTTTTTTCCACACCTGACACAGACTCCAAATATCGCTATAAAAGGGGAGTATTTGTGACTGGGCCGTCAAAATAGCATCGAAATTCCCGAAACTTCGTTACATGCGATATCGTTACAGCCGATGTTTTATCAATTAAAATGTATATGAAATAGGCCGGGACCTTGGACCCAGCATCGTTATTTGAGATCTATCGCTTTAAGCGATATCGTTGCACGTGGGGGTTTACTGTAGTTGAAAAACGTCTGGAGACGCTTTTGAATAGGGGTTGAAACAATGCGTTGTAATGAATAAACCAACGTGTGTCAAACTTTTGTTAATGTGTCAATAATGTTATTTCAGTCAGTTTTATCAAATAATATATTAATTTACTAGATTTTTGTTTCAGTTTTGTCATTTTCCCTCCTCTGTGACATAGCAGCTTTACCTATGTACCCTGAATAAATCGACCATATCGTCCCATGTTTTCAACAGTGAAACATGAATAACCTACATAATTTACGTTAACATAATTGTTACATAAATTTGTCAAATTTACAATGGAAGAACATAATTGTGGGAATGATTGAAACGTATTATGTATGAGACGAGTGTAGTTATATACCGTACGTTCATCTTAGAAGTTATCTAACGTCAAACAATCAATATACCATATATACCAATGAAACACAATCTTCAGGGAACATTCAGCGCATATGCAATAGTGATTACTTGACTTTTAATAACACAAATATAAAATTGCATTAGACTTTGGCGATGTAAAGTAATATTCAATAGGAATATGATGTATCTAGGGCTTCTGTGTATGATTAGTATTGCAAATAATGTATTCATGCTACTCAAATGAACTAAAAGTCACATGAATAGCATTTCGACGTATTCCGATACTTCTTTCGCCACATTGTATTTATAGAAAGATGCGACATCTGTTTATAGAGTGAATAACATCTACTGGAGAGGTTGATAGACAGGTGCAATTCTAAATAATTCTTAACAAAACCCAACCGTAATTCAAATTCAACTTAACGGGCACAGTAAGTTTATAAATATATATTATATTCCCCATTTGTTGAAATATTCGGGTTTATGATTCTCTGGACGTTAATTGATGCATGTATATTAACGCGCGCTAGTTTAGGAATGGTTTAGGCCCGTATTCACCAACCTATTCTTACACTTAAGAATAAAGATAGACTTAGACTGAAGAAAAAACCCATGTGTGTTCACAAATATACTGGTACCAAAGTCGTTTATGTCATTAACAATTCGTTGTAAAAAAAAGAATGTTATAATTAGAGTTACCAAATACAACGTAAAATTCGAATTAACGGCCTTTTTAGAACTCAACAATTTTAAGAATATTATTTAATCTTAAGTCTAGGGGTGGGTTGGTGAATACGTGCCTGGAGTGTGTTGAACTCACTAGAATAAGTACGAGCAGTGTGCTATTTATAGAGCGTGCTGCTTATGCACTATCAATATTTCCCCCCACCCCCCATGGGGTAGCGGCGTGCTGACCAATGGGAATTTTACAAATTTTATTTTTTAGGTTCTAATTCCCCCCCCCCTCCCTAGAGCCAACCATATTTGTCTAAATCCCCTCAGTGGGAGATACTATATGTCTATCAAAAGTCCCCGGGACCTACATAATACCAGGATCAAAAATCCGACCAGTCTATTACCCCGGGACCCGGAATCATTTAGAATGTCAAATTCCCGCCTGTCGGGAATAGCTTAAGTCATTGATAGGTGCATTATGTAGGCTATACAAAATAGTTATGTCATTCCGGGAATAAATATAATATATATAGGATCTGACACGATTTGTCATTTCATATCATATTTTAAAACGAGTTCAGGAATTTTGTTAGTAAGCGAGCCTTTGATATCAAATGACAACGAGTGTCAGATCTTTGTTATCACATGCTTTTAGACGAAAAAAAATGCTTCTAATTCACGGTGTATATGGTCACCGTATGAACATATGGGCACCGCATACTTATGGACAGAAAAAACAAGATAGTGCAGTGCATGAAAATGTTAATTTATCCAGGTTTTCATCATTATATGATAATAATTTTAGTTCTACGGAACACAGTGGATATCGCTACCAAATATTATTACAACATATTTTCATGAAATTCGTCCCTCGTCATAGACGAAGTGAAAAGGTGTCCATGTGGTTGATTCATGAAGTGAATTTTCAGATATTTATTCAGACTTCTCTTCTATTTTGGCTATAATTCGTGTGATAGAAGCTTATTTTAGTTTCTGTGATCTTATCACTGTGTTTTTGGTGAAGAAATACGTTTGGAACTATAAACTTTATATTGAAACTTAAGGTTTAAATGAGAATTATGCATATTATTCAATACAGGTACTTGTTTTTGACCGAGATCTTCACCATGCTAGCACTATGTTACTAAAATTGAACATTAATATGTGGTTTAAATCATATTTTGTTCCGTGCAACTTGTGTTTTATCATAGAGTATATGGATCGTTTAATATTTAAATTTAAATACACATATTTATCGTGTTTGTTTAACGACTTTGTCCACGAAGTATAATGTGCATTCCAATTTTGTTTCAGCAGTATGCGGTGACATAACAAAACATGTCGATAATTCCTAAAAGTTGTTTACTACGTTGACGTCATTTCATGTTGATGATTTCAATTAACCAAAATAACGTCATGCGATTGGTAAAAAAACATGTAGTCAATGCAAACGCTAAAAAAATGTTATCTTACACATTTGTAAGATAAAAATATTCGCAATGGTTGTATTACATTGGAAACAAGGTATTGCATGTGATAAAATGTTATACAATTAAAAAAATATGTTTATACTTATGCTCAGTTCGAGAGTGTATGTAAAGGAAATGTTTATGACTTTTGTTTCTAACCGATTGTGTAAACAATTCTGTAAATTTTAATTTAAAAACTATGCAACAATTATTGGTAGACATTAAACCAATGATGTAAGTTTGCGTTTCGTTAAATTCTCCCGCGCAAGAAAATGTATAATGGTATTCAATTTTACCTCTGCATATTCAACTTATCGCGCCAAATTTCTAGCTTTTCATTGGTACGCATTTACAAAATTTCTATGCCAAAAGTGATCTTACACAGTAACGCCGAAAAATACTACGCTACTTTGTACGAGTCATACGCCAGTATCCCTATGTCGTCATTATATCCAAACAAGTTTAAGCACGCATTTCAGTCTGTTTGGGCATATTCATCGCCAGATACCCACGTTCGACCCATTCCGCTCCTCTCCATTCATATTCATCGCCAGATACCCACGTTCGACCCATTCCGCTCCTCTCCATTCATATTCATCGCCAGATACCCACGTTCGACCCATTCCGCTCCTCTCCATTCATCGAGTCTAACGGAATAATTAGTCGTGGGTATCTGACGATGGGGCATATTATTTCAATATCAAATCAGTTTGTAATATAATATTTAAATTTAAATTGCAGAACGATAACTGTTCTTTATAATAATATCATCTCTATATTGTTATTCGATGTGAGAGAATTACTAACGTTGGTTCTGATAGCGCCTGCCAACCAGACAAAAGAGACAGTGTTATAGTTTCAAGTACAAAATAAGACTAAAGTTATTCTTAAAATTTAAGACTTTATTAATTAGGCCATACACATTTTTATTCTAGCGTCCCCATGTTTTTCAAAACCTACCGACCAGGCAGGAAAAAACAAACAATGAGTCAATACAAAACAGTTTTCATTCACAACTTATTCATGACAGTGAATAAGTAAAGCAAAATATTTACTTGCACATATCAACTAAAGCAAATATTTACTTGCAAAACTTTTACAAATCATCTTTATATTGGGAACCTAATTTAAGTGTTTTAGCTGTGTATATTGACTACTTAAACTTTATTTTTTACAAATATTGGTAAAAACACGTAAGTCTTTTTTTCCGAGTTCATTCTGATGTCATATTATATCATATAGGTATTGACAAAATCCTGACATTTACATCACATAATACATCATGTAGATAATAACATCTTCATGATCCTATAAAAAAAAATTCACATATTTTAAATTGAACAGAATTTAGAAGTATGTCCTAAAATGGGCAATAACAATAGTAATAAGACAAAACATATCAATGTAAAGTGTTTTAGCTCTATGAAGCTGTATGTAAGTTACTGAAAAAATGCAAGATTCCAAATAAGAATTGTGTAATATCATCAACTTATTTCAAGTGATACACATACCCAACATGCAAGATTTCTACCAACAATATTCATTCAAAACTCTAATATAACATGAACTTAGATTCATGACTTATAATACGGACAATGTCATTCATTGAACGAGATCATACAAGTAAGAAATCACACAAAGTGTGTCATTATAGGCATAATGCTTATATAACTCGAATGTGAGTTGGGGGTTTCACAGCTCTACATTGACACAAGGGTCATACGGATATTGCGAATGCAAAGGTATGGAACGCCGGCACTTATGTGTTATGTCTACATATGTTTTATGTTTTTTGACATTTTTATTATGTTATGTTTCATATGCTAAGTTGCCGTAAAACCCATATAAACAAACCAAAACACGTAGAGTGACTTCCGGTGTTCTCGGCCATCTAACATCTATTTTTAGCTAAGGTCACAAAAAAGTTCATTTCTTGAGTTAGGCTACAATACAATGAAATCATGTGTTTTGGTTTCCGTTTTGCATCAGTTGAACGGCAAATTTAAACGAACCAGGTTTTGTACATTATACTGTAGGGTATAATCGGCCATGTCGGGTGAATTCGGAAACCTCGTCGGATCAGTTCGGCACCAAATGAACCAAGTAAAAATGCACGATTTAAAGTACACATTACGCGCTCCTTGGGTTTTTAACATATTTGTGCAAAATAATTATAGGCATTTCATGTTTATTTTCGGTTTTATTTAAGTTAGGACCCTCTACATAATAGTATATGATTTCATTATATAAAGCAGTTTAAGTAGATATAAATATGTATAGATCTATATCGTACATTCAGAAAATGTATTAAGTATTATAAACGTGTATGAGTCAATAGTAGTCAATATATACTTAGGAACGTTAGTGTGGAATACAGTTTGCTACAGAACTAACGAAGACAAATTCGCAATGTTTAATTAACATTTTACTATACAGTGTAGACAGCTTTGATTATATTAATAATCGTGTCTGTACAACACTGCCTTTAATCGTAAATAAACTCAAAATGTCATGCTGAAATACTAATCAATATCTTAATCATAGACAGTTAACTGATCTTCTGAGAAACTCCTCAGGCTAGAGAACAACATTCTACAGACATCGCATTCGAACTGAAGAGCCTCTGTTTCGTCGTCAATAATATAGCACAAATCAATTGTATTCACACAGTTTTTTCGATGTCGGCGGTTACATTTTTTTTGTGAGCAGCTAACCCAACAAATGTCATCTTAACTGTTGTAGGGCTCCTCAAAAGATCAAACTGATCATTATAATTATATACCAATTTCTATAACCAGCTGCATTTTTAAAACCTTTGAACGGATGGTAAATACACGACTTGTTGGGTATTTAGAATCAAAAGGTATTATAACTAATTTCAATCTGGTTTTCGCAAACAACGAAGTACAAACGATCACCTAGTTCGTCTAGAGACCTTCATAAATGAAGCTTTTGTTAACAAACAGCATTTATTTCTTCGATCTTGAACAAACATACGATACAACCTGGAAATATGGTATAATGAAATATTTGAAACATGCAGGGTTAAATGAAAAGATTACCCATGTTTTTCCAATTTCCTTTCGGATAGAAACTTTCAAGTTAGAGTGTAGGTTCCACTCTTTCTGAGAGCCACCAGCAAGAGCAAGAGCAAGGTGTGCTTTAGGGAAGTATCCTCTCAATTACACTTTTCGGTATAAAGATACATAATATTGTTAAAGTTCTCAAACCAGGTGTTGATTGTTCTTTGTATGTTGATTTTTTTTTGATTTGTTATCGTTAAAAAAGAATGCGAAATATTGAACGCCACTACAACAAAACTTGGATGAACTTCTAAAGTGGGCTAATGAAAATGGCTTTAAATTTTCAGTCAGAAACTCAATGTGTTCATTTCTTCCGCTTAAGCAAAGTTCACGAAGACCCTAAGCTTTATATTTCCGGCTCAAAAATACCTGTAGTTAATGAAGCAAAGTTCCTAGGGGTAATATTTGATAAAAAAAACTTTTTGTTCCACACATTGAACAACTGAATACCAAGCGTCTTAAAGCACTAAATTTATAGAAAGTTCTTTCTCATACCAATTGGGGATCTGATACTATTACTTTACTAAAATTGTATAGGAGTATTGTTGACTCAAAGATGGATTATGGTTCAATCGTTTATGGATCTGCACGTAAATTGCTTGATACTATTCACAACCAGGGTCTACGTATAGCCCTTGGCGCTTTCCGATCATCGCCAGTTGAAAGTCTTAACGTTTAAGCAGCAGAACCATCTTTAAATCTACGTCGAAAAAAGCTTTCACTTCAATATGCAGCAAGAATCGCAAGAAATTATATTCAAACCAAATTTTGCCGAAGAATTCCTAAAGAAACAGAAAGCAATTAAACCTATCGGCCTTCGTTTGAAAATTAACTTGGAACAGTTAAATATTAATCCTCAATCTGTTTTACAAAATATCGCGGAGAATATCCCTCCATGGACTAAGAACTCTCCAAATGATAATATAAGTTTATCTTGGTTAAACAAATCCTCTGACAGTACTGAAATTTTCAAAGCAAAATTAGCTAATTTGTTAGAACACAATGATTTTATCCATTTATACACCGACGGGTCGAAGGACGGAGACCGTGTTGGTTGTGCTACTTTTTCAAACAATTTTTCAAGTTAAATGAGACTTCCAGACAAAGCATCTATATTTTCTGCTGAAGCCACAGCCATTGACTTAGCTCTTTCTTACATCAAATCACGCTAGTGATAAGTTCGTTATATTCTCCGATTAACTTTCTGTGCTATTATCTATCAAAACCGCAAAATAGAAAATATTCTGATTAAAACACTTCTGTTTAAATTACATGATATTTTACAAACCAAAGCAGTCACCTTTTGTGGGATACCAAGCCATATTGGGATACATGGAAATGAGAAAGCTCATACGTTAGCAAAACAATCTCTTAGTGTACAGATTGCCAATGTCCAATTACCCAATAGTGATTTTAAACCAGCAATTAATAAACTATACAATCAGAATGACAAGCAATTTGGAACGCGGCAACCTTTAACAAATTACACGAGATCAAGCCTAGTCTTGATTCCGCAACACCTTTTACTCTTTCTGACCGACATGATCAAAGTGTTTTAACTCGCTGCAGAATAGGGCATACCAGATTAACATAAAAAAAGAGAAGAAGCACCTCAATGTATACCTTGCGACACGAACATTTTACTGTGAAACATGTGCTTATTAATTGCACAGACCTCGGTGATATTCGCGAAAGAAATTTCCAAGTAAATTCATTAAAATAACTTTTCCAAACAGTGCCGTCTTATACATTAATTTAGTTCACATTTCCTAATCTATATTGAAATCAACATATGTAAACGGCACGATATGACCATAATGTGTTGAGTTGCTGTAAAACCCAAATAAACAAACAAAACAAAATTGTAGGGCTCCTCATACACGTACCAGATATTGACGTTTATGTCATCGCATCAATCTGATCCGTCGTCAAGACGCGGAATGGAATCATCTGATTACGAATCGCCACTATCATTTCTTTTCTGGTCCCATCGAAGGCCTTCATCGTCGATTGGAGCTTTTTGTTTAATTTCCGTTTTTCTCTTTACGTTTCGGTTGTATCATTTCAATTTTAAGTTGCCTTAATTTTGTTCTGTTGTTCCTTTTGTAACCCTCATTGTCTCTTTCGTTTAGCCTTCGCTTTTTCTTTCTCTTGTTTACTTTTCTCTTTTTCCAACATCATGTTCCTGAAATCTTCCCCCGTAATTTCTTTTGGAATCGGAACACGTCTGTTTACAGATTTCTTTTTCGCACTCGTCATGTTGGACACTGCTAAGATCGCAGCCACAGCATCGGACACCCTTGCACTAACACATACAGTCTTCTCCGTGTACTCAGTCTCACTCGTATCAACTTTTCCGTAAGCGTGTGTTGTTTCAACGCACCCGCGTTCTGTTCAGATGCAACCACTGAGGTCTCTGTGGATTCTTGTCAGTCAATCATTTCACTGCTTTCGGCTACGGTCTCTTCTATGTGCTGCACTTGGCTCACGCTTTCTTCGCGTTCAGTACATTGATTGGCTCCGTCATTAGACGCCAACACATGACTGTTGTCAGTTTGGGAGATAACTGGTCCGAATATAGTGCTGGGATCTAATTTGCACGTGCGCAAAACCCTCAAAGGGTCCAAAGGCAATAAGCCTGCATCTCGGAAGCCATACAACGCTGCGGCTAATGTTGTTGATTTGCCCCAAGCAGCTTTGTGGACAGATACAAAATTTCGCTTTGTAACAATTTCGCCAATATGAGCGTATTGAAAATCTCGAACGGACTGCCGTCAGTTTTCTTTTAACAAATTAAAAAAAGCGCAAGTCGCATGCTTGCATCAAATGACTTCCGTGCTCTAATAAACAATATAGCTCGATACCATTGGCTCTGCACAGGTCACTGATTTCCAATGACATGTGTGTCTTGTGTCCATCTACAAATAAAATAACAGGATTTTTCGCTCCGCTGACATTCACTTCCGGAATAAAGGTGTGCGCCAGCCAAGTTTTAAATAGTTCGGTATTTATCCACCCGTTCTCTGTTCTTCCCATAACGCCTTCAGAAAATCTTCAAGTGGATTTAAGCTGGCTGAAATGTTGACCAGGAAATACTATCAGTGGCTTTAAATAATGCACTGCTGCGCTCATCCATACAAGAACAGTTATCTGCGTTTTATCAGACGATGGAAAACTGTACGACACATTTGAACCGTTTAAGGCTAAGACCTTCCCCGTCTTCAAAAAAAGTGAAAAGCCAGTTTCATCGGCGTTATACATACGTGTAGGGTCTGACAGTAGATCAGGGACTTGGGTGTTTAACTTCATTGAGAATGTGGCTTCTCTGGCAGCGTTTAACAAACCCATACCATCAGTCTTTTCCGGGCCTGTTTTCTTTGAAGTGGTTGGGCGATATTCCGACTGCACAATTTCCTGTAGTGTATTCAGGACTTCCTGTCGTGTGCGACCGTACACAATCCGCGCCATGTGTATAATCCAGGACACCAGTCGTTCCTCCTCGGCTGCCGTTAACACTGTTTTGCATTTCTTGTCGGGTCGGGTCCTTCCGCTTACCTTGTCGATAAGCCTTGTTCTTGGAATATTATAATACTTGGAAGCAGCGCTGAGTGACATGGTGTCACACAACAACCACAACAACCGCTGACAACTATTATGGAATTATATCGTGAAAATCGAAGGATACCGTGCCGTACCTGCACACATTATTTCCGATGATAAGCGATGAGCGTCTTTTTAAATATCGGCGAGATGAATTTTTTTCGCGCGGGTTTTAAATCGTTGATGACATCGTGAATATAGTCGAAATGACGAATATGGTGACTACCTTATACGGCCGGTTTGACTTTACGGCCGAGAACACCCGAAGGCACTTTATCATCTTTATAATATTATGTAAAATCGTTATTATGTTATGTGACATCTGTATTATCTTTTGTATCATCCGTATTATGGAATGCACCATCGTTATTGTGGTTTGTAGATCTGCCATCTTTATTATGTTGTTATGTTATGTGACCTCCTTATTATGTTATGTGGTTACTTTATTATGGTATGCACCTTATTTATTATGTTTTTGCCATCTTTATTACGTTATGCACCTTCTTATGATGTTATGCACCTTCTTATCATCTTATGTACCTTTCATACAAATGTGTTCGTGCACTGCAGTCTTTTACTTATTTGAGTGTTCATTACTCTCCAAATGCAAGTGTATAAGGTATATAGGATAAGACACGATCATTTCATACCTCAACGAATATGGTATGCAATTACAACGAGCGACAGATCTTTTTACCACATGCTTTTAAACGTTAACAAGATTCTGTGTTTGATAAACACACATGCCCCCGGCTGGTGCTTGGTAGCCCATATCTTAGTCCAAATTAGGTCAAGATCAAGGTCAAAGTGCGGTTGGGTGATATGGGTGGATTGGAAACATTCATAAGTAAAAACTCTGTAAATATCCAAGTGTTGTTGTAAGCGGAGTTGGTGCTAGACAAAAGGTAAAATCCAGTTAACCATGAAATGGCACTTTACAATTATAATAAGTCCAAATTAGTTCAAGGTCAAGGTCAAAGTGAGGTTGGGTGATATGGGTGAATTGGTCATAAGCAACAACTGTGTAAGTGTAGCAAATGATTATATTCAAAGTGTAAGATTAATCCTATAAAGTCTAAGATTAATCATATGGGTAAAATTTAAAAAAACCTTGGTTCGATCACGAGTGTAAGACAGCTGAAAAGCATCACTTAAAAAGTTTAATATATGCCCTATAACTGAAAATCTCAACAACTATACAATCTGGACGATTAAACAATCAAAACGTAAATCTTGGAAGTCATACGTATCTAAAATAAAAGCATCACTTAAAAAGTTTAATATGTGCCCTACAACTGAAAATCTCAACAACTATACAATCTGGACGATTAAACAATCAAAACGTAAATCTTGGAAGTCATACGTATCTAAAATAAATTCAAATACACCTGATAAAAAAGTGTGGGATGCAGTTCATAAAATATCTGGAAAATATAGAAAGAATCCAACTGTTCACTTGAAGCGCAATAACACTAGCGATGCTAAAACCCCAAAGGATATAGCAGATACTTTGGTTGATGCATTTGCGCATAATTCTTCATCTGACCACTACTCTAAGGAATTCCAAAGTTTTAAAAATAAAGCTGAAAAACAAAAAAATAAATTTTCAGTCCACAAACGCAGAGAAATATAACAGTTTATTTACTATTGATGATTTAGTTGCTTCAATTAAACATGCGAAAGATACTGCTGCAGGTCCAGATGAAATTTACTATTAATTTTTGAAACATGTTCCACAAGAATCACTTGATTTACTTCTTGATATGTTTAGCAGTATTTGGCTGTCTGGTGAAGTTCCTGATATTTGGAAAGAGGCACTAACCTATACCAAAACCTGGAAAAGATAACACTGATCCTTATAATTATAGGCCAATTTCTCTTACCAGCTGCATTTGTAAAACTTTTGAACGTGTGGTGAATAAACGACTTATTTGGTATTTAGAATCGAAAGGTATTATAACAAATTTCCAATCAGATTTTCGCAAACAACGAAGTACAAACGATCACCTAGTTCGTCTTGAGACCTTTGTAACGGACGCTTTCGTTAATAAACAGCATTTAGTATTTTCTTCGATCTTGAAAAAGCCTTCGACACTACCTGGAAATATGGTATAATAAAAGATTTTAAAAAAAACAACAACCACACTGGATTAAATGGAATATTTCCCTTCTTTATTTATAGTTTCCTATCTGACAGAAACTTTCAAGTTATAGTTGGTTCGACTCTTTCTGAGAGCCACCAGCAAGAGCAAGGTGTGCCTCAAGGAAGTTTCCTTTCGGTTACAGTTTTCCGTCTTAAGATTAATAATATTGTCAAAGTTCTCAATCCAGGTTTTGATTGTTCTTCGTATGTTGACGATTTTTTTATTTGCTATCGTTCTAAAAGTATGCAAACTATTGAACGCCAATTACAGCACAACCAGGCTAAATTTTTTAAGTGGGCTACAGAAAATGACTTAACTTTTTCAAAGTCAAAAACTCAATGTGTTCATTTCTGCCGATTAAGACAATTTTACAAAGACCCTAAACTTTATATTTCTGGCTCAAAAATACCTGTAGTTAATGAAGCAAAATTCCTAGGGGTAAAATTTGATAAAAAAAACTAACTTTTGTTCGACACATTAAACAACTGAAAAGCAAATGTCTTAAAGCTTTAAAAATTGGGGATCTGATACCATTACTTTACTTAAATTGTATAGTAGTATTGTTTGCTCCAAGTTGGATTATGGCTCAGTTGTGTACGGATCTGCACGTAAATGAAATGCTTGATACTATTCACAACCCGGGTCTATGTCTACCAATTGGCGCTTTTCGATCATCGCCAGTTAAAGTCTTTACGTTGAAGAAGGTAAACCATCTTTAAAACTTCGCCGAAAAAAGCTCTCACTAGAATATTCATTTACAATCGTTGCCGATAAAAGAAAGCCTGCCTATGAAATTATATTCAAACCACATTTTGCCGAACAATTTGACAGGAAACCGAAATAAATTAAACCTATCGGCCTTTGAAAAATAACTTGGAAGAGTTACATATTAATCCTCACTTTGTTTTAAAAAATAAAGTTGAGAATATCCCACCATGGACTTACAACTATCCAAAAGTTAATATAAGTTTATCTTAGTTAAGCAAATCCTCCAAAAGTCCTGAATTTTTCAAAGCAAAATTAGCCAATTTTTTAGAAGAACACAATGATTCTATTCATTTATACACCGACGGGTCAAATGATGGAGACCGTGTAGGTTGTGCTACTTTTTCAAATAACTTTTCAAGGAAAATGATACTTCCGGACAACGCATCTATATTTTCTGCCGAAGCCACAGCCATTGACTTAGCTCTTTCTTACATTTCAAATCACGCTAGTAATGAGTCCATTATATTCTCTGATTCGCTTTCTGTGCTATTATCTATCAAACATCGCAAATTAGATAATATTCTGAATAATAAAATATTGTTAAAATTACATGATAGTTTACAAACCAATACAGTCACCTTTTGTTGGATACCAAGCCATATTCGGATACGTTGAATCTCTTAGTGTACAGATTGTCAATGTTCAATTACCAAATAGTGATTTTAAACCAGAATTAATAACCTTATAAAATCAGAATGGCAAGCAATTTGGAACGAGCAACACTTAACAAATTACACGAGATAAAGCCTAGTCTTGATTCAGCAACACCTTTTACTCTTTCAGACCGACATGATCAAATTGTTTTAACTCGCTGCAGAATAGAGCATACCAGATAAACACATTCGTACCTTCTAAACAGAGAAGAAGCACCTCTGTGTTGTTAAGGTTTAAGAATTTACTGGAATGTAACCGAAACTGATTTTTACAATAAGAAATTTTTCTGCACGTTTTGTTTTTCTTCCGGTAATGAAATCTGCTTTCCAAGATGTATAAATCCTCTTCCATCACGATGTAAGTAAAGTGTTTTCATGTTGTATACTGTCTTATAGTATGAAATGATAATAATTCTTTTCTTTCTGGTAATTTGTGGTAGATGTATGTAAAAAATAAATATTTTCGCAGATTTCAAAGCTTAGGAATTCTGAAGAACGATTTTTCTTACAAACCTTAATTTTACCAAATTGAGGGCAAGTTTTCATATCATATTTTCAAAAATACTCTACATTAAATTATATATTGAATCTTTCAGTATTCATGGTGCTATATATATATATATGAATGTACCCAGTTTTTCATTCATTGATTTAGGCAATGTTTAATCCTGACAATGTTATTAACAGTATTTGTGTGTTATGTACAAGTCTAAAACTATGTTACTCATTGTATATTTTCAGTTTTTACCTGCAATAAAGGTTATAAGAATCAGGTTCGCTATCTGTCATGAATAAGTCATCAAGGACAGAATAGTAAAAAATCGTGATGGAAGACAACTTACAAGCTACCAAGTGAGACGTTCCGGTCAATGTCGAGTTTACGCATTCGGAAACTAACTTCGAAGGCACAAACCATGTATGAAGAAAGGATAGCAGAATTCCATACTCAGTTGGACCAACAAGTTAAATCATTAGAACAAGTAAGAGACAAAAACATTGGCACCCATAGTAGTACACAAGAAATAAAAGCAATTGAAGAACATGTGTTTTCCGAATTTGCTAAGTTTCAAAGAATTGCAAAGGACTTTGAATTATACCTTGTAAATCAAAGAACTGAAGAAAGTTTGGAAGAAAACGACAGACTCCAAGAAAACATTCGACAAATAACCCATCTAGTAGATGAGATTTGTGCCAAATTTGCTCAGTTGCTGGGCAGAAGAACAGCTACAAGCGTTAGTAGTAGTTGTACAAGTGACTCAGTAAAGAAGCTTGCAAGAGCATCAGGTTTGCAGGCAAGGCTTCAATTTGCCATTAAAGAGGCTGAATTAAAGAAAGCTAAAGCAGCTCTTGAAGAACAAGAACTAATTGCTGCTGCATCAGCAGCAAGAAGAAAGAATGATTTGGAGGCGGACATGATATTACTCCGGGAGCAAAGGGAGGCTGCTGAGGCGAAAGCTGAAGCGGAAGTTTTGGAGGGGCAGACAGAACATGGTTCTGTATTAATACCAGTACCTCAAGAAAATTCACTGACCAGAACAGCTAATTTTGTACAAAGTTCAAATCCTATGAATACAGACACTACACCGACTACATTTCCTGCTCCAATGACAGATAATACTGCAAGTCGGCTCAATCCTGCTGCACCAGTATATTCTGCTGTCTCAAATAACATGAATCAGTTTAGTCAGTTCCTGTTGAAGAAGGAGATACTTCTGTCAAGATTCACACACTTTGATGACAGACCAGAGAACTATCAAACCTGGAAACATTCCTTTCGGAGCATTGTTGCTGAAATTCAGCTGACTGATTTTGAAACAGTTGATCTGCTTGTGAAATGGCTTGGTCCTTCATCATCCAACCAAGCCAAAACTATCAGGGCAGCAAACGTTTATGACCCTAAACAAGCTCTTAAACAGATATGGGACAGGCTGGAAGAACGATACGGCTACCCTGAGATGGTGGAACAGTCCATAAGACAAAAATTGACCAATTTTCCGAAGATCGGTGCCAAGGACAACAAAAAGCTCTTTGAACTTTGTGACATATTGGCTGAAATAGAGTCGTTGAAGGCAGATCCAAAGTTCCAGACGATGTTTTCTCATTATGACTGTTCTATTGGTGTTTCACCAATTGTTGTTAAACTTCCTCACCAACTGCAAGAGCGCTGGACACAGGAAGCTTCGAAGTACAAGGCATGCTACGACGTCCCCTACCCACCGTTTTCTGTCTTCAGTGAGTATGTAAGAAGACAGTCCAGGATCCGAAATGACCCCAGCTTCAACTATGAAAGCTTCACGTCATCGCCTAGTGGTGTGTCTTCAGGAGCAAGTGCAAACAAAAAATCAGTGTTAAAGGCAGCAAAGTTGAGTGTGTCTTCTCAAAATATCAGTTCGGAAAATCGTTGTCCTATACATAAGAGTAGGCACAGCCTCAGTGAGTGTAATACATTTGTGTGCAAATCCAATGATGAGAAAATAAGAGTTCTTCGTGATTTAAAATTGTGTTTCAAATGTTTTGCTAATGATCATGTCAGTAAAATTTGTCAGAGGAACATTCAGTGTGATAAGTGCGGCAAAAGGCATGCTACAGTGATGCATTTCGATGGTGGGGAGCCCAGTCAACCTCTCAGTACCCAATTCAAGCCCAAAGAAGAGAGACAGAGTGACCAAGCCAAAAATCAGTTTGCAGTTTCGAGCAAATGTACAGACATTTGTGGCCTAAAAGGCGTATCTTCATGTGCTAAAGTTGTTCTCGTTAATGTTTGTCTTGACTCTAATAGAGATAAGAAACTTCGTACATATGCCATTATTGACGATCAATCAAATCGCTCTTTAGCTAAGCCAGATTTGTTTGAACATTTGAATGTAAATTCACCAGATCATGAGTATACAATTAACTCTTGTTCAGGCTCAGTTGTTACAAGTGGTCGTTTTGCACATAATTGTATTGTTGAATCTGTTGACCAGTCTGTATCGTACAAGGTGCCAGGCTTGATTGAGTGTGCCGATCTCCCATGCTGTAAAGATGAGATTTGCAGACCCGAGCAGGCACGGCATTTTGCACATTTGAGAGATTTGCCTATACCGGAAGTTGATGCTAATGCTGACATTTTGTTGTTACTTGGTAGAGATGTAACTGATGCACATCATGTCTTTGAACAAGTTACAGGTAGCCCAGGGACACCATTTGCACAGCGTTTGAGTCTTGGTTGGGTGGTTATTGGGGAACTATGCCTCAATACCATGCATTCACAAGTTGTTGTTAATGTCAATAAGATAAATTGTTTGACCAATGGACGCCCGTCCTTGTTTAAACCATGTGAGAGCAAGATTTCTGTGACTGAATACCATGACTCAAGTTTTCAGTATGATTCAGTTTTTGAGAGCAGACCTGATGATAACAAAGTATCACTTTCTGTTGATGATCGGGAGTTTTTGGCAATAATGAAAGAAAGTTTCCATGTTGATCAATCGAATCATATGGTAGCTCCTCTCCTTTTCAGATTCCCACGGATGAGGTTACCAAACAACCGTGATCAGGCCCTCAAGCGAGCCCATGTTCTTGACCTTTCCTTACAAAGGAATGCGGTCAAAAGGCAGCATTGTGTAGAGTTTATGAGCAAAATTCTTGATAATGGACATGCAGAAGTTGCCTCAGATTTGAAACCTAACGAGGAATGTTGGTTTTTGCCCATTTTTGGTGTTTACCACCCAAGGAAGCCGGACCAAATAAGGATGGTCTTTGATTCTTCTGCTTTGTTTCAGGGCATTTCTCTGAATTCAGTTTTGTTGCAGGGTCCAGATCTTGTCAACAACCTCCTTGGTGTCCTGATGCGTTTCCGCAGTGACCAAGTTGCGGTTATGGCAGACATAGAGCAGATGTTCTACTCATTTAGTGTGTTGGAAGAACATAGAAACTTTCTGAGGTTCTTGTGGTATCTAGACAATGATTCATGTAAGCCGATTGTTGAGTATCGCATGTGTAAGCACGTATTTGGGAATAGCCCATCCCCTGCCATTGCGACATATGGGCTTCGAAGATCTGTAGAAAACTCAGACTCTGATGTGAGACATTTTGTTACCAATGATTTTTATGTAGATGACGGTCTCAAATCTTTGCCTACAGCTGATAAAGCAGTTGATTTGTTGCAGAGAACCAGGTCTGAGTTGAGTAAATATGGTTTACACCTACACAAGATTTCCTCAAATGACCCAGAAGTCATGAAGGCATTTCCACAGGATGAATTAGCAAAGAACTTGAAGGATTTAGATTTAGAAAAGAGCCAATTGCCTCAGCAACGCAGTCTAGGTATTTCCTGGGATCTGTGTTCTGATTCATTTTTCTTCAAACTTGGCCCGCATGACCAACCGCCCACCCACAGAGGTATTTTGAGCACTGTGAATAGTATGTTTGACCCTATAGGTTTTCTTGCCCCAGTGACTTTAGAAGGCAAATTGATTTTAAGAGATGTGACAGCTTCCAATGTTGGTTGGGATGATCCTATTCCTGACAATTTGTTGGATAAGTGGCAAGCGTGGACTTCGTCTCTACATGATTTAGAGCAAATTAGGATTCCCCGTACATACTTTCCAGGCCAGAATCTCAGCGAGATGTCAAATGCTAAATTGCATATCTTCTCTGATGCTTCTGAAAAAGCAATCTCGGCAGTTGCTTACCTTGTTGGTGATTTAGAAGTAGGCAAACCTATTGGCTTTGTTTCAGGGAAAGCAAAGGTAGCACCTGCCAACGGCCACACAATTCCACGATTGGAACTGTGTGCTGCTGTTCTTGCTGTTGAGCTTGCAGACGCCATCTCTGATCATCTTGATATTGACAGCTCTTCTACTCGATTCTATTCTGATAGCAAAGTTACTCTTGGTTATATCAACAATCGTAGTAGACGTTTCTATACGTATGTCAGCAATAGGGTACAGCGAATTAGAAATTCGAGCAGCCCTGAGCAGTGGAAATTTGTACGCTCTGAACTCAACCCTGCTGATGTTGGCAGTAGGGGAATATCTGCTGATAGGCTAACATGTAGTGTATGGCTTTCAGGTCCTCACATGTTACAAAACGAGGTAGATGACCAGCCGGAGACATTCCCTTTGCTGGATCCTGATCATGATGGTGAATTGAGACCAACAGTGTCAACAAAGGCAACTGTAGTGGATGACAAAAGTGACTTTTCAAAGGTCAATGGTCTTGGTACAAAGCGATTTGAGAGGTTTTCTAACTGGCTCAGACTAGTAATAGCTCTTTCCACTCTTAAGCATGTCTCTCAATGTTATTCCAAGAAATCCTCTTGCAGTAGTTGGCATCTGTGCAGCGACGCAAAGTCTGTTGTTCTGAAGCACCAGGTAGAAAAGATGATTATCAAAGAGGTTCAGCAAAAGACCTACTATGAGGAAATTTCAAGTCTTAAGGCTGGTAGACCTTTGAGGAAACAAAGTACACTGTTTCAGTTAGATCCTTTCATAGACGGTGAAGGTATTATACGTGTTGGCGGAAGATTGGCTAAGTCAGCTCTAAGTGACAAAGAGAAGCACCCAGTAGTTTTGCCAGGAAAGCACCATGTAGCTAAACTTCTTGTTAGTCATTATCATGAATCAGTCAAACATCAAGGTCGCCTTCTTACTGAAGGAGCGGTTCGTTCAGCAGGCTTTTGGATTGTTGGGGGAAAGCGTCTAGTTTCGTCACTCATTTATAGTTGTGTCATTTGCAAAAGGATGAGAGGAAAGTTTGAGTCTCCCAAGATGTCTGATTTACCCTACGACCGAGTGCAGGAGTCCAAACCATTTTCTCATGTCGGAGTCGATGTATTTGGTCCATGGACGATTGTTTCACGGCGCACTCGTGGTGGTCAGGCTAGTTCAAAACGATGGGCCGTTCTTTTTACATGTTTGGCAATTCGTGCAGTCCATGTAGAAGTGATTGACGAAATGACGTCATCAGCTTTCATCAATGCTCTTCGTCGTTTTACAGCTATAAGGGGTAAGGTGATGGTGTACCGTTCAGACAGAGGTACAAACTTTGTAGGTGCAACAGACAGTTTGGGTATAAATGCAATCAATGTTGAAGATGATCTGTCCAAGAAGTACTTGTACGAAACAGATTCTGTTTGGATTTTTAACCCACCTCATAGTTCTCATATGGGTGGTTCATGGGAGAGAATGATAGGCATTGCTAGGCGTATTTTGGAGTCGGTCCTCGCAGAGGTTAAAACGCTCACGCATGATGTTCTAACAACTCTTATGGCAGAGGTGAGTGCCATCATGAATGCGCGCCCCATTGCTGCGGTTTCTAGTGATGTTACAGACCCGCAGGTTCTTAGCCCCTCTGTTTTGTTGACTATGAAGTTTGCATGTGACCAATTGCCTGTCGCAGATGTTAACATAAAAGATCTGTACAAAAGTCATTGGAAACAGGTGCAGTTCCTTGCTGAAAGGTTTTGGCACAAATGGCGAAGAGATTATCTGCAGTCTTTGCAGCCTAGAAGAAAATGGACAGATGAGAAAGATAATCTTGAACAGGGTGATGTTGTTCTAATGAAAGACTCTGGAGTTGGTCGTTTGCGTTGGCCAATGGGTCGAGTTCAGAGGGTTTTTCCTAGTGACGATGACAGAGTTAGAAAGGTGGAGCTCTGTATTGTAAAGGATGGCAAGAAGTCCATTTTCATTCGCCCAGTTGTCGAGTTAGTGAAACTTGTCTAAGACTGATGATGCCAGGTTATTGCACTGAAGATAAGACTGTTAAATGTTTGTTCTTTTTAGTCCTTTTAAGGAATCTATATTAATTAGATTTTTTGAGACTAGCTAAATAAGACATTGTTTTGCTTAATTATTATTGCTCTTATTATGGTCAGTAAACCATTTTTGCCTCAGTATTATTCTTTGTAAGTTGTACCTTATTAAGTGATATTTTCAATATCAGGTGGGGAGTGTGTTGTTAAGGTTTAAGAATTTACTGGAATGTAACCGAAACTGATTTTTACAATAAGAAATTTTTCTGCACGTTTTGTTTTTCTTCCGGTAATGAAATCTGCTTTCCAAGATGTATAAATCCTCTTCCATCACGATGTAAGTAAAGTGTTTTCATGTTGTATACTGTCTTATAGTATGAAATGATAATAATTCTTTTCTTTCTGGTAATTTGTGGTAGATGTATGTAAAAAATAAATATTTTCGCAGATTTCAAAGCTTAGGAATTCTGAAGAACGATTTTTCTTACAAACCTTAATTTTACCAAATTGAGGGCAAGTTTTCATATCATATTTTCAAAAATACTCTACATTAAATTATATATTGAATCTTTCAGTATTCATGGTGCTATATATATATATATGAATGTACCCAGTTTTTCATTCATTGATTTAGGCAATGTTTAATCCTGACAATGTTATTAACAGTATTTGTGTGTTATGTACAAGTCTAAAACTATGTTACTCATTGTATATTTTCAGTTTTTACCTGCAATAAAGGTTATAAGAATCAGGTTCGCTATCTGTCATGAATAAGTCATCAAGGACAGAATAACCTCATTGTATACATTGCGACAAACAATTTACTGTCAAACATATGCTAATTAATTTCACAGACCTCGCTGATATTCACGATATATTTTTCCAAGTAAATTCATTAAAAGAACTTTTCGAAACTGTGCCATCTTATACATTAATCCAGTACTTGAAAGAGATGTATATCGCTGTATGATTCTTATGATCTGCTCTCTGTTATTTTATACATCATGCAACAGGTATTTTTTTTTTTTATGTTCGTGGAATTTCCACATTTCTTATCTGTTTTAGTTTTATGGGGCACTGTTATCATCATTGATTTGCTGCTGCTGTGTTTCATTTTGTTTGTCCCAAGCCTGTGTCATAAGCTTACATTTAAATTTGTTAGGTCACATAATTTGGAATTCGTATTTACTTCCGTACGCTTCAAATCACATTGTACACAAGCTGTCATGTGGATGAAGGGTTAGGCAGGTTTGTCATATTTGATATGGAGTGAAGCAAAATGAATCGTTAAGATTGCATGTTTAGATCTCAATCGTGTGAAGTTTACCAATAGACACGAGATAACTTCTCTGATTGGGTGTTTGTAATATCATTATCAAGGTAAAGATAACTTCCCTGTTATGGTGTTTCTTAAATAATTGTCAATGTAACGTCACATGAGACATTATTTAAGATGCTCAACAACACGAAGTTAAATTCCTTACCTTTGTCAGTTGACTGATAGGTAAACAAGATAACACAAATATGTTTTAAATGATGTTCAACGCCTGTGGCCGTTGTTAAAAAAGAATGTAGAATGAGCGCCCAAAATACATGACATAATGTCATGTATTTTGGGCGTTAAACTACCACTCTACACATTTAACAGTTTTAAATATGTACATGTTTAAAACTGATAAATTTGTGGAGTTGGTACTTTTCCTAACAATAATGCACATAATTACCCAAGAGTTCTGCCATGACTTTTGACTATTGCGGACAAGGGCAACCTAGGTCTGAAAGGGTGCAAAATAGTCCACTGACTTTATATAATCTAACTTTAAAAAGTTATAATACGGTTACAATTATCACGGAATTAAATGACACCATGCTATTTTAGTTCCAAACAATTACATTGCATATGTTCATTTGAATATATTTTGGCTGTTTGCATTAGGCCACTTTGCCATGTACGTGTGATCCGTCTTCCGTGTCTGTGTTCTACATCCGTGTACGTTACATAAATTGTTATATAATCTTTAAATAGACGCTCGCCCATTTGTTCGAACTGCCATCGATGACTGAATATAAAAGTGATGTCGGATGTCCTAAACTCATGTCTTATGGGCTAAAATAGATTTCTGGATTTCCCAAAATGTTTACCCGGCTTGCACATAGAAGTTCAAACACAGCAACGGGAACCAGAAATCTTACCTAAGTTCATGTTATATGGGATACAACAGATTTGTTGCATTTGTCTTTTGGGTCCGGACATGTGCATTGAAAACTGTACTGGTAACAGTGAAACCAGCACAGCGTTCTTTTCTGTTTACATACAACAATGACGTCATTGTGTTGATTTTCGTGACTTCATTTTATGTGTTTAGTTTGATTTTAGTAGGTTATTTTTCGAATTTATCAGAATGTGGTGAGATAAATAGAATAACAGATCGGCGTTGGATTAGAATAAATTAACTGCTCGGTGATTTTTTTTTTTTTTTTTTTTTTTTTTTTTTTTTCCGTTCAAAATATATTTTATTTTCCTCGTCAATAGGTGTGTGAGGGTCGAGGGCATCCCACTCCACACCGTACAGAGTTTACAAGAAATATATGCATATTATAACACATTTTATACATTTTACCATCAATAGCTTTTACATCACAATATAAACAATATTTGTTAATAAAAAGTTGACAATACAAAATTTCTAAGGTCCCATATCACAACTACTGGAAAAGGGGTAACAATAGTTCCCATTCTTTACTTTTACGCAAATCATTAAAATAGTTAATTTCATTTAGTACATGGCAATGCAAGGACAGGTACGATTTGGCTGCTTTAAGAGTGGGTCTAGTTTGGTTCATTTTACAATTATAAATAAACATTTTGATCAAAACAAATGTTAAGTTTAAGGGTCCATTTGTATTTGCATGTTCCAGTATAAAGGAAGGCATATTAAGAAAGTTCGAAAAATGATTACAACCAGAAAAAAATTCGGTTATTAACTGATTGACATGTTTACATTCCCAAAATATATGTTGAATAGTTTCACATTCAGTTTGACAGAAGGTACAATTTGCTGAAGTGGCATAACCAATTTTAAATAAGAAGGAGTTTGTACCTATGATTCTATGTACAATTCTATATTGAAACCACTGTAAATTGGTATCCTGTGTAATACGAAAAGGCATATCAAAAATATGTCGCCATTCTTTTGTTTCAATAGAATTAAAAATGTTCGACCATTTATCTATACACACTGGTGAAGACTCATTTTTGCTAATTATATCATACATAGGTTTTGTACCTTTTTTGTTTTCTAAGAGGGACCTTAGGCTAGTGGGAATAAACGGCTTCATAAAGTAAGTATCATAAGAGCTTCTAAGCTTCATGTATCTTGCAACTGCCTTAATATTTCCTAGGAAAAATAAGTAGTTTGGATGGAAGTTATATAGTTTGCAGAAATCATCATAACTATAAAAAGTTAAAAGTTCAGCATTGTGCATCAAGTCCCCAACAACATGAACGCCTTTTTCAAACCATGATTTAAAAAATACACTTTTGTTACCAATTGTTATGTCTGGGTTATAGAATATTGGATTTTGTAGCAAAAGCTGATTTTTAAGTGATTCTTTTCTACAAAGTTCAGCAAATGATTTCAATGTATCTTTCCAAAATTCATTTTGTATCTTGTTAATTAAGTTTTCAGGATAGTGACTGCCACAGTTGTATATTTTTTGAAGATCAATCATTAAATTAACAATATTTATCCATTTTCCATTCCCAGTGACAATTCTACGGATCCATGAGCACTTCAGAGAGCTAACAAAGGAAAACAAATCAATCATCTTTAAACCTCCTTCAGTATATTCCTTTATTAAAATAGTTTTGCTAATTCGTGGTTTACCATTCCACACAAAATTAAAAAATAATTCATTGATCTCTGTTAACAAATTTTGTGGTGGATTAGGCAAGGAAAGAAAGAGATGATTTAACACCGGCAATGCTAAAGTTTTAATTACTTGAATTCTTCCTATCGGTGTTAAAATCCTTCTGGTCCAGTTTTTTAATAAGGCTTTTATTTTAACTATTTTGTCGGCATAATTTAGTTCTACCATTTTTTTAAGGTCAATGTGGAATGTTAAGCCAAGCATGTCAAATGTTTGTTGGTTCCAATTTAATTTCCATCTTGTTTTAATACTTTCGGAGCTAAACTTATTTTTACCTATCCAGACTACTTTCGTTTTGTCGAAATTAACTTTTAACCCTGAGTAGTGTGTGAAGTGTGACAATACATCTAAAGTTTCATTGAGAGATGCTGCAGAGCCATCCAGGAGTATCGAAGTGTCGTCGGCAAATTGTGACAATTTATATTCCATGTCATTAATTTTGATTCCCTTAATCTTAGGATTACACCTTATTTTATTAGACAATATTTCAGCGCATAGTATAAAAATGTAGCAACTGAGCGGATCCCCTTGTCTGCAGCCACGTTCTATTGGAAAAAAATCTGATAAAAACCCACACTGCGTGACCGCCGATACTCCGTCTTTATACAATACATTAAACCATTTTATTATATCTGGACCAAAATTAAACCATGATAGAGTCCGATTAACAAATGCCCATGACAAAGAGTCAAAGGCCTTTTCAAAATCTATTAGCAACAGCAGACCCGGGATTTCATTTTCATCTGTGTAATTAAGTATATCGTAAATGAGTCTGGTGTTCTCTCCTATGAACCTACCCTTGATAAATCCAGTTTGGTCATTGTTTATTAGTTTATCTATATACAGTTTCAACCTGTTTGCTATGCATCCAGAACCGATTTTATATACAGTATTTAGTAACGTTATTGGCCGCCAGTTCTGTAAAAATTGTCTAGGTTTGTCACCTTTTGGAATGCAGGTAATTATACCTTGTGTTTGAGTAACGGATAAATTTCCACTTGTAAATGCATGATTTAAAGCTCTGCAAACGAAGGTGCCCAATTTTGGCCAAAATGCCTTAAAAAAGTCATTTGTAAAACCGGATGAACCTGGGCTTTTATTATTTGCCATGTTTTTTAAAACAATAGAAGCCTCATTTAATGTGATTGGCCCTTCTAAATTATTTAACTGTTCACTTGACAGTTTGGGTATTTCTATGTCATTTGCATAACTATTTAAATCTTCATCGTACACGTTTACCTTTTGAGACTGGTATAGTTTTTTATAAAAAAAGGCAGTTTCTTTTAAAATGTCAGATCGGTTATCTAGTACAATTCCATTATCATTAATTAAGTTGGTCATAGTTTTTGTCGTATAATTGTATTTTTCAAGGTTACAGAATAGTTTTGAGGGTTTTTCACCATTTTGAACCCATTCAGCTCTCGACCTAATAATGGACCCTTTTAATTTTTCATCATATATATTTTTAACTTCAGATTTTAAATTATTAATATAATGAACATTATCATCTGTGAGATTTTTTTCTAGTTCTTCGATTTCGAGTTTAAGTTGCTTTTCACGATTGTTAGTCGATTTCTTCTTATAGGAACTGTAAGATATAGCTTTGCCCCTTATTTCCATAAGTAAAGTATCGAGAAAAAGTTGATCATCAATCGTGAATTGTATGTCTTGATCTTTTATATCAGACATGTTATCAAAATTATAAACGGGGACCATATATTGTTGTTTAATTTCGTTTATTTTTTTATTAATAGTGTTTAAGTAGACGATATCACCTAACAGATTATTATTATGCTTCCATAGACCTTTGCCATGGCTAAAATTAGTAAATTGTAAAGACATGATTACAATTGAGTGATCGGATTGGACGCTTGGTAGAATGTTTACCTCGACGAATGCTGGTAATAAAAGCGGTGATAAAAGGAAAAAATCAAGCCTAGCTTGTTGTATGGGGTTTGTTCGTCTCCATGTGTATCGTTTCACAACAGGGTAGTTAACTCTGAAAGGGTCGGAAAGATTGCGTTCTTCAATATGCTTTATAACAGTTTGTCTTGCATTTTTATTATTCACTGTTTTATAATTATCGTAATCCAGATTTGGGTCTAATACTAAATTAAAGTCTCCACAAATCAAGAAAGAATCATTACTAATTGTGTCAATTTTCTGGAAGATATTGTTAAAAAAGTCCGGGATATCAGTGTTTGGCCCATAGATAGTAACAATGGTAATTCTGGTTTCACCGAGATTTAAATCAAGCAGAATAAAGTTTCCTTGGTCATCATAATAAACGTTATGTATTTTGTACTCAAGTTTCTTTGAAAGGAAAATTGCAACACCGCGGGAATTAGAAGAGCCATAACTCATAAAACATTCCGCCCCCCATTCTGAGTAAATAGTTTTATATTGGTCGCAAACAAAATGTGTATCTTGAAGACAGAATACGTCACAATTTGTATCTTTTAAATATTGAAATACTTGTAATCTTTTCTTTTTGCCCTGGATGCCTCTGCAGTTTAAACATAATATTTTAAGGGAACACATTAACAAGAAACTGAAATAGTTGAGTATAGAGATATGTAAAAGCAAGTGTATCTGTTCGAGCGCAGTAAGCAGGCTCTCCATATAAGGAACGGAAGCAACAAATAAGTAGAAACAATAAACAAATAAGTATGAAAGAATACTGACTACTTTGATACATGATCTTAGTCAATTGAAAAGCATTTTTCATACTGTTTTGTATAAACACAAGAAAGAAAGAAACAAAAAAACAAAAGTAATTATAAGCACACTTGACGGTCATCAAGGAAAAACAAATCGTATTCCTTGCCAAGAGGTGTGATCTGAAAGTATATATATGTTGTTATACAGTACATTTAAACAATTTATAAATGTACACAGACAATATGGAATGTCATCAGTAGTACCTATCTATATAGGTTTTAAATTAGTAGCTTTAGCATAAATCTCATTTTGTTCATATATGGAAGATAATTCATTTTTCCAAAACTTTCAACAAACAATCTACAATATAAATTAGTTAATAAAAAAATAAAAAATAAGAAATTAAATTAAATTAAATTAAGTAACGTTAAATATGCTCGGTGATTTTGCTAGTAAAATATTTATAGATTATATAACAAAACATTTGTTGACTTGAAGGCCAATGGACATGGTCTGATGTTAACTGGGTGAAAATCATGTTCACCTCGGCTAACGCATCGGTCATCATGAGTGAACATCAGACGAAGTCCAATGGCCATCTAGTCAATAATTGTATAATATCGCTCCAGTTGAAATACGCAGGAACGTTTTCATTAATTTTGTCCGTATCCATGTCCGTGTAGATCTACCAATGAATGTTCCAATGAATAACTAAAAAAGCAATTTCTTAAGTTGTACTTTAGTGCAATTTCAAGCCATGACCTTCATTAAGTTTCATCCAGAACTTTGTTTTATTATTGTGCTGACTTTTGATGCAGTTCATTGGAAAAATTTGCTTTTCGTCGAATTTCCACATTTCTTGTTTAAATATTGGACCAATTCTTAAAAACTGGATAACACTATTTTGTAATACAATGTAAAATTCCGTCCAATTGAACAGAATTTGTGTTGTCCGAATTCTTCACAATAGGACGTGGATGTGATCCTGTTTTACCATATAATTATATTTATACTTTGTGCAAAAATATAAGCGATCAAAATTAGGAAATGTAGGAAAAAAAGGGTATACAAATGATAATGAGTAATACAAGATACTAGTATCACAATTTGCTGATGACAGCTATTTAAAAAAATCTTTGAAAATCATTTCATCCAAAAAACATGCGCTGTAACCAACAGAACGCATTAACATGGATATAACCCTTTGTTACTATACTCGGAGCATCATGTTTCTCGATGCTAATGCTTCTCGATCGCTCGCTGTTAAATTGTAGATTTCAGCAAAGCATTAATGTAGGCCTACTTACATGTATGGTAAAATTATAACTTTATTATTACTGAACTACTATTTATATAGCTAATGAGTCGGGTTATTTTTTGTTAAACATGGTTCAAGTGGCCTCCAAAACGCACCGGATACGTTCTGGGTAAAACAAATCCCCCGGACAACCAAAACTGCCCCGGCTTTAATTTCCCTCTATCTACGCCACTGTAACCAAACAGCATACCATTATAACTCAAATCGTACCATTATAACCTCATATCATACTATTATTACCATGATAACCACACAACATACTAGTATAACCACACATCATACCATGATAACCTCACAGCATACCATTATATCCACACATTATATCATTATAACCACACATCATACCATTAAAATCACACAGTATACTATTATAACCACACATCATACCATGATAACCTCACATCATACCATTATATCCACACATGATATCATTATAACCACACATCATACCCTGATAACCTCACAGTATACTATTATTACCACACAGCATACCATAATAACCTCATATCATATAAAACCCATCAGCATTGTAGTGAACCATCCAACATATCAACATACAGCCAACATTCGATAGTTTAGGCGTTCCATTCATTCATTCATTTATTCAATCATTCGTTTGTTCATTCATTAATTCATGCATTAGTTCATTCATTCATTCATCCGTTCGTCCACTCATACACTTACTTAGATCGTTCGCTGGGGCAACAACATCTCATATACGGATATGTGATCCAATATACAATTTTTCAAACTCCTCGCAGTGTTAACTTACCCCATTGGTACTCTTCAGTTACCACTGCCACCAAGAGTTAAAAACTTTCAGATTTTGAAGTTTTCTTGGCAGACGATTATGGTGAGATTGAATATTTATTTTTTACAAAATGTTAATTGTATCATTATTATTTTATAACAATGACACAGACATGTTGCATTATTGGTCCAGGTGTATGTATAAAGAGTTAAAATGAAAAACAAAAAAATAAATAATACAAAAGTAAACATAACAAAGCAATGATTTACGTTGTCCACGTTTGTATCATGTGCGTGTCCAAGATTGTATTTTCATTTGTGAAATTCTAGTCATTAATTTAACCAATTCTGTATTGTTGTTTTTTATTTTTATTGTTTTCCCCTCCTCCAACCGGACACTTTTGCAATTATGTCCGAGAATCAAGAAATAAAAAAAAAATCTGGCCTAATGACTAGAATTTCACAAATGGAAATGAGCAGTGATATTTAATCAGTATGCATTATTACTTACAAAAATCATATTACACAACATTAACTTAATCACTGCATTATATACATGACATTAATACCAATAATGGTAACATTAAAAGGCAGTCTTTATCATATAAAACTACTGATAAAATATGCTAACACTTAAACCCAGTACGTCAGATATTGCTGGGCATGGCCATATAATATGTATAACAGCATGTTTGCTTAAGTGAAAACTAATTGAATATATTTTATTAATAAATCAATATACACCAATGAAATTTGTTAATTATAATATCGACATAAAGTTATAAATGTGTATTTAGTACAATGAATCTGATTTTGTTTATTTGGGTTTTACGGCAACTCAACACATTATGGTCATATCGTTCCGTTTACGTCTGTTGATTTCAATATAGATTAGGAAATGTGAACTAAATTGTGTTATATGTGTTTATCTCTTTCAAGTACTGGATTAATGTATAAGATGTCACTGTTTGGAAAAGTTCTTTTAATGAATTTACTTGGATATGTCTTTCGCGAATATCATATGTTTCACAGTAAAAGGTTCGTCGCAAGGTATACAATGAGGTGCTTCTTCTCTTTTTAAAAGGTACGAACGTGTTAATCTGGTATGCCCTATTCCGCAGCGAGTTAAAACAACTTGATCATGTCGGTCACAAAGAGTAAAAGGTGTTGCTGAATCAAGACTAGGCTTAATCTCGTGTAATTTGTTAAAGGTTGCCTCGTTCCACAATGATTCTGAGATCTTAATTTGTTTTTACTGAGTATTTTCTTCTGACTTTAAGTGTTGCGTGATGCATAAAATAACAGAGAGCAGATCATATGAATCATACAGCGATATACAGTCACAATGTATGTTACATACAATTAAGTGATTTCTCTAGCGCTTTTTGCATTCCGTTTAACAGGTTGAAACCCTTTCACAATGTCATTTTTACGATATGGGGTACATTCTACAATTTTGTTTATTTTTATTTTTTTTGCTTTTGGGACAAAATCGGGTTGAGTTGCCGTAAAACCCAAATAAACACGAAACGGTAAAATCTACTTAACCTTGTCACGGACGGAAGGACGATCACTATATGCCTCCTGCATGAAGATGCCGGGGGCATAAAAAAAACTCATAATTTTACCAAAAGATGTTGATAAATCCCAAAAGTTGTGTACTTACGTGACGTCATTTAATGTTGACGACGTCATTTTACCAAAATAACGTCATGCGATTAGTCAGTCAAAGAATATGTAGCCAATGAAAACACTCACAATAGTATCTCACACATGTGTAAGATAAAAATATTCGTTATGGTTGTATTATACGGAAAACAAGGTAAAGAACGTAATAAAATGATTTATTAATGTTTCTAATTTTTTTATCATGATGTAGACTGATGTACATTCATTGTAGATTCCTTATATATTTTAATTTGCAAAGGTAAATGTGTTCTTATACACTGTCACGACTATCAATATTTAAATTATATACTTTGTATGGTATCATACTTTGGCATGATTATTTTCTGACATGTATTCATGTAACACTTTTTATCATGTACATGTATATCCAATGGAGTTATTCAGACTTAAATGTATTTTTATAATAAATACTTCATATTCAGTGCTGTAATTAAAAAAAAGTATTCTCCTAGTATTCTCTAACAGTATTTCGTTACCTCGTATGCTATTAGCAAACTGATTAATTAGCAAATTCAAAGGCGAGGAAAAGTAGATCACCAGCATAAGCACGTGCCATTTAGGTGTTATCGTATACACTAGTAAGTTAATCAATTTATTAAGGATATAAGAATGGCATTCTGATACCATGTTTGCATTAAATAAAAACCGATTATTTCATTCACGAGATGACATTTTGTTTGCTCGTTTTTAGAGTATACGAGTTTAAAGTTTCAGTACCTAGTATGTCAGTATTATCTTTGTAGTATTAAACGCGATACATTTCCAACGTGTGTTTGTTTATCATGCAAATATACATGTTTCAAAATTCGAAAAGCTTTAATGTTTTGCACGTGTTAAATTAATTCAGGAAGAAAATGACACATTTTGGGCTATTCTTGCTTTGTTATCAACCAGAATGAGCCTGAAGCAATTGGGGAATACACGCTTAACAACTCGTTTATCATTTAAGAAGAAGTTTTGATCGAATTTGTACAATGAAAAGAAATGTTTGTTTTCGAAATCATATATTAAAATTCGGTTGTCAGATCATTCTATCTAATCTTCCGTATAATAGAGCCAGACAGAACCAGACAGAATCAGACGCAGCTGATGAGTACACATTTTATTCACAAGTTTCAAAGAGGAAATTAAAATGAATCATTGCATCAATGTATTTGATGATTTATATTTAAAAAAGAAGTAGGTTCAGGAAGGATAAATGGTAATAACTCACAAATAATAGTGTACACATTAAAATCGTGATGATGTAAAGCAGCATGCAGAGAAAACAGAAATGTACTAATTTTAAAAGGCGCCATAAATTAATTCGTCATGGTTGGTATTATGTTATTTTTCAGTGAATTCAGAACGAATCCATTAAATATGTTATGTCCGAAAACATTTATTTTATTTCCACGTAACTCACCATAAGGATCATCATACACAACACTTCTCTCAATATATTGTGTTTTAATTCTGGGCTGGGCTAAGTGTGACGTTCGGCATGCCTTTCAACCGGTTTAAACCCCCAAGGTTTTTAATTGACTGTTCCGAGGCGGTGAGGCCAGTTTTTATCATTTGTATGTTTTGTGTTGTGTTGTCTGTATTGTCCTGTATTGTATAGGCAATCGGTCGCTTGCCTCAAATAAAGGACCAGCGGATGGTTATAAGAGTTTCTCTCCTGATGATGTCTCTGGAGTTTCATTATGCCAATATTTAATTATTCAACAAATTAAATTAACCAACCCTTTCGAAAACAAGGCAACCAATGTGTACTAGTATCACATACAACAGCAGCATACATGGTCCTACAATGCGCGACCTATTCAACCATATACGGATCTTTAAGCGATAAATATAATATAAAATACTTCTTTAATGTATGTGAATTTACGCTATAATGCGGACGAGCATTGTATGACAATACAAATATATTTCACTATACTGTAACTATTTTCATTTCAGCATAGTGGTAAGTGAAAATACTAAAATGTATATGTTTATTCTGTCAAACAAAGTCTGATTACGCTTGACCACTTTTCCCATATCACATTATCTGACACTTATCATTTTGAGAGTATTAGCAGCGGAATGCATATACATACACCTTTAGAACAATACGAATGCATATAATTCAAAATTAAAGTTTAGTCGCAAAGTCAAAATCTGGTCTGGTTAACCTTTGAATTTGTTTCTGGACAAGGCAGCAACGAAACAATCAGTTCCACCAGCTATTACATGTATATATTGTTTATTGTATTGTACGTTTCTATTAACACTGACCATCACAATCAACACTGAAAGCTAAGTCAACATGCAAATACTGTACATTTGAACCCCATACGCGCTTGTCAACCTTGTAACATTTATTAGAAAGACCTAAAACAAACAAATAAAACCCGTTTTTGTAAACATTACATGTTTTTATTTTTATTTATATAAAGCACATTTCGGCAGAAACAGGTTTTTACCAGTCCAGTATGCATTTTGCTGCATGTTGCGGAAGAAGCGAGTTTAATCGGTTGTTACCGGTTGCAGTGTTTGTTACTATCTAAGACAGGACAGCACCACACGGTGAGCCTATTGCCTTTTCAAGGACTTCTTGTTTTCAATTGGAATTTAAAATAATCAGACACGTGCGTGATGATGGGTCTATTAAAACGGATGCTACTTATCATCTGTTTGATCAGCGGTAAGGTATTACTAACGCTTTCACTTTATTATATATATTTTCTTTTATATGCAGCTTTCGTTTTGAACGGACTTCGATAAAATTCGTTGTTTTCTATCAACTCCTTTTGTTTTCTGGTGTTTGTACATTAAATCTGAGCTACATGGAACGTTAGTAAGCTGTCATATCGCCATGTTTAAGAATTGAGCAAAACGCACTGTGCTATAGCCTTACTCCAGCGCAACTGTTCAGTACATGTATATCAAACAAAGTATATATTTGTAATTGTGTAATCAATTAACGATTGACTTCAGAAATATCAAATAAAACGTTTTATATAAATGCTAATTATAGATCTCGTTGATCCCACTGCACCATGCTGTGTGTCCAACACAACTGTGGTGGACTTACGCAATGGGGGCGTGTCTGTCGGCGGTGTTGGCCAAGTTATTGATAAACCTGCAGGAACGCCTTCGCCTACCACTCCATGCAACCTCAGAGCACTGATCAAAGTAATACTTTCATTTGGATGACCATAATAAACATTTGTATGTGTATTTTTAATGACAATATGTGATTTTGTTATTTTTTTATATTCAGATGTGTATATTTGCCTGACAACAGTGTTATATTGTGCTTGTTTGCAGGTAACCTTTGATAAGCAGCCAACTTGCATAACCGGATGTTTGAGCTATCCTCTTTGTGGACGAAGAATGTTGAGAATTGACCTTGACCTTAGCTCTGGCAGCCGCTCAGGTTGGCTCTTCAACATCGGAGACAGTGTCAGCAACGATGGTTACAGTACGTTTATAATAGTTTTCTTTAAATATATTATTATGTCTTGCCGCCTGTTCATTCATGAAAACATTTAATAGTAAAATATGTTTTATTCTAGTTGGAAACGAACTCAATTTCTTATTTCTAGGAGGAGACTATAACGACCAGATACATGATTCTGAAATCGACTCAATTTACCCGAACGTCTACGTCAGACCGAGCGACAAATGTCCAAACCTTGCGCTCCTGGCTACCTATGCAGACGCTGTGAAATCCGGTTCGGTCAATCGCGTGACGCTCTTCATTAGCAACGAACACGTGCGAATTACCAACAGCAACCGTCTAAACCAAAAGCTGTGTGACGAATGCCTGTTTGCCCTGAACGGACAAGCAGATTCGGGAGGAGTAAATGAGGACATCTACATCGCTCTCAACCGGGTCATAACTGGCCGATCTGACCGCTACGGAGTTGGCGTCTGCTCTGCTAAGCTCTCGTGGGTTTGTCCTGAATATTATTAGTAATTCAACGTCTTCAGGATTACAGAGCAAATTAAAGTACCAGAGTTATTAACATTTTCTGGCTCTGGTTTTCTGATTCTTTACGCTACAAATGACCGTATGAACGTTTCTTTTCAGCTTTTATGCGTGCAATTAATTGTTGAGGATAACGTTATTGTTTCTAACAAACACAATAAAGAGTAAAACTATTAGGAATGCCCCTTTGGATAAAGTAGGGAAAATCCTATTTAATAACCGTGGTAGTTTATTGAATGCATGTGCATTCACAACGGCGAAATCTTTATAAAATACATCATACAAATATAAAACACACGAAACACGATTTAAAATAGAGCCCCCGTCTAGGAACGATCAATACAACACATTGGAGATTCTAACCACATAGAAAAATTACATATGACAGGTTATTTTGGTTTTAATAATCCAAAATAGGACGTTTGTTTGTACGTACGTTCGGATGCGTGCATTTGTTAATATCCCAATAAAATAGTGTACGTTCGTATGGACTTACGCGAGTATGCATTTCTATATCATAATTTGACCGTACAAACGTATTGACTAACGATTAAGCGCATGCATACATTAGCATTTAGCTCCTAAATAGTGCTTAGTTTCTCATAGTGATGATAATACTGATGATAACGTTAACTATAATGATAATAATGGTGATGACGAGAATAATTGATGACGATGATGATGATGATGATGATAAATTATGATGGTGAGTACTGTATAATTATGCTCCAAATAATAATGTCACCATAAAATATGTGAAAAATGTGAACCGAACGCATACCCCTTTTTGGCCGATCACATTCGTCACACTTATGGGACAAATGAGATTCTATTTTTCGCAGGCGTGTTAAAAATATTATTTGTGAAAAGTATGATCCTACAGACGTTTAAAGAAATCGATTTGTGTAATTGTAATTCGGTCCTAAATGACTAAGCCTCATTTGATGCAGCTTATTTAACGGGACGCGAATTGTCATATTAATTCTGATGTGCAGTAAACATTTAATCTTTAAATCACTTCTTTTATAAAACCAGATAAACCAGCGGTTTGTTCAAATCGGTTTCCTATCGGAATACATATAATTTTTTGAACATGTGCATATATGTATGGCGCCCACAAATGCTGCTCTATTTGCTACACATAACCGTGCTGCATGAAAACTCGTCGCTTCTGAATCAGTCAATTATGAACTAAGTATATGATAAACGACGGAATTATATAACAAATCCATGAGCTTTAGACGGTTATATGAACAGTTGTTTCTGCTGTTAAACACTTGTATCACAATATTTACACACATACATTGGTTTTACGTAGAATTAACTAATACAAACAAATGCAAGTTAAACTTTTTTGACTATAGTCATACGTTGTGTTGTGTTTTATATATTTTTATTTTATCGAAGGTAAAAATAAGACACTGTGGACATAGAGAGCCATCCGTAATCTTGGCTGTTGATTTTGTTATAGCTTGGTCAGTGTAAATTGTGAACAGGTAACATCATTCCAATGAAATGTTGATAAAATCATTTCAATGAAATGTTGATAACATCATTTCAATGAAATGTTGACTTGAAGTTGGTTAATCAAACACTATAAATATGATGCATTAACGCTTAATCGGTCAGGTTTTAATATTAACTACGAACACAACGTAACCAACGTGCGATTGTTTTGCATCATATTTTTGACGTCATAGTATTCCCTGCTGCAACAGTTTAGCAACAAAATAAATTCATAACCAAGCTCGCTGGCGTCCAATAGAGATGTTATATATTCAGAGCAGTATCGGTGCAATATGATATCGTATTTAACCTATAGCGTGCGGACGTCGCATAAATGCGACCTACGCTTTTTATTTCACAGGACATTGCTGTTGCTGTGACGCGACGATCGATTGTATATTCCAATATGCTGATGCCGATCGATCGTTGTATACAGCGTTATTAGGTAAACTATTTTACTGTATCCTCGGTGAAGATCAATGTGTCCACCAGGTGTCGCTTCGCGACTAACCTGTGTGATTTGGCGCTGTGCATGATGAGCAAGGATTGTTTTTATTTTGCGCAAACTGATGCACGAGACTATTCCCTTAAACATTTGCAACATTTTGCATTGAGACTTGAAGGACATAACTCGGTTCTAGACTTAAATCTGTACATCATTTAATTCAATTAATTAAGTACTAATCCGCTTTTGTTTTTCAATAATAGCACACATTTTATCTCTATTAGTTCACTTGTAAATATTTGTTCGGAACTGAAAGTAGAAACTGCATAACAACGCAAGTAGACGCATTTTATTGCACAAACAGGTATAAACGCAAGGCTTCGAGTGTTTGAAGTTTATATTATGATATAGTTATCGTGTTTGTATTATGTCACGAGTGCACAATTAGTAGCGTCAGACAGGAGATGATTTTAATGAGATTGAGAAAACCTGTCAATAAAAAAATATATCACAAAAATTGAAATTCATGAAAGAATTGGATGAAATGCTGTGCCTGTTTATTTTATCTATACATAAATTATATCAACAACTGAAAAGGTACTGGAAAGTCCTACACCATTACATAAAATTGAGAAAAACCATTTCTGTAAGTTGCAGTCAACAAGTTACAGTATAAGTCTTACCAAGAAAGAAGCTACTAAAATCATTTATTTTGTGTCACTGTAATACAATTACAAATGCAATGTTTTAGAAAAATGCTATTAAGAATTGTTATTTTAAATAAACAATTGCAATGTTTTAATCTAAGAAATCAAACACTAGAATCCAGCCAGGTAACAACAATCACTTTTTTATAATGAAGAGTAAAAAAATAAAAATAAAATAAAATAAAAAAACGAAAAAAAACAAACATGATGTGTAAGAAATTATTGTCAATTTAACAAAAATTAACTCTTACTTTAAATTAGAAACTCAAATAAATATCTATATAATACTGATAATACTACAATAGCCAATGTAATTTGATTCACAACAAATTAATTTACTTAAGTTAAAGAAAAACAGCTTTAAAAATTAAAAACAATCGGTTTTAGTGAAATTAAATGCAAAAAAGCCAATGTGTTTACAATTACTTCACTCCAACACGAACAAAGGAAATGAATGAGAAAAAGAAAGTAAGGGAAATGATGCACAACAATAAAAGAACATGAACATGAATTTGAAAACGATATATGATGGTCAACTAGGAATTCTTCAATTTACAGTCAAATGGTTTGTGGTTCCGCTGGCATCTATGCTGCAAAGTAAATGTTAAATACTTAAACATTTGTGTTTTTATAATGCCTAACACATGTTTGGAAGTAACAAACAACAAATAGACACTCATACTAAGAGATTAACACACTTAAATCTGCATACATTACAATTTTTAAGTAGAGAATTACTGAATACATGGATGGACTGCAATACCATTGAAGGAACTGAACTCCATATGATCCAATCGTAAAAACGAAAGAAAATTGTCAAAAATACATGATTTTCTTACATAATCGTCTTAAACTCATTATAAAATTATGCAAATATATATTTTTTACCTGAAACATAATGATTGTTTATAGTGTTCGTCCTTTTTATTGTCCTAAAATCTATATCATCTGCAGACAATATAACCCATCGAGTAACAAGAGCTTTCAGAGGACAGCGTGCGCAACTATTCAAAGTACGGTATTTCAGTAGGCACATATTTTGGAATGTGCAAGGGGTATACATGTGGTGAAGTAAAGGAGCAATTATTTCATCAATTTATTCCAAGTTTTAAATGAATACCTTACGTAGTTTAGAAATTAGAAGACTTTGGAACATAAACCCCAAAGTAGTATGCAAAAAGTGGTCATAACTCTGTTAAAATACAAAACAGGGCTATATGGATTGTGGCACCTGATGCTTTAGTTGATAACAAAGGTATATTCCAAGTTTCAAGTGAACAAAATATCAAGTTCTGAAGTTATAAAACATTTGAATAAAAACTTAACTCTGAAAATCTATGTGTAAAGGGACGTAAATATCCCAAAGTACAAAACCGAGTTATGAGAATGTCGCATGCGATGTTGGAGTTGATGACAAAGGTGCATTCCACACTTCGAGTGAATAACTTATGTAGTTTTCAAGTTATAGGACTTTTGAATATAAACTTTAACCACACAAACTATGAAAAACAGAGTATTGGGGGAATATTGCACCTGATGCTAGAGTTAATGACAAAAGTATTTTTTAAGTTTCAAGTGAATAACCTATTTACTTTTGAAGTTACAAGACATTTAAATATGAACTTGAACCATAAAATCTATGTGAACAAGGGGCATAACTCTGTCAAAAACAGAAGTGAGTTATGGGGATTGTTGCGACTGATGCTGGAGTCAATGACAAAGGTATATTACAAGTTTCAAGTGAATAACTTCTGTAGTTTTGAAGTTACAAGACTTTTGAATATAAACTTTAACCAAGATCAGATCAGACGCGGACGCCAGGGCGAGTAGGAAAGCTCTTGGAATAGTCGAGCTAAAAAAGCGCTGCTTATATTTAGGATAATTACGAGACAGTTTAGTTTTGAAATGTTGCGCATGTGCACACTTGACTCAGGTGCTTGTATTTGGGAAAGCCGCGGTATTTTTTAATCGGGAATACCGGGTTCAGGGAAAATGCGATCTAATTCAACGTCGTTTTTTTAGCTCACCTGAGCACAACGTGCTCATGGTGAGCTTTTGTGATCGCCTTTTGTCTGTCGTGTGTCAATATTTCATATAATCGACATCTCCGCCTAAAGCGCTTAACAGATTTTCACGAAACTTCACAGAAATGATCCTTGGGTGACCCACCTTCAAAGTTGTTCAAATCGTTTCGGTCCACTGTCGGTCTGACATCCTCTAGTGGTCCTCTACAAAGATTGTTCGAATTATGCCCCTGGGGTCAAAACTGGCCACGCCCCGGTGGTCATATGGTTTATATAGACTTGTATAGCAAAATGACTTTATAAATCTTTTTCTCTGAAACCGCAAGGCCCAGAGGTTTCATAATTTGTATGTAACATTGTATAGTGGTCCTCTACAAAGATTGTTTAAATGATGCCCCTGGGGTCAAAACTGGCCACACCCCGGGGGTCACATGGCTTATATAGACTTGAATAGCAAAATGACTTTCAAAATCCTTTCCTCTGAAACCGCAAGGCCCAGAGGTTTCATATTTTGTATGTAACATTGTACAGAGGTCGTCTACAAATATTGTTCAAATAATGCCCCTGGGATCAAAACTGGCCACCGCCCGGTGGTCACATTTTTTATATAGACTTTTATAGCAAAATGACTTTAAAAATCTTTTTCTCTGAACCGCAAGGCCCAGAGGTTTCATAATTTGTATGTAACATCGTATAGTGGTTCTCTACAAAGATTGTTCAAATGATGCCTCTGGGGTCAAAACTGGCCACACCCCGGGGGTCACATGGCTTATATAGACTTGAATAGCAAAATGACTTTCAAAATCTTTTCCTCTGTAACCGCAAGGCCCAGAGGTTTCATATTTGGTAAGTAACATTGTACAGAGGTCCTCTACAAATATTGTTCAAATAATGTCCCTGGGGTTAAAACTGTCCACCGCCCGGGGTCCCATTGTTTATATACACTTGAATAGCAAAATGACTTATAAAATCTTCTCCTCTGAAACCGCAAGGCTCGGAGCTTTCAGATTTGGTATGTAACATTGTATAGTGGTCCTCTACCAAGATTGTTCAATGATGCCCCTGTGGTTAAAACTGGCCACACCCTGTGGCACACATGGTTTATATAGACTTAAATAGCAAAATGACTTAAAAAATCTCTGAAACCGCAAGGCCCAGAGGTTTCATATTTGGTATGTAACATTGTATAGTGGTGCTCTACAAAGAGTGTTCAAATGATGCCCCTGGGGTCAAAACTGGCCACACCCCGTTGCTCTGATGGTTTATATGGACTTAAATAGCCAAATGACTTTAAAAATCTTCTCTGAAACCGCAATGCCTAGAGGTTTCATATTTGGTATGTAACATTGTATAGTGGTCCTCTACAAAGATTGTTCAAATGATGCCCCTAGGGTCAAAACGGGCCACACCCCGGGGTCACATGGTTGATATAGACTTGAATGGCAAAATGACTTTACAAATCTTCTCTGAAACCACAAGGCCCAGAGGTTTTATATTTGGTATGTAAAAGAGTATAGTTGTCCTCTACAAAGATTGTTCAAATGATGCCCCTGGGGTCATGACTGGCCACACCCCAGGGGTCACATGGTTTATACAGACTTGAATAGCAAAACGACTTTACACATCTTCTCCTCTGAAACTGCAAGACCCAGAGGTCTCATATTTGGTATGTAACATTGTATAGTGGTCCTCTACAAAGATTGTTCAAATGACACCCCTGGGGTCAAAACTGGCCACATCCTGGGGGTCACATGGTTGTTTTATACTTGAATAGCAAAATGACTTTTAAAATCTTCTCCTCTGAAACTGCAAGGCCCAGAGGTTTCATATTTTGTATGTAACATTGTACAGTGGTCCTCTACAATGATTGTTTAAGTGATGCCCCTGGGGTCAAAACTGGCCACACCCCGGGGTCACATGGTTTATATAGACTTAAATAGCAAAATGACTTTAATAATTTTCTCCTCTGAAAGTTCAAGGCCTAGAGCTTTTATATTTGGTATGTACCATTGTGTAGTGGTACTCTATAAAGATTGTTCAAATGATGCCCCTGTGGTCAAATCTGGGCAAACCCCGGGGCTCACATGGTTTATATAGACGTAAATGGCATAATGATTTTAAAATTCTTCTCTGAAACTACAAAGCCCAGAGGTTTCATATTTGGTTAAAACAATATATCGAGACCTCGATTGGGACTGCATGTGGGATGGGTGGGGTCAAGGTCACTGTTACTAAAAATTGAAAAACGGTTTCCGCTCAAACACTTTAGAACTCATTGTGATATTGCAATGGAACTTAATACATAGATACCTCATAATGACACCTCGCATGAGATTGCATATGGGGTGGGAGGGGTCATGGTCAAGGTCACTGAAAATAGAAAAACTGTTTCCGTTCAATACCGTGAGAACGCATTGAGATATTTTAATTTACATCAATACATTATTTTGAGACCTCGATTGGGATTGCATATGGGGTGGGTGGGGTCAAGGTCACCGTTATTAAATATAGAAACATGGTTTCCGCTAAATATTTTGAGAACGCATTGAGCTACTTTAATGAAACTTAATACATAAGTACCTTATATCAACACATTGCTTGCGATTGCATATGGGGTGGGTATGGTCAAGGTCACTTTACTGAAAATAGAAAAATAACTTGAGAAAGCATTGCGATATTTAATGATATCTTATATCGAGACCTCACTTGGGTTTTCTTATGGGGTGGGTGGGGTCAAGGCCACTGTTGTTAAAAGTAGAAAAACGGTAAAATTAGTTAGATTAATAAAATACATATTTTAACTGTACATTAAAAGGCATTTCAACACCAGGCTTGTCACACATTTGTATGATATTACACACAATATAACAAAATAATTCTACTAAGATAAAACAAAAAATCTAGTTCTTATGTTCAAATATCTTGTAGATATCTTCGTTTATAGAATAGAAACATCCATTCTAAGATTAGTATATTACTAATATTATTATTATTATATAGTATGAACGTTCTTCCATCTGTGATAGAGTGACTCATATTGCGTATTGTCCGAACAAATTGACGCTGCAGTTACCTCTGTGCATTATCAAATTTGAAAACGATGACCCACAATGTCCCATTCATTAATCAACATTTCGCTACAAAATGTCTTTAATTAATCTGGACTAATTACATTTCTATACGCTACAGAAAAAAGTCGTCTTGTAATCGGATAAATGTAGGATATCAATATGGTGACAACTGTCTATAGCGTATTCCCATTTAGTGCACATCTGCAATTAGAGATTTGATTGGTTAGTATTGGTATAATGTTTTGCCAATCAAACAATGTCCTTAAGGAAACAGCACAAAACTTAAATTCCTATTACATAATTGTTAATTATTAACATTAAACTATTGCACGATAGCCAATTTGTTTGGACAATACGTTCTTATTCACACACAACAATAATTCAGTTTTTATCACTGTGTATACATGTACGTGTATGTCTATATATACTGCTAATATGTTAATGTTTTGCAGCAATCGTTGCTCTTTTCTTCAGTGTGCGTGGACATGTGTTCCCTACATCTTATCTGACAAACACTGCATAATCTTCATTTGTTTCTGTTCTTTCGTGGGCTCTGAGAAGGTACTGGTCGGCGAAGGACTTCCACACTGGGTGCACACATATGACTGCGGTCCATCGTGCGCCCTAACTCTAAGCTGGCGCAGAAGGTAGGAATCCTATAGCGAAATACGAGCGTACATTTAAATCATGCCAAAAACAGTATGTATGTCTAAAGAAAACATAAAATATAATCCATAATTTTCGATAGTTGGACGTGATTGAAAGGAAGGACTACGACTACACAATTTTCGTTCTAATGAATGTTTTAGATCACGCTGTAACATTAAAGAAAATGGAAGGAAAAACATGTATTAAATTTGCATTAATACAGGCAAAATATGTGTACTGTTAATGATTTTAACTAGAAATGAAATCCAACGATTTGTCGTACTAATAAGTATTGTGCTAAACTTTTAAATGGGAAAAGACCAGGGCAAGGGCTAAATTAAAAACTATAGCATACCCTTATATATTTTATATGTAGGTAGTTAAAATAGAATTGTTGACCCCTCAAGATGAATTTAATGTACTATTCCAAAATTAACGTGTAAATAGACATAGAAACTCAATAGAAAAGGCTTGTCGCAACAGAAGTATTTTCAAATACGCTGAAAAATTCATGTTATTGACCCTCAACTGTCAGTGTTGTAGTGTAAGTTGAAGACAATTATATTAAATGGCTTTAATGGGAAGTTTGCAATGTTTTAAACTTTTGTACTCCATAACAGATTTGTGACCCACACATAGCAATATTTTATTTTCTACAAAAAAATCGGCATCAGACTTACGTGAGCAAAAATACTTCGTGTGCTGTTTCTCTGGTAAGTCATAGCATGTCAATTTATGTTTAAAAAGATGCGCTGTTGCAGTTTTTGAAAAACATACTAAACTAATCTGCCAGAAACTCTAATGGAATGGTGTAATTCTGTTATGACAGGGCACTCGTCTTTATTTCGTAAAAATCTGTTCAGAATTAACAGAGAAATTATAAAAATCGTTACCTGAAGTGAGGGATTGTTTTCGGTGGAATGACCAACACAGGACAAAATAGATCACGTGGTACAGGCACCGTGGATATGCTATATAAGGAAACAAGACACTGTGTTTGATAACCACACATGCCCCTGGTTAGTGCGGGGCAGCCCATTTGAATTATTCCATGTCCAAATTAGTCAAGGTCGAAGTATGGTTGGGTGATATGGGTGGATTGTGAATAGTCATAGGCAACAACTGTGTAAGTACCCAAGTGCTGAAGTAAGCGGTGCTGGTGCTAGACGAAACTGTAAAATCTAGTTAACCAAGAAATAGCCCATTTGAAGTCCAAATTAGGTCAAGGTCAAAGTGAGGTTGGGTGATATGGGTGGATCGGGAACGGTCATAATTAACAACGGTGTAAATGTCAAAATATTGTAGTAAGCGGTGTTGGTATTAGACCAAAAGGTAAAATCTAGTTAACCAAGAAATGGGACTTTTGCATTATTAAGTCCAAATTAGGTCAAGGTGAAATGAGGTTGGGTTATATGGTTAGATTGGGGATGGTTATAAGCACCAACTGTGTAATTATCCAAGTTTTGTAGCAAGCTGTGTTGGTGCTATATTAACGGTAAAAATCTAGTTAACCAAGAAAGAGCCTATTTGAATCATTCTAAGTGCAAATTATGTCATGGTAAAGGTGAGGTTGGATGATATGGGTGGATAGGGAATGGCCATACGCAACACCTGTGCAAGTATCCAAGTGTTGTAGTAAGCGGTGTTGGTGGACCTAAATGGGCACATACTTGTGAATTTTAGAAACAGGCTTTGACAACGTTGTTACTTTTATGTAATAACAAAACAAGGTATTCATATACAAATATACATTCATGCGAGTAAATGTCTGTTCTGAATTTTGAGGTTTATGTATTGTTTTGTTATTGTTTGTATAGGTGAGAAGCAAATGTGTATGTCTTTACATACAGTCAAGTAACTCGAACAATAACTCAGTTGTATGTTGATTTAAAGTGAAGATTTCATAAAACCTCATTACTTATACACAAACACCGTATTATAATTGTAATCTAATTATTGATTTCTAAATGTATGTTTTGTATTTGATCTGCATGCAAATGTGTCTAAAAGCAAGTATATTTGTTTTGTTTGGGTTTAACGGCAACACAACACATTGTGGTCATATCGTGCCGTTTGCGTATGTTGATATATATATATATTTAGGAAATGTGAACTAAATTTTGTTATGCGTGTTTATCTCTTTCAAGTACTGGATTAATGTATAAGATGAAACTGTTTAGAACAGTTTTTTAAATGAATTTATTTGGAAATATCTATCGCGAACATCACCGAGGTCTGTGCAATTAATAAGCATATGTTTGACAGTAAAATGTTCGTCGCAAGGAATACAATGAGGTGCTACTTCTCTGTTTAAAAGGTCCGAATGTGTTCATCTGGTATGTCCTATTCTGCAGCAAGTTAAAACAATTTGCTCATGTCGGTACAATATAACTACCAAAGGGTTTGACATAAATGTCGCCTACAATACATTCATTCTGCTCTACAATATCAACATAGTCCTCGTGTTTGGCCTCATTCTTCATCATTATGGGAAGCTGATAAACCCCATACTTTTTGCTCATTTGGTCTGCATAGGGATGGAGGATTGTGTTGGGAACACGTTTCGTAGCCAGTAAGGTTAAACAGTACTCGCCCTGAAAGTAAGTGTATTTTTACGGAACAAACATATAATGCAGAATTTGTGCAGAAGTTATTTACATCAGTCACTAACAATAAATTTTAAATAGTAGTATTTACTGTAAAAGACATAAACACAATAAATGCTGGACAAAATCATGCTTTATACTGGGTATATGGCTTAAATTCTTACATTTGACCTTTGACCATTAAGTGTGACCTTAACCTTGGACCTGATTATTGCGCGCGACACACCGTCTCACCGCGCTTAACACTTGTGCGAAATTATTTGAAATCCATTCCTTGCTGGACAAAATTATGCTCCGGACAGGGTATATGGCTTAAATTATTTTAATTAAAATTTTGACCTTTAATTGTGACCTTGACTTTGAACCTAGGAACCTGGTTCTTTCGCGCGACACCGTCTCATTATGCTCAACATTTATTTGAAATTCCTCGAATGCTGGTCGAAGTTATTGTCTGGACTAGAATTGGTACATACTTACCTACGGACAGGGTAAACTCTATATGCCCCCCCCCCCATCATTGATGGTGAGGGCATAAAAATCCTCCTAGGCCACCAAAAAAAAAATCTGTGTTTCGGGCATTTAGACCAAACCTAGCGAAATACGCCCTAACCTATAGTTGTTAGACAATCTTTTTCCGTGAAATCCAAATTGTTGGATTTTTATTTTTCAAAAGTCTTACTGTTGATTAACTAGATAATTCTGGTTGACAAGGAGCTTTATATTATTAACTGATTATTATGGATCTTTTGTGGATGAATAATGTTGCCGGTTAAGTGTTTGCAAATCACTAGACTTAAATGGCTAGAAAATTGTAAACACCATTCAATCCATACACTACCTAACATTGTTCAGACCGTTGGACGAAACACACACTTTGTGAGGGCCCTTAGACATAATTCAAGGGCATAAAATGTACAATTTCTTGGGTGATTTAGGTGATAATGGAATTTGAATGAGATATAATACCCTCACACATTCTCACCATATTTGGTGAAGATCAGTTGAAAACAGTTGTACGCAGAGAACGGAAAAGAGAGTGATCTACTGACAGAGAGACTGGCCGACAGACAGACCGACAGTAACAAACCAATAAACCAGGGTCTTAATTGATAACATGTATACATGTGTTTAGTAGCAATGAATTTTTACATAACTATTTCTCAATACCTAGTAGAACACAGTATGAGTTAATCAGAGTTTCCCTGAAGTGGCCTCTAGGAAAGAACATCTCAGGCTGAAGTCGAGATAATGGTATTATATTGCTCTCTGCAAAGAATGATACAGAATTTGCAATCTGAAAAAGAGACACACACAAATACAAATACCAGTATGCATCAAGGGTGTTTAAATTTGCAAGAAATTATTATTATAAACAACTGACAACAAATTAAAAGATTATGCAACACAAACAAGTTCACAACATAAATATGAAGCTCTTTTCAAATATTGATTTACGACTGTCAACCTAAATTCTTTTGACAAATACCTTTCACTTCTTTATTCCTATATATTTATATTTAAATACTTACAATGTATGTTTCAGCTTAAAATATAGAATGTACAATACTAAACTTATGTATATCTCCACCATATTTTAAATTAAAATATTATATCTTCACCATAGTTCAATAGCAAATAATGTAAAGTTAATAAACTGTTTTGTGAAAACTTTACCTGCACACAAATTATTACATTAAATAATACTAACCCGACTGAATATTATATTAGATGCAAAATGATGCAAGTCTTTCTTACACTTTGAGCGGTCTTGACGTACACATCAATGTTATCACCCGTTATCTTAACTAACGGGTTAAAAACAAGTTGTTTGGCAATGTTTGTGTCCACTCATTCCCCTGCCTCATCCAACAGACGCAGTTTGGAGGCTGGTGACAATGTCAGACCCAGGCGATTCAATACTGACAGTGCCTTTATAAAAATAAATTCATTAAATATAGTAATCAATGATTACCAGATGAAATATACATTAATGCAGTTCTCAATTTAATTGTTTTAATGTACAACCCTGAATCATTATGTAATAATAATAATAAACAGGGGAATTGTCCACTACCCCGATTATATACATAACTGATTTTGTACTAGCCTTAATGAGATTTCACTAGCCCCGTGCTATCGAGCTAGTGGTTAGCATGAAGACTGACTAATATATATCTTAAGCGATTTGCAAAAATAGTTGCATTTTCATTTCTTTTTTATTTTTTAACTCATTGTTTTTTATGTCAAAGTCAAGACAATTCATATTGTGTAACTCGTCTATGGGTATTATAAATATTAAAAAAATAAACAAAGTTTCAATTGCAATTGGATAATAGCTTACTGAGTCATCCAAATGACCCTTGATTGTGATAAAGGTTGTTATTCTGTGCCATGCCGACGATGTGTCATTCCTTGCTTGCATTAGTATCGAGTAAGCAGCTGATATTGGTTCAGTTTTGTTCATTTCGGGTTCTCTTCCATAAGTGACAATCAAGCAGAACATTTCTACGACATATCCTGTTAATAAAACAATGGTGCATTTATTAGTAATTTTACAAGCAAATCTGCATAGTAGGCATCAACTTGGGACAATTTGCATTTTGTGAAATCATGTTATCGACAAAGAGGTTAAATGAACTTAAAGTGAAGTAATAAATAGTTTGAGATAGTGTCTTGATGTATTTGAGGTAATTGAACACAAGTCATTTTTTGTGTGGAAAGTAGAATATGTCCTGTCATGGGACACACGCTTGTAAGGAAACAAGAGGGCCATGATGGCCCAAAGCGCTCACCTGAGAACTGGTACAGATGAAGACCATACTGTGGTGACAGGTTTGAAAATTAAGGTATATGAACAATACGCAAAGGGGCATAGGATCGATTGGTAAGATTGCAAGATTGGTAAAGATTGGATGAAAAATGAAGTCTCTATCCTGAAAAATGTCCGTTTTTTTATATTTAAAAAAGGGCAATAACTCTGGTGTTTGAAACACGATCTGCTGAGATATGATGGTCATACACAAACTGTGAAAGTTTGGTAAAGATTGGATGGAAAATAGTCTTTATGCTGGAAAATGGCATTTTTGCACTTTTTGCATGAAAAAGGGGCAATAACTCTAGTGTTACTGGTGTGATCTGACCAAATAACAATCCCATCCGAGATGTTGTGGTCATACACAAACTCTGCAAGGTTGGTTAAGATTGGATAAAAAGTCTCCAGCGTGAATACGAACCCCATTGTTGACGGCACACGGACGACAGACGGCGTAGGAGAGGCCCCATATACCAATAGCTCACCGAGCACTTCGTGCTCAGGTGAGCTTAACAAAGTCTACATAAGGATCGAAATAACAATACTGGCATAGAACTGTAGACATCGCTTCGTTAATGAGTAATCATCAGTTGAAATGGACAAAGTGTCTGTAACGAAAAACAACAGGATAATTTGGAGTGTTTCTGTTGTAATACTTAAAATTGCTGAAAACATTTGAATCACTTACATAAATTTAAAACTACACACGCACACACGCGGTATTTACATCGTAATAACCGAGAGGTGAGCTCGTTAGACCTTATGATCCGGAGGTGTGAGGTTCGATTCCCGGCGGGAACAACAGCTTTCCCCTTGTATACTTCGCTTGTTATAGTACTTGAGCTCCTTACATACTTTGATTTCTCACGTTAGTGCATTTTTAAAAATATAAGTCCCTTTAAATTAAACAAAAGCAGATTAATACTTATCAGTACTACAAAAATTATATAAAAATATAAATGTATAATGGAATGTATGTTTGATGAATTAACTTCAGGCGTTTGTTTAATAAGGTATTACATCATAACTGTTTGAGACTTATGCGTATTAAGAGTATTGAGCATCGAGCAATGCATCATCATCTTGTTTGGGTTTATGTTGTTTATATTTGTTTCAGCACTGATCAACGTGCAATTGATTGCACATTTGCTGATGAGGCCAGTGCAGCAGCATTGCGTCAAACTGGGTGCTCCTTACGTGCATTACCGACAGACGGTCCAATCGCCAATTTCGCTACTTCTTCACCCAGCCCCGATACATGTTGTTTGGGTGCCAACAAAACCAAAAAGCAGGTATAATTAAAAACGTACTGAACAGTCGTTTGAATATTGATGCCAGCATAAACGGACCTTTTTTGTGTAGTAAGCTCTTTTATGAAATTTTAATCTGCTTTAGTAAATGCTTTATGTATGCCAGCATCAATCACGTGGTTCCTGCTGTTGGGAAGACTGGCCCTTTCAGCGCACAGGAGGAAGAATGTGCGTACGAAGGTATAGGGACATGTGCACTGATGTATGGTTTCAATAGCCATATTAGCACATTATAATAGATTGGGTGGAGTGCGCTATGTGTGGCCAGTGGTCCACACTAGATGCATGGGGATTGATCTCGCCCATGTGAAAAAGCGACATCCCGCTTGTGGATGTGACCGCATAAGTCATGGTCACTGTCCAAGTAAAAGGCAAACTGACAGTAATTAACTTGAAATTGTATTTGTCATAGGGTGTAATGAAGTAAGTTGCAAAACTAAATGCCCTACTAATATACATATTGATGTATGCTTTGTCATCCTTGTTATTTTCACGTTACTTAACATTCTATTTCACTTCATGGTCAAACAATAAGTGTTTATTGCGCATATATTACACTGAACATATTATAACTCCTTTTTTTAATTTCAACGTAGTCAACGAATAAAATGCATTAGCTTTAAACCACGTAAATATTACTTGGCAATATATTTGTATTTTTGATGGTGGTAGATCCGGTCATTTATTTCATTGCGTTTTTATACAAGTACGAATATTATTATATTAGTATATATACCTTAATTGTTGTGAATCTTTGAAATGCACCAAAAGCCGTATTACTCTTCTACATAGCATGAACAGTTTTGATTTCAACGTAATCCTCACACCGATAAATTAACAACTTATTATTAAATTTGCAGTAAGGAGTTTTAGGCGGATCTGGAAACCAAGGCTGTCAACTCGATTGTGGACTTGAAGTTTTGTGGTGATATCCAAAACTTTTTGTTTCAGTCAGTAGTGTGTAGAAAAATCGCTTGATTTTTTTTTTCAACGATACACATAGACATATTTTTACATAAAATTAAATAATTTCGTTTATGAATCGATCGATATTGTCGACATTCTGATAAATACCGAGCCTTTCAATCATCGTCCTCGATATACATGGAAAGTTTGATCTGTACAACAAGTGCATAAAGGATAGAGTAGCAGACCTACCAGTTTCCTTCAGAATCGCGCTGTACACTGAATCGGGATCAGGGAAGGACATACTTAAGGCAACTCTTAGAAGCAGAGTGGGGCCATTTTCAGACGAATTGGTAAGTGTTGCCATTCTCAATGATTTCAATATTTTATTTGTTCCTATACACATACAAATGGCAGAAACTAGCATTGTTTCATAACCGAACATAACTTTATATTCAGATTGAAAGTCTGGAAGATCTTTGGTTATGACAGACGAGGAAAGATTTGTTCGGGATATCTATGTCCCAGAGGTATATATTATATTTTAAAACAAAGAGTACATGCATATGTCAGCGTGTATACGTGCTATGAAGTTTTCTGCTGCATATCAAGGGCTAAGCGCAAAATTATGTTACATAACATATATTTAGCGTATACTTAGCACAGTATTCCGCTGACCTAATGTTTGTTTTGTTGTTTATTTGGGTTTTACGGCAACTCAACACATTATGGTCATATCGTGCGTTTACGTATGCTGACTTCTATGTAGATTAGGAAATGTGAACTAAATTTTGTTATTTGTGTTTATCTCTTTCAAGTACTGGATTAATGTATAAGATGGCACTGTTTGGAAAAGTTATTTTAATGAATTTACTTGGAAGCCTTGCGACGAACATTATACTGTGAAAAATATGCTTATTAATTGCACAGATGGTGCTTCTTCTCTTAAAAGGTACACATGTATTAATTTGGTATGCCCTATTATGCAGCGAGTTAAAACAATTTTGGTAAGAACGGTGTTGCTGAATCAAGACTAGGCTTAATCTCGTTTAATTTGTTAAAGTGTGACTCGTTCCAAATTGCTTCGATTTTGCATTTACATGTTATTACCGTGGCCACACTGTCAGAAAATTTTCTGGAAACGTTGGGCTGGTTTGAAGGGCCTATAACAACTGTGGCTACATTGTCAGAAAGATTCTGGTTTGAAAGACCTGTCGGTATTAGATATAAAAGATTAACCTTTACAGACCGACTTTGATTGTTGTGTGTTCATGTGCCAGTATGGAACATTCAGAGCTTTTGATACGCACACAGTGTTCAGTTCGAAAGAGATACCAGACATAAGAAGAGCAATGGTTATGGAATGTATTGCTTGCAAGCTGCTTTCAAGGATGTGAAGGACGTGGATTGTTGATGATGGACGATCATCATGAATACATTATTTAAACAACCATCTGAGATACTTGTCAAAGACTGAGATACTTGTCAAAGACAACTGTATATTAAAACCGAGCTTAACATTCCTTTCATGCCTACCACTTCCCTAAAGCTTCATCAAGATTGCATAAAAAACTTATCAGGTTATTGTCCCCACAAACTATCTTGCCGAGATGGGCAGTATCATAATCCGTGGTTATTCGGGACATACACCGTGGAATCAACGCGAGCGTTATGTGAAGAGTGTCGCAATGAAGATTCCGTTGTGGTGTCAATATCAAGAAATGGACGACTCTGTATTTTTACTGATGGAAATGCTGTCAGCGAGAATTTAAAAATCGGAGAATGCTATTCGTAACAAATATGTAATGCTTTACTCTAGTTACAAAATCTTAGGGAAAATTGCGATATCGTATCCTGTAGAACTTTCGAAACATTTACAGTTTCAATGTTGACAAGAAGCACTTATACATTTTTGCAAATTTCAACGATTTTGGCACATTTTAACAAGTTTGAGACCTATAAACATCATTGTTAAACAATTTCCATCAACTGATAACGCAAATTGGCACCTTCGGTAAGGAATTGGGTTTAATGTTATTGTTGAAAAGGAATGGTCGCAATGATTCCACGGGGTGGACACACATGACAGAGGTACGAGGATTTGTCAAACTTGTGTACATAGGTAATGATACTGTTAAGATTATAACACGGCTTCGTTTCCCTTAAAATAACAATGGGCAGTCAAAACTTCCTTTTTTTTTTAGATACCAAATTGGTCTTGCATATCCACCGTAAGATCCTCACCAAACTCGCAATAAGGCAACGTTTCCATCAGTCCGGGTCCGTTTCCGCAAAATTTCAATCCAAAAGCACGTGTCCATGCATACATTGAACAGCACTTCTAACCAGACACTTGCATAAATCCCAATAAAATGGCTATTTGTTAGTCGAATTTCATGAAAGTTTGACAGCGATTTAATTAATGACACGAAATTAAAGAAAATATGTCGTTCGGAACAAAATATATAGATGCATATTAAATGAATTTTCAAATGTATTATTAGTACCCATTTGACCTACTTAAATGTCCAGTAAAATTCATTATTTTAACAGTAAACGTAGGTAAAACGTTTTTTATTATCATAATACACTTGTATATTGCCAAATAAGACATGTGAAAACATATCAGTTGAAAGAACCATAACCTTGTCTGAAAAAAGCACTCCTACATGTATTTTCACACAAACTGAAAAAAGGGCTTAGACATTTAGCGTACTTAAACCCCAATATTTCTGGAACAAGGCCGATGACCCATATTTTTTAAGACTGTTTTAGATTTAGGATACATCGACACATGTTTGTGCAACTTTTTAAAGAAAATCTGTCGTTGGAAAACAAATCGACGAAATTGTTGCGAACGTCTTTAAGACATGTAGGAACCTGTCTCATAGAAATAACATAGTTTCTTGCGAAATATTGTGGATATTGCTTCATTCCTCAGTTAGATACTCCTTCAATTGCACCAGCTTTCGAGGGGCAACATGTCGCTTTCTAACAAACCTGTTTAGTTTGCCCCACAAATGCTCAACCAATTGTATTTGTTCATTGAATGATTTTGTATGAAATGAAAAATTAAAAGAACAAATCGATATTATTCACCCACCTACATTTCCTCGCGGAAACTGATGAAAAGGGATCTGTACGTCAGGCCTTAGAACGTTTAAGTTGTTAATTGCAGTATTTTGCGAATTTTATGTTTTGGGTTATTGCGTTTCTATGTTAATTTTCGCATGAAAATTTTCAACTAATGAAATTTAATTTAACATACGAATACGTATGTCAGTAAATGAATTACTGCGTAAATTTGATCAAATTTCCCCGAAAAAAAGACCATTCATAAGTAGGCTAAAAAATGTAATGATTTGTTTCTCAGACAGCGACGCAACGTATTTTAATGGCCCGCCACGAATTTGATTTAAAGCTGAAAACAATGTATTAACTACTTTTTGACGATCGCGCCAGAGTTTTTCAAGGAGCAGTCCAGAAATATGTTAATAAAAATAAAACTTTACAGAAAGTGTGTCTTATGGGCATGTTACCGATAAAAATACAAATACTAAGCATTACAATATGTAAATTATGAACATTTTGGTAACTTGCTATCGTCTATTTTCCGTATGCGATAACTGCTGATGACTCTGGAGTAAACCAACATGTACATTATAGTATTCCGTTCGTACCCAGCACTTGTTAACAAAGCCTTTCGTAAATAAGACACACATTTGGGACGAATAAACACCACAAACGTTCATAAGAACTATTACTACAATTACGATGAATTAGATCCGATGGGAAGCGGCTTAAAATTAAAAGAATCCGCATATCAACATATTGCCAGGAGAGTAACCCGGTCGAGATTTCAGTTTTTGCAGTAACTTTCTTCCTTTCTGATTTAATTATATAAATCGGATATACACAAATTGTGAAATACTGTGTAAATTTTGAAACAAAATGTCATATTCGACTGGAAACCTTTGTAAATATCGTCTATTAGTTGATTTAAACTTTTGTTTCGTATATGCTTTTGCTTGTATAATAGCATTCACAAATTTTAGAAGAAAATCTGTGTTAATATCAGTCCTTTGGAAACAAACGAAAATGACAGCTGCATTTACAAGTGTTGATTTTTCTTTCCAAAAATTATTGATTTATTGCAAAAATAAATCCTATTTTGACAGTTATAAAAAATATGAATTACAAAAAGTTAAATTCTATAAATAGGAGTACTCAACTGCTGACGGTATATGAATTTGAAGGCACTAATGTTAATTATGAACATTCAAATTGATTGCCTGTTTGATAACCTTGCATTTGTGGTTAATAAATCTATATCTTGATTTTTTTTTTAAGGGATGCTTATGTTGTTATTATGCTTATGTTGTAAACTTAAAATTGTCTTTAATCGGTACTTAATTACATGTTTTAATAAGCCATTACATAGTGCCAATAGAAAAGAGTAGGAGAAAAAATAATCTTCAATAAAAAAAAATCGCCCTCCATACTTTTTGGAAAAAAGTGCCTAAAAAACAAGTCAGCAATTGTTGTTCAGCCTTAGTGCATAACAAATGTTAGAAAACATTCAAACTTATTTCTATGTTTAAGTGCCGTACCGGAAACATTTTATGAATTTCGGACCCAAACACCGTAGCAGTTGTGCCCACATGCTTTAAGACACATTTTTCGGCGTAACTGTCTAAGATCACTTTTGACCCAGATTTTCTTGCGATAATTATGCAGCGGGAAAATTGAATACCAATAGAATTGGGCACATTTTCTAATTCTAGGGAAAGCAAACTTCAAACAATGGTTTAACGTATACCAATAACTGTTGCATACTTTGGGGGATTACAAATTTACATAATTGTTTACATAAGCGGTTAAAATGAAGTTATGAACATATCTTCAACATATACTTTAGAACTGAGGCTAATTATGAACGTATTTTATCATTGTATGCCATAAACAGAATGCTATATTCATTCCCGTAACGAAATAACTATTTTGTTTAGCCTACATTTATAAAAGCGGTATACGCTCTATAAATAGCAATTGTGCAATGTTCCCATTCATAAATCTCATTCACAGTGTTGCCGTTCCATGTAGCCCATTGATTCTAGCGAGTTCATCACATTCCAGAATCAGTAGTGTCATTCTAAAAATAGCGCTCGTAGCTAGCAACCGTTGTATAGCTGTGTTAATATACTCATACATGTATCAATAATAACGTTCAGAGAATCATAAACCTAAAATTTTAATAAATGGGGAATTTATATTTATAAACTTACTGTTAACTTGAATTAAAATTGTGGTTACGATTTATAAACGATTATTTATTATTGCATCTTTCTATCAACTTCTCCAGTAGATATTATTTAATCTATAAAAAGATGCTACATTTTCTGTAGATAAAATGTTATGAAAGAAGATTCGGAATACGTCGAATTGTTATTCGCGTAGCATGAACACACAATTTACAATACTAAGTATACATAGGAACCCCTGATATAGCATATTTCTACTGATATAATTTAAAATCGTCAAAGTCTAATGAATTTTTATGGTTGCGTTATCAAAAATAAAGTCTGAACATTTCAAAAATCGCTGAATGTTCCCTGACTATTGCTTTTTATTGGGATACACAGTATAAATGCTTATTTGACTTCAAATCGTTATTATATTAGATAACTAACATGAATGGTATATTACCGGTACTATAAATAACAATATAGACTCGTCTGATACATAATAAGTTTAATTCATTCCCGAAATTATTTTCTTACATTGTTAATTTGTTTAATTGACTTTACAAATTCAGATAGCAATTATGTTAACCTAAATTATTTTGGTTATTCATATACCACTGGTGGAAACATGGAGCTATATGATTGGTTTATTCACAGCATATATATTAATGATAATTTTATTTAATTTTTAAATTAATACATTTATCTCAAATTAACTTTTGGGTCCGATAAGTTTTCTTATAGTGTCCGAAAAATCTGAGGTCCAATAAGTCTCCTCTTATTGGTGGGGACCAAACAATCTGGGGTCTGAGAAGTCACGTAACCGATCATCTTGGCCGTCTGTTTAGGTAATTTTTAAATGACATCTCAGTATTAATTTTAACGCCGATTGTCTTTTTTAAAAGACATTTCTTGTTATACATGCATATAAACCATGTGAAAACATGATCAATTCTTGATGCAGTTCAATTTAAAGTTTCTATTTTTAATTTCCTTGTTATGGTATGTTGACTAGCCATTGAGTTAGGCCATTGCTTTTATAGTTTGTTAAGCGTCAACCTCATTTTGTAAAACCTAGCTACCTATTGACTTAAACGCACAAACTCGTTTCGAAACAACAAACCAATATCTTGTCCTTGAGAATATAACATGGAGTAGTTTTGATGCTTATATAACAGAAACAGCATATGAAACAGTTGTGATGCTTGTATAACAGAAACAGCATATGAAACATTTATGTATGCTATACATGTATGCTATACAATAAGGTATAGATTATATGCAAGTATTGTCAATATGTGGCACTACGTCAATATTATAATAAATTAATTGCAGAGGCACTTTCTGAGATCACTGTTGATACATTTACAAGAGCATTTGTTCAAAGACGACCATTCAATTTCGACTGAATCCTAGTTTATTGTTACTTTTTCACACTGTATGTAGTTTCCTTCAAAACAATGCGACTCGTATGTGTGCTTGGTTGCACCGCTTTGCTTAGTTGTAAGCGTTACAGGTTGCGTCCAAATAAACCTGCAGTGATTACGATCAGTCCTTTCAAGGCTCCTCACCAACTTTTAACTATTACGCCAGTAAGGAAGAAAGTATTGCTTGCCGTATGTCATTCAACGCTGTTCACTATGGATTGTTTTGATACCACAGGTCAAAAAGCAGCTGTTTGTTATTTCATTAACTCAATGTAACTTCTGTGCAGCCGTGCAGCGACTAGTGTGTGGACCAAACTGTTCCAACAAAGGGCGACAACTATTGTAAACAAGCGGTTAAACAACACTAATACTATTGGCACTATATTTTGTCTATTAAAATGGCATATAAAATATCCGGAAGAGCCTGAAAAAGCGCACAATCGTGGTGGTAGCAAAAGTAAATATCAATGATCAGAGTGACTAGACGCTCGTTCTTTAGCGCTTTTAACTTGAATCAAAATGTTTGTTTTTTTGGCAGGACGGTTCTCAAAAACTACGCGCACGCGGACGCTGAACAAAGTAATAAAGCATGTATGAATGGCCTTATTTAGACGTCTCATAATCGCTGACGTACCATGATGTCAATTGTATCAGATAGCCAATTCGCGGCTCAAAGTAGCGTTGATGGTGTGGGCAATTGTTTTAATGGACTCAGACTTAAAGTTTAAATAAAGAAGAACAGTTTTATTAAGGTTTAGAATTTTAAAAAAGGCGTGTACGAAACTACAATGCAAAACTCTGTGTAGAGTAACCTATTACTTTAACTGGTGAACGTACTAATATGACATCAAAGAGATCAATTCAGCGTAAAGTCTATTATACTCAAATATTTTAATATTTAATACGATGCACACTTGATTGCTGATGTTGGTATATAGTCTCAAAGTGTAAAAAACCGAGATGGAGTTCAGCCTTCAAAAATATGGTTGGAGCTTCAAAATATGGTTGGAGTTCCCACACAAACGCGTGCAAGTTATTTATATTTATTTATATACGCTCACAGTGCAGCACGTTGCACTGTTGCATGCAACACGTTGCGTTGTGGCATGCATTGCTCATTTTGCGGCGTTTAACACGTTGCGTTGTGACATACAGCACGCTGTTTTGCGGCGTTTAACACGTTGCGTCGTGGCATTCAGTACGCTGTTGTGCGGCGTGACATGCAGCACTTTGCACGCCAAACATTGTCGCATGAAACACTTTTTGTTGAATGACGCAAGCTAGGTGCGCGTCAAGTATAATTACGGTTACTAAATATAAACATTAAGTTTGATTATAAATCTGCCCTAAACGTATTCTAAAGTACATAGCTTTTATCTTAGCACACCTCGAATCGTTTTCTTGAAATTTTACTGTGCAGAAATACATGTTCGTCAGTTAGAATTTTAAGCCGGAAGTAAACTAGTTTCTATGCAACGACCAAAACGGCTGACTTGAGAAGTTTATTTGAACGTTGTGAAAATAGTATTTCAATGTCAAAAATGTCAAGTAATACATATAAATGTACAACTTAGCCGATTGTTTAAATAAATTTACGGTATTGAGAAACAGTGACGGTTGTTGTTTAAGAATACATCTCTAAGTAAAAGACTAAAGCGTATAAACATAAGCACATGTCTGTCTTCCGGGAACGGCAGCATCTTCTCCAACAGGTTCATCATGTGAGAAAAGAACTCCATAGGCTCCGAGTGATCGAGCCCAACTGCAAAAGCCACCACTTGCGGGATCCTTAGCAGCCTTCGAAGATGATGTACGCTGTCGTTCATCCAGGCCACGTTGTACTTGGCACGTCTTAGATAAAGGCCCACTGAAACTGTATTTTGCGGAAGGTCGCGCAGGTATTGGTCAATAAGGTAGTAACGGCCCCAGTAAGTAAAACTCGCTTATCCTTTTGTACCGTAAACGTCCTGATATCGAGAGCTCCATGTTCTGGGAGCTGCTGGTTACGCTGAGTCATGTCCAGATCGAAGTGCGCATCGAACGGCTCATGGGATGGAGGGGTTGAGACTCCTGGAATTGAATGGCGCCTTCGGGAGCCTAGACGTTCTGCAGCCAGTATATCCTCTCCTTTGTCTGATAGACTGGCTGTTTTCCAGTCCAGCAGTGCTTCTGCCGAGTTGTTGGACTCTGTGGAGATCTCCGGTATGGGCTCTTGAAGATATTTGCAAAATTCCTTTATTCGTGTGGCTCCGTGATCGTGGTGTCGGCCACACAGCATTTTCTGTATTACGACAAAGGCCACCAGTTTATCGAGAGCAACAGGTCTGCCGAGTAGCCACTTTCTGCCTGGTTGAGGGCGTTCTGTCTTCCACAAAGTACGCTGTCATTTGTCGGTTCGAGTTTCTCATCGAAGACGGAGGGTTGTTAGTGAAGAAAGCATGGGCCTTCAAGTACTTGGCCTCTCCAACACATTAAGGAACCCAACATCAGGTATCACGACGGTCTTCTGCCTTCTTCCAAACTTGGGCGACATCATTCGATTTTGCTCTCTTCAGCACAGTTGTGGAGATTACCAAATCCCCCCCCCCCCTCCCTCGGCAGAACCAATCCACCATTTTAGGATGCCAACATGCGTCTTAAACTCAACAACTCGAAGCCCATACGGACATGTTCGTATTTGGTTTCAAACACCGTCTACTTCTGGTCTTCTGTGTAAACCAGAACATGCAAATGTTTCTTTCCAGCAAGTCCAGGCAATCTTTAATGAGTTGGAGGGGAACGGTGTCTTCAATTGTCACCTCATTCAATGCACGATAGTCGATACAGATCATGGCCGAACCATCTCTTTTCCGTATAAGAACTGGTGACGATGCTCAATCCGACTACTGACTGACGCCTGCATGTAACATCTTTCTTAGAAGCCCTTCTTCCTAAATGGCTAAATATGTCGGTCTTATCATGCGCTGTTTAACATGTATGTACGATTTTAATATAAACATTTAATTTGAACAACACAAATGAGAGGACGAATATAATAGAGGAAAGTGAAAAAAAAATAAAAAATAAACATGTTTTTACCATATTTCATAATGTTGTTTTTTCAAATGAACTCCCTGATAACGACAAATGTATTCCTCGTACTACGCCGATACCGACACCTTGAATCGTATTTGTGTGTGAAATAAAAATGTGTCCATGTGTCGTATGAACAATCTGCACAGAACTTAAGTCACCACGCAACAAATATTGGGGATTTCCCAAAATTGCACATGTCTGGAATTTTTCGACTGGAAAACGAAAAGTATGTTAACGGTGTAAACGTCTAATTTCTATGTTTTTTGAATATCAGTTCTTCTGAACTTTATTGCTAGTTTGTTATTCATCAATGTTTTATCGGTTTAATTTTTCGACTGGAAAACGAAAAGTATGTTAACGGTGTAAACGTCTAATTTCTATGTTTTTTGAATATCAGTTCTTCTGAACTTTATTGCTAGTTTGTTATTCATCAATGATTTATCGGTTTAATTTTACTTGCATATGTTTCTATAAAAATTGGATGAGATCGTACATACCCTCTTTCGCCCTTCTATACATCGAATATGACGTCACTGCGTTTGTCTGACCTCTATACTAGGAACTAATAACTATTAATATTTGGCTAAATGTGCATACACTAAGATGTAGTCCGCGGAGGAATGAAATAATTTCCAAACAACAACAATTTCCGTATATTCATTTCAAAACCACGTTTAACCATGATAACTATATCATCATTATTAACTTCCAACACTCAAAGCATTGGTTTATACCTGTTCGTGCAATAAAATGCGTTTTACTTGCGTTGTCATGCTGTTTCTACTTTGCCTTTCCAACACTGTACAAATGAGCAAATAGAGATAAAAACTTTGTATAACCCCACAAACGAAGTTTAGGGGCGGGGGGTGGAAGGGGGTATATAGCTGTTAGCTCGTTGGTTTTGGGTTTCCGGATGATAACTCACCAAAGGCTTGACATATTTAAACATGTTTTGGTACACATATGTCACATCATAGAATACAGGTCAAGTTCGATGTTGGTTACAAATTTTGACATAGTTATGGCCCCTGTTCGACTTAAAATTCCCTAAAAACATTGTTTACGGATGATAACTCAAGAAAGGCTTGACATATTCAAATTATTTTTGGTACTAATGTGTAACGTCATATAATGCGGGTCAAGTGCGATGTTTGTTACAAACCAATAAACTTTGACAGAGTTAAGGCCACCTTTCGACTAAACATTACGTAAAAAAGTGATTTCCGGACGATAACTAAAGAATGGCTGGACATATTCAAATAATTCTTGGTATACGTATGTAGCATCATAAAAAACGGGTCAAGTTCGACTTTGGTTACAAACCACTAAATTTTGACAGAATTATGGCCTTTTATTTGACTTGAATTCCCTAAAAACACGGTTTCCTGACGATAACTCAACAATGACTCAACAATAATAATTGGTAGACACGTCATCATAAAATACATGTCAAGTTCGACTTTTGTTACAAGCCACACTTTTGACACAGTTATGGCCCCTTTTTGACTTCAATTCCCGAAAAACTTGAACATTAACTCATGACAGGCTTCACATAATTAAATTATTATTGGTACATAGGTGTAACGTCATAAAATACAGATTAAGGACAACTTTTTTTCAAATACACTGTTGACCATTCACAAATTAAAGCATTCTCTCTCTGTCCATTTCTTTCGAATGCATGCCATAGTTTTGTGACAAGGCGATATTGTGGGGGTATATCCGTCACCCATGTGACAATTCTAGTTTATTATTGACAATAACGGCGGATTATATTTTCAAATTGAATTAAACGATGCAAAGATTGAGTAACTTGCAACAAGTTACGTCTTTCAATACCGTATGACGATTACAGTTACTATACAAAAAGCTTGTTTCCACTCTAGAAGTCACATTTTTGCCCAATCAAGATGAAACTTCATCTGAACCTTTGTTCTTATGATATCTCGGCTGAGTTCGAAAATGGTTTCACTCCCTTAAAAAACATGGCCGCCACGGGTGGGGGGCAGTTTTCCTTATATGGCTATTGAAAAAGCTTGTGAACATTCTAGTAGTCACATTCTTTGCCAAATCAACATTAAACTTGCTCAGAACCTTGTGATATCTTGGCTGAGTTTGATAATGGTTCCACTCTGCTGAAAAACGTCGCCGTCATGGGGCGGGGCAGTTTTTGTTATATGGGTATAATACAAACTTTAAACGGCTTGTGAACACGTTTAAGGCCCCATTTATTGCCCAATCTTCGTAATGATATCTTTGCGGAGTTTGAAAATGGCTCATCTGTGGTCAAAAACTAGGTCAAAAAGAAACAAATGTGAAAAATCTAGTCTTGCCTTAATCTTGAAAATTGCTCAGAACATTTGTTTCAATGTTTCGAAACTTGGTCATGTGGGGTAAAAAAAACAAACTAGGTGGCCGTGGCAAAATAGAACACAAAGCTTTAAAACATTCTTGAGGCCACACTTATTGGCCAATCATCACAACATTTGCTCGAACAGTTTAGGTTTTTAGCCTCTCAGGTTAGCGACCTAGGGCCTTTTGGCCCTCTTGTTTTATATAATGTCATGTTGGTCGATACTTTATAAATCGTGTCTATTTAGTTGTCATTTTAGCAGAACATCAAGCTCAACTACAAAATCGTGGCAAATACATTAAACTTTACTCAACACAATTAAGAAACTCTCTCAAAAACTGTCTCAACTATTCCATACACTATATGTTTTTCCTTGACACATACATGTAAATCATGAAATTTATTTCGCATTGTTACCGGTTCATAAAACACGTCTACGCCCTGTTGATTGATCTTGACCTTTAAAGCGTCTTTATTTGGGCATCGTATTCAAGAACAGATGGACACATGTCTCGAACGTGGAATATCACTTAATATCGCAAACATTAAAAATACTCGGCACAATTAGACACAACCCCGATTTACCATTTTCATGTATTAAATTATTTCAACAAGGACAATTTGAAGATATAGTGCTATATCGAAGTACGAACTTTCAATCGACTAATTCGCGGCATGTAGTGTTGAATTCCCGCTCTCAATTGTCTTGTTGAACACGGTCTGTCGGTTCACAAAATCAAGGCCGACTCTTTATTTTCACTTCCGTAAAAGTAGCGTGTGTTTCAAAACCTCTTGTAACATCCTATAGTGGTCCTCTACAAAGATTGTTCAAATTATGCCCCTGGGGTCAAAACGGGCCACGCCCGGGGGTCTCATGGTTTATATAGAATATATAGCAAAATGACTTTAAAACTCTTCTCCTCTGAAACCACAAGGCCCAGAGGTTTCATATTTGGTATGTATGGTTTATATAAAATATATAGCAAAATGACTTAAAATCGTCTCCTCTGAAATTGCAAGGCCCACAGGTTTCATATTTGGTATGAAACATCCTTTAGTGGTCCTTTACAAACTGTTCTTGTATGGATGAGCGCAGCAGGGCATGATTTAAAGCCACTGATAGTATTTCCTGGTCAACATTTCAGCCAGCTTAAATCCACTTGGAAGATTTTCTGAAGGCGTTATGGGAAGAACAGAAAATGGGTGGATGAATACCGAACTATTTAAAACTTGGCTGGCGCACACCTTTATTCCGGAAGTGAATGTCAGCGGAGCGAAAAATCCTGCTATTTTATTTGTAGATGGACACGAGACACATGTCGTTGGAAATCAGTGACCTGTGCAGAGCCAATGGTATCGAGCTATATTGTTTATTAGAGCACGGAAGTCATTTGATGCAAGCAGGCGACTTGCGCTTTTTTTAATTTGTTAAAAGAAAACTGACGGCAGTCCGTTAGAGATTTTCAATACGCTCATATTGGCGAAATTGTTACAAAGCGAAATTTTGCATCTGTCCTCAAAGCTGCTTGGGGCAAATCAACAACATTAGCCGCAGCGTTGTATGGCTTCCGAGATGCAGACTTATTGCCTTTGGACCCTTTGAGGGTTTTGCGCACGTGCAAATTAGATCCCAGCACTATATTCAGACCAGTTATCTCCCAAACTGACAACAGTCGTGTGTTGGCGTCTAATGACGTAGCCAATCAATGTACTGAACGCGAAGAAAGCGTGAGCAAAGAGCAGCACATAGAAGAGACCGTAGCCGAAAAATAATCCTGTTCAAATTATGCCCGTGGGGTCAAAACGGGCCACACCCCGGGGGCCACATGGTTTATATAGAATATATAGCAAAATGACTTTTACAATCTCTTCTGAATCCACAAGGCCCAGAGGTTTCATTTTTGGTATGTAACATCCTATAGTGGTCGTCTACAAAGATTGTTCAAATTATGCCCCTGGGGTCAAAACTGGCCACGCCTAGGGGGTCACATAGTTGATATAAATTTATCTAGTTAAATGTCCTAAAATCCTCTCTCAAACCGCAAGGCCCAGAGGTTTTGTATTTGGTCTTTAACATTCTTTAGTGGTACTCTACAAAGATTATTCAAATTATGCCCCATGGGTCAAAACAGACCACACCCCAATGGTCAGATGGTTAATATAGACTTAAATAGCAAAATCACGTTAAAATTCTTCTCTGAAACCGCAAGGCCCAGAGGTTTCATATTTGGTATGTAACATTGTATAGTGGTCCTCCTCAAAGAGTGTTCAAATTATGCCCCTGGGGTCAAAAGTGGTCACGCCCGGGGGGTCACATGGTTTATATAGACTTAAATAGCAAAATGACTTTAAAAATCTTCTCTGAAACGGCAAGGCCCACAGATTTCCTATAGTTGTAACGTAACATTGCATCGTGGTCCTCTCCAAAGATTGTTCAAATTATGCCCCTGGGGTCAAATCTGGCCATCCCCCGAGGGGTCACATGGTTTATATACGCTTAAATAGCAAAATGACTTAAAAACTCTTTACCTGAAACCGCAAGGCCCACAGCTTTCTTATATTTGGTATGTAACGTTGCATAGTGGTCCACTCCAAAATTGTTCAAATTATGCCCCTGGGGTCAAATCTGGCCACCCCCGAGGGGTCACATGGTTTGTATAGACTTAAATAGCAAAATGACTTAAAAAATCTTTACCTGAAACCGCAAGGCCCAGAAGTTTGTTGAAGGTTGTTCAACTTATGCCCCTGTGATAAAAATAAGCCACGCCTCGGGGATGCAAATTCCAATTGAGTTACAAGGTCTCAGGTCAACCTTTGTTGGCGTGTAACCTGTCGAAAAAGTAAAAGTAAAAACTCCGTTTAGTTCTACGGAATTCCTAGGTTCTAAAAATAACGTGCATACTGGGTGAGTTCCTAAATCCGGTCAGTACGTAAAAAATCGGACACCTGAAAAAAAGCGTTTTTTTGATCGAAATCTGTATTGAAAAGCGCTTGATTTAAAGGAACATTTACCTTGACGACGCCTTGAAAACAGCAAGTCACAGCAGTAAGTAGTTATCTAGAAATCACAGTTTGAAATTTCCGATGTATGAACACAAATATTTGTCACGCGGGGAATGACGTCATCAATGACGCATTAATTAACTGAGGTTCGGCGAGGGTAATAATTTACTATACAAAGTATTTTTCACTTAGCAGACCGTCGTACGTGTGCATATTTGCAGTCGATGACACAGCAAAATATAATTAAAAACACCGTATCGAATTGTAACACGGTATTCCATAATGCAATTTTATGCAGTTATCAAAAATAAAACCTTGTCAATAGTTTTTAAATAAAATTTAATGATTTGTATACCAGGGGAGACAACCTACGGTGGCTGTAACTATAATAATTTCTTACTATTCTCCCTTTAATTGCGATCGTTTTACTTATTAATAGAAACTATGTCGTACACATACAAGACAACGTACTCAAATGACATGCTCTCGCGTGCGGTCGGCGCGGTTCGACAGCGACACATGTCACTGAGACAGGCCGCCGACGAGTTCGGCGTTCCACGGTCCACGTTGTCAGATCATGTAAGATCCGACGGATCAGCCAAAACTGAGCACAGAGGAAGGCGCCGTGAGCTAAACGACGAGCAAGAGACTGCCCTTGCAGGATATCTACGCTACATGGCTAACCAAGGCCTACCTGCGTCCAGGTCTAATGTAAAAGGAAAAGTGGTGGATATCCTGACGGCGACAGGTGAACAAACAGTAAAATTATACACGTCATTCACATACGTTTAAACTACTACACCACATTTGCACATCATTCATTGGTATATAACACATTGTTTGTTATAAATGTTACATATCTTCATGACTGGACTTATTTAAAAAATTTAATGAATGATTTTACACATTTAATAAAACCACATTGTTAAATTGAAAAAAAAAGTTTTATTATTATCGCATCCAGTCTGTATTTTAAATATAAAGCAATTGTTATTCATTAATTAATGTATAGTTATTATAAATATGTATTACGCATTTAAAATTTTACGACTTAAGGTTCTTCAACACGAGTCAATATGACAAGTGGCCCCTCAGATAAGTGGTTGAGGAGTTTCCTGTCCCGTCATGGTCTGAGCGCAAGGACGGCGGAGAATATAGACCAAGCACGGGCTGCTATGTCTAACGAGGTGGTGATCAACGAGTTTTTTGATTTCTACGAGAGAACACTTGATCAAAACGAACTTAGAGACAAGCCTGATCGGGTAACAATTCATTTAGTCACATACATTTACTTACATTATTTTGGTGTTTGTCCAAATCAAATCTGTATTTAATAGTACCGGTATTTATAGATGTATCGTATTTATTTAGCATTGCAGTTAATATTTTTAATACGACTGAAGCAATGATACTTTAATATGCAATTATCTTGGTAGATATTCAACTGTGACGAATCAGGATGGACCGGGAGAGAGAAGGCTGCGAATAAATTTGTTGCCCCTGTAGACGGACACATATTTCGTCGTAAAATCACGACCGGTGGTCACATAACGGCGCATCTCTGCGTCTGTGCGAGTGGTCGTTTTTTGCCAGCCCTAATCATTTTTCAGGTATATCTACAAATTGAATAATGTGTAAATTATATTATAGTTTGAAGCAGTTTATCGCAAGCAAATAATGTAGGCAATGTTTAGAATGAATATAAGCACTAGGTCAAAATAAACTTATAAAATATATCTTAATTTGCTTCGACCTTTAAATATGATGCATTAAAATTAATAAACTTACCCTCCAGGGTGGTATGCCACACAAGCCAATCGAGGGCGTACCAGAGTCATGGTTGTTCGCTTCAACAGACACCGGGTTCATAAACGCTGACATATTTTACCAGTGGTTTATGAAATGTTTCATTCCCAACTGTGGAAAAGAACGGCCGGTCCTGTTAGTGATGGACAATCACGAAAGCCATGTGTCCATCAACACAATCAAGGCCGCAATCGAAAATGATGTGATCCTCGTGGGCTTTCCAGGCCACACAACACACATTCTACAGCCGCTCGACGTAAAGGTATCTTAAAAATGCCCATGCCCTGTATAATAACTTTGTGTCCATTGTTTATAAAATTATTTCTACTTCCATTTTCCCCTGCCTTTGATTCAAGAAGGGCAGTTTTCAGTTACTGTCTTGAGTGTGTGCGTTTAATATTTTGTGTATTGTTTTCAACGTGTTTGTAAGCCATCACGTTTATCATTTTATTTAGAATAAAATGTAGATTTAAACTTATGGGTTTCGCCTTGCGCGACGTCTAGGTCTATAACCCGGAACGTTACGTAACATTATCGTTGCAGATTTTTGGTCCATTGAAGTATCGATTTGCCGCTCTGTGCAGCCAATTAGGGCAATCCAGCTCATCCGTAACGATCGGAAAGTCAAGGTTCCCGGCACTTCTACGACACGCCATTGATCAGGCCACCCCGGCCTCCGTCCAGAAGGCGTTTGCCGTAACAGGGTTGTGCCCAGTTGACAGAGCGGCAATTGATAAAACTCAGCTCGTGGAGCCCTCTTTTGTACAGCGAATGGATTACGATAAACGTAAGACGCGAGACCACCATGCCTTTACTTCAATTTACAAGGTTCCCGAACGTGTCAAATTGGGACCTAACCAAATGCACATTTCCATTTAAACTTTCCGACTATACAATACGGTTATAGATACCATGATTTAAATCTAAAATGATATAATAATTGTTCTTCTTTTCATACAATATTTTAATTTTAACAATTAATAATTAATAACTGTTCATCTTTTAAGGCAATATGAAACAAATTAACTATTGATTAATTTCAGTTACGTCTGTTGAAACATGTCCAACTTGTGGCAATTTCACAACAAATCCGTTGGTTGCAAAAGGAATTGTGCCAAAAGAACTTGCTAAAGTTCTTCTGCCACCACCCGTGAAGCCACTGGAAGAGAAGAAAAAGTCTAAAAAGAGAGTCGAACGGGGTCGTGTTTTAAGCACTCAGGAAATGCTTAACGAGATGATAGTAAGTTATTAAAATTGAAAATTAAATGCATTCCGTTAGTGAGTTTTATTTTCCTAATTCGCCTAATTCATAGAATCGTATAGTCGGAAGTGGATGCGTCAACAGTCCATTGTTGGAACATGTCTAACCATTTAGTGCACATATCGGCCTTTCGTTTACAGTAGAAAATGGGCGTTTGTCAGTTAATTTGATAAATATTCTGGTTATGCTCGGTCATATCTCCGCGTCGATATTGCATGCAGCTTCTATATATCTGCGTTTTGTTTAGGAACACGAACGTCTAGAAGAAGAGCAGAAGGCTGAAAAGGAGAAACGCAGGCAAGACACGGAGGCCAAACGGATGGCAAGGGCAAAGGAAATGGAAGAAAAACGTGCACGTCGCGAGGAAGAGAAGGCAATACGTGTAGAGAAAAGGAAGCGCGAATCGGAAGCGAAAGCGGCCAGGAAAAGAATCCGGGAAGAGAAGAGAAAGGAGATACAGGCGACACAACCCGATATTGCGGTGATAGTTGCTGCCACATATGTGTGTAATGCGTGCGGAGAGAACGGCAGAGTGGATGATGAAGAGAATGGGATAATTTGGTATGGGTGTGACGCGTGTGATAGGTGGTATCATGATGAGTGCTTGAGTGTGAGTGAGCTGTGGTATGTGAGGACGAGTCTGGAAGAAGGGTGTGAGTGGTTTTGCAAGCGCTGTAAGCCCTGGGTGTATGAGGAGTGAATGTTGATGCTCATTGTGGAATGTGTGCTTGCGTTTGACAAGTTAAGTGTGTTGTTATAAATACTGAAGAAAAATACGAGTAAATGACTAAACCTATTTGAATTTAATTAAATAATAAAAGAATATCGTTAACACCCTTACGCACGTGCGCTAAATTTATGAAATTGATTTGCTTGTTGTTGTTGTTGTTTTTGTCGTTGTTTTGGTGAAATCTAAAGAATCGTTAATTAATCGACGGAGATAATATTATATATACATTTAAATATGTATTATTGCTGTTGCATGTCGCTTAATTTGGCACAGTATTTGCGCAGATTGACGGGCCTTAGATTACAAAGAATATCAGTGACGTAATTTATGACGTCATATTCTATGACCGATATCTATCAAAGAGGGTTTGTGTAAACAAACAAAGAATTACGTAACACAATGTGCATTTTATTATGTTTATAAAAGGTAAGTGATCTAAACATATTTTCGTAAATAAAGTACGAGTTTAATGAGCCTTTGATCCGCAGAATAACTATTTAATTGTTCTTTAAAAAGTGTCCGAATTTTTACGTGCTTAAGCAGTCAATTTTATCAGCTGCTTATGACCTATTTCAAAGACGTTTTGGTTTTATAAAGACATATGGTAATGCATTAAAATTAACATGTTTAAGTGCAGCAAGAACCCAAAATTGTTGTCACTAAAATTCACGAGATTATGATGCCAAATTCTCTCGCAAACGTGAAAAACACTACAAAAAAGTGTCCGGATTTAGGTACTCGACCAGTATGCGTAATGATGACGTAGATTTAGTTTACACAGTCACATGATTTAAAAGCACAAGTGGTGTAGGAGAATTCAAGATAAATAAACTCTATCGTAGATCTGCGTTAAAATGTAAAACTATCGAAAATGTACTGTGCAAGTATGTTCAGAGAGGGATTACTTATACGTAAGTGTTCTCTATATTGGTTAAACACGGATTTATCGTCAAACTTTACATTTTTTCGGGAGCATCTTGATTCGGTCTACTGCTCTCTCTATGAAATCGACATCGACTTTAACAGTGACCGAAGAAGATTTCAATCTTGGACGGACGTTCGTTAATGTGCCAATCGGACACAAAACGACCAACCAAGAATCGAAAAAAGATCGTAATGTGTGCGAAAAACGATTGCAAACAAACGTTCACTTTTCGGTCATAAATACAAAATGGCGTCCGGGGAAAAGATAAAGAACGCTATAGGCTACTGTACACTTCATTAATTCTGACAAACTTTAGTGTGATTACTGGATATAAATACTTAGTTAGGGGGCTATATATAAAACATGTGTATAATGAACGATTGCAATTAAATATTTGAGGGTAAAATGGACTTATTTTGCAATTAGAGAACCATCAACGACAGCAATACCACGTATAAACAAAGGGAGACTATGCGAGCTTAGCAACATCAATAAAGTGAAAGTATCGACTTTATGTGTGCAATGAATAAAAACGGTAAGGATAAATCAATATTTAGGATGATAAAATACGGTGTGGACCAAGTTGACCAGCCCAAATGCCTTGTGGATTTAACTTACCGCAGCCATTGTCTGTTTGTCGTCTTGGTCCAATGCAACTGTGAAAAACACAAGCAAGAATCAAAGGTCAGTTACTTCAATAATTTATATTATGTAACTGAAAACAAAAACAACACACACTCGCAATATAATAAAGAAACGGTATTTTTTCCTTGTTTACATTTGCACAATGCTTCTATGAGACGCGTTTCCGTTGATGTCGATCACAGTATCAACATGTTGTCATAGGGTGATTATTTAATATATATATTAATTTTAATACTTTTATTATTTTGATTAAATATATCTTCAAGATACCACAAACCCATAGTTTGTATAGTTTAGCCTAGTCTAAGTAGTGATTAGTCTAGAGATATATTGGTAGTGTGTAGCCATTGTAACAAACCATTCTAACACCGATTTATGCCCGTGACACTTAATCCTTTCCGCCACTTTAAAACGCCAGTTTTATGCGGACGGTCATACGCCATTTAGTGTGCATCGATTTGATGCAGTAATAAATACATAGATCTGCAGGTAATCATATATTTATATTTATACTTGTGTTATTATTAGTATTATTGAATTGATCTTTATGTTTTACTTCAATGCATTTCGATTGTTATTACTTTGTAATATCTATATCCTTTTATGCTGTGATTTCATGTTATATAAAGACTATAATATTGTTACAAATTAATACTTTCATCTATATAGTCTGCAATGACATACAGTAACAAAATCTGTAAGTTTGTTGCTTGTTCGTCACCCACGAAGGGCTGAGTAGGCCTGCGACATTGGCGCCCTACGGCGTGTTTTGACTTCCCCAGACATCGATGACTCCAGCACATACAGCGAAGAATTAACACTTCTAGGAAGGTATTCTGCATGGCCATTATTATTGAATGGTCCATGGACCAATATAAATATTGAACCCGGGTGTTTCAATAAACTATCGTGAAATAGCATGCTTTTAATTTAAATGAGCTCACTACATATTTATCTGATTACTACGCTATAGTGCACTTCCCCGAGGATCACGTATTTCGGCGTTGTATAGAAGACCGGACTGTGTAACATTCCAATTAGAGTGCTTTGACACTTTTCTGTGATTCATATGTCATTCATTCATGAGTGTTGTAATAATCTACATTTTAATTACAAATCTATTTAATTCGTGTGATATTTTTTACATATGTTCATATATACAGGTATATTGTCATATATATATTTGTATCTACATTTTGATTAAGTTTTTGTTTTAGAAGATCTATTTGTAGGTCACTGCACTAATATAAGAAATCAAGCTGTCCATGCACAAATACTAACAATTCAAAACCGCATTATTACAAACACAATCACAATGGTATAAAATGAAACAAACATGTACAGCCAGTTATTTTATAACACACACTAACATTGCTTCTGTACCCGACTGTTTTTTGACTCTTTTTTATGGTATTGTGTAACCTATTCTCTTGTGGTCTATTTCGGTACTGTTGGGTATTGGGTTTTGGTCAGCTAATCAGTCTGTGCAGAAATTTGAATGAGGAAGGACCGGTTTTGTCTCATGACATTGGGAAAACCTTTGTTGTTTGTTTCAACTAGATTCTCACTGGTTGGTATGTTGTCTTTGATTGTGGTAAACTTCATTCATTCTGTTGTAACTGTTGTTTTGTATTAAATGAAAGATCTAACACGTATGACATGTAAAGTCATATGTTTTCGCGAACATTGTAATGGTTAAATAATGAGTATAATTCTTTATTTTAGTATTTTAATATTTGACGCGGTTTTAACAAATTACTAGAATGTGCACTTAATATTTTTTGCATGGTTAACTTACAGCAGTCACCAAGGAGTGAGTGGAGGGAAGGAGAGCAGGAGGAAAGAAACCATTTGATTCCACAAATTGGTAATGGAAATGTGTGTTCTGTGGTGTATGCCATGTACTTGTATGTCTGCCATGTTACATTTGTTTGTTGCTTTATTTGTTTGTTTGTATATAATTATTTTATGGTAAAATAATGTTTGATGTCAAGGTGTAATTCGTATTTGATATTATTAATAGTAATAGCATATATTAATAATAATAATATGATTATTACAACTGTAATGTTAATATTGTGCATTTATATGTTTTACAATTTCAGGATGGAGCTTTCCAGCTTATAAAAGCTTGCCTGAGATGTTCTGTCATTTGAGAACAAATGAACACTCGAACTAGAAATTAGTCTTGTTATATTTATTATAATTCCCTCCTTTATAAAAACAAAAAACGTACAAAAGTTACATTGGCGCCCAACGTAAAAAACTCACTTAACTATTGAGGACAAGAGTGTTCGAAGCCGGGAGGAGTGGGAGCACTGCAGAGGTGAGGTACTGTCTGCCAAGCAGAGAGGAGTCGGAGGTAACGACCATCTTCCACATCCATCTGTGTTATCGCTTATAGTTGGCGATCAGACTTTCTATGAGTCATTCGTAAGGCTCATTTCACCCAAGCCATTAGACCAGGATCCGCCCAGCTCATTAGACCAGGATCCGCCCAGCTCATTAGACCAGGATCCGCCGAGCTCATTAGACCAGGATTCGCCCAGCTCATTAGACCAGGATTCGCCCAGCTCATTAGACCAGGATTCGCCCAGCTCATTAGACCAGGATTCCATTGACATTAAAATTGATTACTGATTTGGACACTATCAGTGATATCAGTGACATTTATGAATAGTTCTAGTGGCTATAAAAAGATTGTATGTCCTTTCATCAGAGCGTGAGTACCATTTTGGTAAAAATTTAACAGATATTACAGCTGATATATTTGTATAATTAGTGTTTGTGTATTCCATTCCATTATTCTAAATTGGGGGGTAGGGCCAAATCACTGTAATATCTGGAAACTTCACTCACAGAGCATTAAACTTACATAAAAACTACAATAATCTAAATTTATTCATAGGTTTTGTGCGAGATCTGCGTTCGTGGAGAAATGAAATATTCTTAGAATATTTCTGTTCTTGCTGACATCTGCTGAAAAGAATATAAAGATAACAATTTAATTATTATAATTAATTGTATACACATTTAAACCAAACTAGGTTTAATTGGATAAAAAGTCATGTAGTGATATTGTTCTTGAAATAACATTTCAAAAGATATATTGGAAAGATTTAAATGGATTACCGTATAACTGCAATAAAATTATAAGCACACCTAGTGACCATATTGGAATTACCGTATATATCAGAATCAGAATAGTTTATTTCGACTTAAGCATAGAACAGCTCATCGTCATTAACATGAGTATATAAAATACATGCGTATGTAATACAAACATATACATCAGTTCAATAACAAGTACAAAAACATGCTTGGCGTGAGAGTGCCACATGGATGGAGGTTAGCATTTGCATTATCAAAATGACAACATCATATACATATTTGAACAATTACAATATAATAATATATCCTATATTTGTTTTAATTTGTGTAAAGAATAATCAATTTATCCTAGATATATACGACTGTTCTCTTATTTTAAAGCATGTTAAACAAAAAATGGCTAGTTTTATAAGGACTATTTTATTTGTAGTATTAAAGAGCTCGTTAAACTTGAACATATTTGGACGGGACCTATAATATTTTGGAATAAGTTTTTTTTCGGCACTCTGAGTAGTATGGACATTTTAATACAAAGTGGTATTCATCCTCGATGTCATTAAGATTGCATAACACACATTTACGTTGATCTCTGTCTATGTTCTGATGTCTTCCTGTCTCAATAAATAATGTGTGCGATGACAAACGCAATTTAGCGAGTATATCCCTAGGTTTTTTTTTCAACAATATTAAGATACGAAGATTTTTGGAATACCGGTTTTAGTTCTTTAAATAAAACCATTGAACTAGATGCTGAGGCACTACTATGCCAGTTTGTGATGTACTGGTCTCGTAATCGATTTTTAAGTAGTGGGATAAATTGATCGATATTCACTGATTCGGGAAATAGCCATACATCGGTAAAACCGGTTTGGTTAGAATGTCACGTACTTTCGATGACCAATTTACAGTTTGATTTTTACAATCGATTTCTAATCTCTGTAATAAAGCAACATGTTTAAGAATACAATTTCCTTGTTTAACGGTATATAGTTTCAAAAAGTATGTAACGATCCTTACATATCTATCTATATAAAGAGAGAATCGACCAACTTCGGCATAGAGCGATAATGAATTTGTTGACATTTTTACATTCAGAAGTCTTTTGCAAAATTTTCGATGGACGCGCGCAATATTATCCGCTTTTATAAACCCCCAAACCTCGCAATTATAGTTCAGGATGGACAATACATATGCGTTAAATAAATTGAACATGATACGTATTGGTACATTCATATCTTTTGTTAGAGTGAACAAGGAATGCATTGCTCTTATAGCTTTGCCGTACAGTGTGTTTGTGGCTGGCACAAATGATCCACCACTAGACATGACAATTCCAAGATAATTAAAATTATTTACAATTTCTAATTCTTGACCTTTATATGTCCATCTGAATGTTTTGCTAAGTGCCCCCCCCCCTTTTCGAAATACATTACTTTGGTTTTATCCATATTAACTGTCAAATTCCACTTATTACAATATATTTCTAGATTATTAAGTGATTCTTGCAGGCCCTCCTGTGTTTCAGAAAATAAAACGGCGTTGTCAGCAAATAGCAATAAATAGATAGATATTTGATTTAATTTAATGCCATTATGTAGGTGAAATTCAATGTCATTAATAAACATAGAGAACAGGATCGGAGAGGTTATCTCCCCCTGGAATAATCCAACGTTACTATTGAATATGTCCGATAGTTTTCCCATGTGTTTTACCTGTAATTGTACTTCTTCGTACATGGATCGAATAAGGGATATGAGTTTTCCGTCGATGCCTATATTAATCATTTTACTCCATAACTGACTGCGATTGATGACGTCATAGGCCTTCCGGTAGTCTATATAACAACAATATAGCTTATCTTTATTCTGCAACTGTCTTTCTATGAGAGCGTTAAGGATGAATATTGCATCGACTGTGCTACAATTTGGTTTAAAACCAAACTGTGCATCAGTTAGAACATCATTTGTTTCCGCCCACTGTTTCAGGCGTTCATTTATTATACTCGTGAACAATTTTGCAATACAACTTATCAAGGTAATTCCCCTATAATTATTTGGGTCTGACAAGTCCCCACGTTTATGTATAGGTATAATAACCCCGGATGACCAGCTGCGTGGAAAACGCCTTTTATCAAGTATGTAATTAAAGAGTATTTCTAACGGTTTGACAATAACATGTATTGTTTCTTTAAAGTATTCATAGATAATGTTGTCGTGCGCATGCGCTTTATTATTATTTAACTGCCTTGTCGCCCTTTTTATTTCTTCTTCTGATATAGGCCTATCTAACTCGGGGTATGAACTTTCTGTGTATTGCCTATTATCAAATTCATGTAAGAAACTCCCGGCATCGAATGAGTTTATATTTACGACAACTTCAGTCGCTAACCTACTGAAATAATCGTGAAATTCTTGTAATGATATAGTGTCTGTGTTTTGTGATGCAGGTGTGCGTTTAAATAATTTCCAAAATTCCCGGGGTGATTTCCGTCTCATATTATTCATTTGCTTACTCTGCTCTTGATTGTATTTTAATTTTGTTTTCCTACATGTGTATTTTTATTCCTTTTTCATTGCAATCATTTGTTCTCTTGTAAGTCTATTTTTATTGAGATAGTACTCATATAATGCTCTTGTATATTGAATATGTTCGTTTTTACACTCTTGGTTAAACCATTTTTGTTTATTTTTTTCTAAAGATAAAAATCCTTTATTTTCAGTTCTAATAGTACGTTTAAAGTATTTTTCTCCTTTAGAATTTAAATAATTTGAAAATTCTCCAACTAGAATATCTGGGTCACATTGTGAGTCAATTAGAGACAATAGTGTTTGTTCCAGATTATGTACATCGCACGATACATCTCTTACAAGATCACCCTAACTCTCGGGTTTCCATTTAAAATAAACACTCGGATTACTTTTACCGTTTAGAATAGTATAATTTGTGCGGAGATCAAATGTCAACGGCGCATGATTGGAGAATTCCGTGAAATTGTGTACTGAAAAATCCGAAATATCCTTAAAATTGGTACTTGCTGTTAAAACATAATCCACCAAGCTTTCGCCGTTATGTGTGTAGCACGTAATCTTGCCTATATTGTACCAAGTTGTTTTGTGTTAACTACATTTTGTTCTGTAGAAATATCATTTTGTTTTGTACATTTTTCATTATGTTTTGTGCAGTTGCAATATCGTTTTGTACAACGGCATTTTGTCTCATGCATACATCATTTCGTTCTGTGCATTCGTCATTATGTTATGTGCATTTACAAACTCGTTCTGTACTAACGACATGTTGTTAGGTGCATACATCATTTCGTTCTGAGCATTCGTCATTATGCTATGTGCATTTACTAACTCGTTCTGTACTAGCGACATTTTGTTAGGTGCATACATCATTTCGTTCTGTGCATTTGTCATTATGTTATGTGCATTTACTAACTGGTTCTGTACTAACGACATTTCGTTTTGTGCACACACCATTTCGTTCTGTGCATGTGTCATTATGTTATGTGCATTTACTAACACGTTCTGTACTAACGACATTATGTTGTGTGCATGCATCATTTCGTTCTGTGCATTCGCCATTATGTTATGTGCATTTAGTAACTTGTTCTGTACTAACGACATTTCGTTCTGTGCATTTGTCATTTTGTTATGTGCATTTACTAATTCGTTCTGTACTAACGACATTATGTTTTGTGCATACATAATTTCGCTCTGTGCATTTGTCAATTTGTTATGTGCATTTACTAATTCGTTCTGTACTAAAGACAGTATGTTTTGTGCATACATCATTTCGTTCTGTGCATTTGTCATTATTTTATGTGCATTTACTAACTCGTTCTGTACTAACGACATTTCGTTTTGTACATACTTCATTTCGTTCTGTGCAATTGTCATTATGTTATGTGCATTTACTAACTCGTTGTGTACTAACGACATTATGCTTTGTTCATACATCATTTCGTTCTGTGCATTTTTCATTATGTTATGTGCATTTAGCATTTCTTGATGTGCATTTCCTGAGTTGTGATGTGCATTTGGTGCGTCGTTATGTGCATTTTCAAAGTCGTGCTATATATTAGATAAGTCGTTATGTACATTTGGTAAGTGGTCGTGTGTATTTAACAAATCGTTGTGTGCATTTGTTAGATTGTTGCGTCTGTTTGACAAGTGGTTATGTGCATTTCGTAAGTCGTTATGCACATTTCGTAAGTTGTAATGTGCATTTGGTAAGTCGTTATGTGCAGTTATTAAGTTGTTCGGTACTGACTCTATTTCGTCTTGTGCATTCATCATTTCGTTATGTGCCAACGTCGTTATCATGTTCGGATACATTACACTGGGCAATAAAAGAGGTAACACCGGTGCGAAAAAAATGGCGGAAAATCGAAGGACGCTGGAAGACGCTCTCGCGGCTGTTGGCCTTAGCGCCATCTTCCCGAGGTTTATTGACGAAAAAATTGATTTAAATATTATGAAAGAAATGTCCGATCGTGAATTGATTCGAATCGGAGTGGAGACCATTGGTGATCGCGTACGGCTGCGACAAATAGCACAGCATTCCGCCCAGCAGAAATTCAGCCAGAATGCTGATACAGTTCATCAAAATCACACAGTCAGTGTTCACAGTAGCACGCCAGCGACAGGAACTGTGTCACCATCAGCAGCAGGTATACTGGTATACCCTTGTAATAAAGATAAATTTTAAGAAGAAAATTTAAAGTTGATGTTTAAAGGTTTGTTTTTTTCAATCATTATATAATATATGAAAGTTACATCCCTTGGCTTGCGTCTAATACTGCCATAATTTGTTACATCCCTTTGTTCTAGTCATTCTCAGGGGCGTAGCTTGGGTATAAAAATGTAGCCTAGGCACACTTGACTTAATAACACAGTGACAGGCGTTTATTTATGGTTACATTTTTTTGGAACTTATAAACAACTTTAATACTTAATCTTAACACCATTTTTGTAAGAATAAAATAAGCGCACAGTTCTATTATTGAAAGGTATTTAATATTGAAAGTAATCGTTGCAGGGCTCAAATTTAGCACTCGCAAAATGCTAGTAAAAAATTAGTTTTGCGAGAAAAGAAATTTGTTGCTTGCACAAAATTGCATGTGAAAAATATGTGTAAGCAACCAAAGAGGTCCTTACTGTACAATGAAACCCAACTTTGCAAATTTTTAACAACTAAAGTAAAGGCATTAACTGGTATTTTATTTTGCTATTAATGGGTACTTAATGGAATTGCAAGAAGAAACTAATTTGTGCAAGTTAAAATAGAAGCCACTCTCAAATATTTGCTAGTTGCAAACACAGTTAAATTCGAGCCCTGTAATTGATAAATGAAGTAGCATCACAACCGACAAAGTTAAGCCATCATCTCAGCCCATCTTGTTTTTATTGCACTTGTAGCGTTTTTAAATTTATAAAATTATTATTTATCTCTTCAAAAAAAGATTGTATAGGCACTGGCTATTACTAGGCAATATTGTTTTGTATTCAGTTAATTTGCAGTTTTAATTGTTTTTATAAATCTAAATGCACAGTTAACTTATGTCATTGAAAATGAATTGTTTAGTTTTGCAGAGCCAATATATGGATAGTTACAATATTTTTTAAGTGCTGGCACATATCCACTAGTTTATTCATACATATGTCGATGGCTACGCTGATCATGAAATATTTTCTGTGTTGTTTGTGAAATCATTCTGCTTGATATTGATATATGTCTACACTTACTCATCCTTCTCTATATATATGTGTACACTTATTCATCCTTTTCTATTTCTTGCATTGGACTGTTCTTTTTTTGTTAACAATAACACTTAGGGAGGCCTTCTATGGATAATAATGCAAGCACGTCATTATTCTTTAATAATCTTATATTGGGCAATACCGGGGATTACTGGACAAATCACTTATATCTTATATTTTCCTTACTTTCTTTCATTTTTTTCACTTTAAAAGCAGGATTGATAATGACGAAGCAATAAAAAATAATTATTTTTATACTGATGCACAATTAACAGCAAGAATCAGTCACTTAAGGTGCCAATCAGTGCATGTTTTCACGGTTTGGAAAAGGCCCTAACTGACATGGGACTTTGCCTGACCCCTCAATCACTGAGATAGGTATAATGTTTATTTAAGGGGTCCAGTTTAACTGTTGATAACATTGATAAAAAATGCAAACTGAAAAACGGGTCTTCGACTGGTACCGTATTCAAAACCCAATATATCCGGACAAAGGCCGGTAAACCCTATTTTTTTTACACTATTTTAGTTTCAGTACACAATGACATATGAATTTTTTTTAATATGTTATTTGAAACGAAAGATGTTCGATGGTTTGATTACTAATTGACGTTTTCAAAGTAATATTGAATGCATAATTCACATCATCAAGCGTCCATTAAAATACATTTTTTAAATGGTAACTATAGATAAAGCGCGTTTATCATTAAACTGCACTTCTATATTGCCCAACGAAACATTAAAAAAAAAAAGCATTTAAAAATCTCCGTCCTTGTTTGAATATGAACGCTTTATATAATTGAACATTGCTTTGTTTGTTCAGCACTTGCATCTGTCAATTCATTCAATGTTTGTGTTTGTTTAAGAGGATGTACATAAGGTGGATGAATCATAAATGATATCACAATATTGTGTCATTAATTTAATGTATAGCATTGGGCTGCAAGAGGGTTTTGTTGAAACATGGCATGAACTAAAATATTTTATAACATAAAAATATGTTAGAATTGTCAAATTTCTCTTAAAACATTCGTTTCTTTTTTTTTCATAAACATAATTCTGTTACATAATACATCTATATACTGAGAAAAATAGAATGGAAGTGAGTAAAAACACAGACTGGTGCCAAGTAATAATCAGTATTTTCCAGACTGACCAAATATTTCTTATTAAATTTTGTGAAAAAGAGAAGAAATTATCAATATGTTTCCACATGAAATAGAAATAAACAATGTTACTTACTGTATATAAGTGTTATTAGATATGTGTTTATATGTAGAGACTCATTATTAGTATGTAATTTAAACATAACTGTGCAATATCTTTTTTTCCCAGTATTGCCCAGTAAAGCCCGGTTTTCCCAGTATTACCCGCCCGGGCCGATCAGTACTATAAAACCCGGGTTTTATGCCAACCCTGATTACTGGCCACAAGGTCTGGTAATCTCTTAACTATTACTGGCCCAAACTCCTTATAACTAGCCATTCAAAAAAATTAAGCTTGCAATTAGATACCTGACAAGAATGTTTCATCGGCCATGAGGACCAGTGTTCTGGTAATTTTTCCTGGACCTCAAGTTTTACTGGCTTTGTCCGAAGTTTGACAGACTTTTACAGAGACTGTATGCAATAAAGGCAACCAAAACCCAGGGGTGTGGAAATACATTTATTATGCACTTGTCCATGGACAAGTTCATTGCATAAATCATTATCTGCTAAATCCTTGTCCACAAACGAATGTCACTTGTCCAGATAAAAATATAGGTCTTTTCCTGGCGTTCCTAATACAGTACAATTTATCATCAAATTATAAATAAATTAGATTTTGTTTATGTTGTTTACATATAGGATAAATAATATAATAATTAACTCCCAATTTTTACATCATTTTCACACCCTAACATTGTACTTGTTCATGGACAACTTGACAGGAATTGGCCAATTACAAAATTACCTGCATCGGACAAGTTAGGCATGGGATTTCCACATCCCTGCAAAACCACAATATTAACCTTAATAAAAATTCTTTAGTGACAAACAACCATGAACACAACACAGATCATATTATTATAGACATATAACACACAACATTACAACTGAACAACTTGCTATGTGGAGTAACCATCTTTCGTTTTGAAAAACCAGACTAGAAAAAGTTACAGTTATATACAGATATATACAGATTACAGTGATGTGTAACCATTTCTTGTTCAGTTTTTTTTTTTTTTTTTTTTCAAACCAAAAGTAAAAGGTCATTGTCACATGTCATTTGTAAAACAAAACAAATATTGGTATTCTTTAAGTGTGGATAACTTTGTCAACATGTATACTAAGGGGGTAAGTGAAGTTTATTGGTAGAAAATGTATCATATTTCATGTATACAACATCGTATTCTTGTGTGCATTAATTTGAAAATAAAGTCTAATTTAACTGTTGAAAAGTTTCCGCCTTTATCCTAGGCGGTGTGTTTAAAAGAAAACGGTCCTTAACACTTCCTAGCTACCTGCCAACCCTGAGGTTCAAATAGCTGGGAGTTGTGATGTTGCAACTACCCTTTGTTCTAAATTTTTAATTCAAAGAATAAAAGTCTATGTTAATTATATTTTACTGTATACAATTCACTTGTGTATTCATGTCATGTATTATGTATGTTTTAATGTAGATTTGCCCTCGTCAATCTGTCCGAGAATGTTTTGTCGTGCATAGCTCCAAAAGTATTTGACCTATAGGGTATAATCACCAGACTATTGGTCAGCATGTGAACTTTTTTGCACGGGGGCTTTGTGCCCGGATTCTTTCAGTTATGTAGGAGTTAGGGCCACAGAAGGTAACTGGTCAACTCGTTCCCTGGTTAATTCGTACCCTCATTAGTGCATACATTTATATTCCCTGCCCACAAGTGTTCAGCATTAATTCAAAGGATATCATCTAATTGTAACATCAATCAACAAGTTATATGTATCATTTAGAAAGTAAATATTACTTTATATTGTACTTTCAAGTACTACTACTACTACTGGAACATCTTAATAAACAGGGCTTACAAACGCTATTTCAACCTATTTTCAGTTTTATGACCCTGAATGTGGGCATATTAAAGTTGAACCGTCGGTCTGTTCGTCCGTCAAGCCAAGGTTAAAGTTTTTCATAAAGTCCAATATCTTGAATACTATCGAAGTTATTTTCTTGAAACTTATAGTACTCAGTGATTTTTATGCTCCCAAAGGGAACTTCGGGGGCATATAGTAATCGCATCGTCCGTCCATCTGTCTGACGTCCGTCTGTCCGTCCGTCATGCTGCTTGTGCGGAGCATAACTCCATTAGTATTGAAGGGATTCAAATGAAACTTCATATAATGATAGAGGACAATTAGAGGAAGTGCAGAGCACAAGAACCACAACTCTTTCTCCAATATTTACAGAGTTATTGCCCTTTAGTTTATTTCCTTATGTGAAGCATTACGCTTCTTGTGCTGAGCATAACTCCATTAGTATTGAAGGCATTCAAATAAAACTTCATATAATGATAGAGGACAATGAGAGAAAGTGCAGAGTACATTGCCCTTTGTTTAATTTTCTTGTGCAGAGCATACCTTCATTAGTATTGAAGGGATTCAAATGAAACTTCATATATAGATAGATGACAATGAGAGGAAGTGCAGAGCACAAGGGCCACAACTCTTTCTGCAATATTTACGGAGTAATTGCCCTTTGTTTATTTGTGTGTGCAGGACATAACTCCATTAGTATTGAAGGGATTTTAAATAAAACCAAATATATTGATAGAGGACATTGAAAGGAAGTGAACAGTACAAGGACCATAACTCTTTCTTTAATATTTATGGAGTTACATGTATTGCCCTTCAGTTAATTTTCTGGCTCAGTGCATAACTCCATTAATATTAAAGTGATTTAAAATAAAATCACATATATTGATAGAGGACTTTGAGAGGAAGTGCAGAGTACAAGGACCATAACTCTTTTTGTAGGAAGCGTCATTTTTGCCAACATGTAACTGACATTGTGTTGCCTTCCTCTGACAAGCATATGCTTCGAGGGCATACGTCACATCCCGTGACAAGCCTTGTTTTGGCTATTTTTACTGCCGAATAAAGGCATTTCCCCTTGCCAATCAACTTCCATTTTTTCCCCTAAAATGATCAAAAGTTTTCCCCAAAATAAAAAAAAAATAACATTTTCCATCAAGCTTGGTTGGTATTTCAATAAAACATATACAGCTTTTGCTGCTTTTTATGCCCCCGGCATCTTGATGCAGGATAGTGATAGATATAGTGATCGTCCTTCCATCGTTCCGTCTGTCCTTACGTCCGTGACAAGGTTAACTAGATTTTATTACTTCGTCTAGCACCAACACTGCTTAATACAACACTTGGATATTTACACAGTTCTTACTTATGACCGTTCCCAATCCACGCATATCACCCAACCTCACTTTGACCTTGACCTAATTTGCACTTAGAATAATTTCAAATAGGCTGTTTCTTGGTTAACTAGATTTTACCATTTCTTCTAGCACCAACACAGCTTGCTACACAGCTTGCTACAACACTTGGATACTTACACAGTTGTTGCTTATGACCATGCCCAATACGACCATATCACCCAACCTCACCCTTGAACTAATTTGGACTTAAAATAATTCAGAAGTGCCATTTCTTGGTTAACTAGATTTTACCGTTTCGTCTAGCGTCTACTCAATTGCTGGTATAGTTGCTAAAGAACATAACTTATTGCTAGTGATATGATTATCAACTAATAGGGCCGTACTTATTGCCCGCAAGACTCTAATGACTTGTTGATCTTATTTTTCAGACTCTGCTGCACCTACAAATGGCAGAGTTGCAAGGGAGTTGGGATCGTTATTTGGACCGAGTAGATCAAGGTTTAGTAGTCGGCAGAACAGAAGATCATCTAATGTAAGAACTACAACATGGACTGCTAAATTTTATTGTCTAGCTGACAAAAACAAACAAAACGTTCCAACTTCATCTGAAAAAATGCTCATAGCAAAATGTGGGTTGGGCTTAAAAAAAATACAATTTTCATCTCTTGATGATGAAACACAGGTGTACAAAAAGATAACAACAGAATTTCCAAAATTAAAAGATTGTGGAGGGGTGGAGCTGCTGCGCTCTATGCGCAACTGTCGTTTGTTACAGGTCATTGATGGAAAATGGGATGTGGCAACATTAAAGAGCTTGGTAGGTAGCCAGTGCAACATTTACGTAAGACCAATTCAGAAGAGTTTAAGTGTTGAAACTGACACTGTAGAATCAAAAAATCAAATACAAGAAATGTGTCAGAATTGTTTGAAGAATATTTCTCTTGTTGACCTTCGAAGTCATATTGAAGAATGTAAAGCTGAAAGTTTGGATGATGACCAGTCAGAGGCAGATACAGAGTATGTTATTCCGATGGATGCAAATGAGGAGACAGTAGATATGCATCAGATCATGAGATGGGTAAGAAAATGTTAATCATCTCTTCTAACCTTTGTTTACATTGTTAAAAAGGAAATGCCAACAAACATTTTTAGCTATTGGTATAGTGGACATCTCCTGCGTTATTTGTTCTGTTGTCAACTTTTTTTTTAATTCTGAAGATAGAGAGTTATTGCCCCTTTTTCATGCAAAAATGCCCTTTTCTAAGATATAGCTTTTATTTTTCATCCAATCTTGACCCAACTTTCACAGTTTGTGTATAACCATAAGATTTTGTCAGAAGCCAAAAATGGGGAGGATCGTAAATGAACACTGGAGTTTATTGCCCCTTGTGTGTGAAAAAAAAAGATGTTATCCAGGAAAGAGATTTCATTTTTTATCCAATCTTCACGGTTAATCTTCCATATTGTACAGTTTATCTATAAGATCTCAGTTCAGGTGAAATAACGACTTGTTCTGATTTCAGTCAGCGGTTGACCTTGGTGGTCCGAGAAAGGAATTTTTCTGCCTAGTTCTTCAAGAAATTCAACAAGAGTATTTCAGTCCAGTCAAGGAATGGTCGGGCGATTATGAAGTCGTTGGAAAGATAATGAGTAAGGCAGTATGAGATAACTAAGTAGCAGACAAAGGTGTCCTATTGCTACTATTCCTGTGATGTGCTCCATATACAGTGTAGATCAGTAAAATAAAGGTCAAGGTTACACTGATCTCCTAATTGGGCTTTTGGTCGTCAAGTTTTACCCCTTTTTCAACTTGAAAAACAGACAAGCGTTGACTCTGTGGCTCTCTTGTACAGTATTTGAGATTATTGAGAAGCTTAATATACCATGTGCAATTATTGTAAACACCATACATTGGTATCAGTCAAATATTGAAAACCTTGTTTTGTGGCATTGCTGCATTTTTGTATTAGGACTCAGCATACAGCTTGCAGTGCTGAACATTTTTAGCTCAAGTGAGCACAAAGTGCTCGGTGAGCTATTGGTATAGGGGACCTCTCCTGCGTCGTCTGTCGTATGTCATCCATGTGCTGTCAACAATTCATTTCGTTTTCACATTAGAGACTTCACTTTTCATTCAATCTTAAGCAAACTTGCACAGTTTTTGTATGACAATAAAATCTCGGACAGAATTGTTATTGGGCCAGATCACACCTGTAACACTAGATTTATTGCCTGTTTTATGCAAAAAAGTGCAAAAATGCTTTTTTCCAAGATATAGACTTCATTTTCCATCCAAAAAATGGGCCAAATTTCCCTTTGTATAGTGAAAAATCAATCTTGCTCAGTTTTTCTATGACCATAATATTAAAGGTCAACTTGAATATAAGCAAAATTGGGACAGAAACACTGCAGTTATTGTCCTTGTTTGTAAAAGAAAATAATTATACAAAAATGAACATTATTCAGGATAGAGACTTCATATTTCATCCAATCTTCACCAATCTTGCACAGTTTGTCCATGACAATAAGATTAAAGGTGAAGTCGAATTTACAAACAGCTCTTGTTTTGTTAAATTTGGTCATTCACGCGCCTGAAATTGGTCTGTGAACAGTATATCGTGAACCTATGCATCGATTTTTTTCTTGCTCGCTTCGCTCGCATCTAGCTTAAATATTCAAATTCTGTTTAGGTCATGACATGCATGTCTCGGTTGCAAATTGATTACAATGAATCGTTATACATATAATGAGCAGGAGAGTTTTCAGGTGCAATATATATAACACATAAGTATACATCAGATTCAATATTAAAAAATACTCTATCTAATTTAAGTCATACAATACAATCAATATCATTCTTTACTAATGTGACACCTTTACGAATAGAGTCTTTAATATAAATAACAATACCACCACTTGAGCGCTTCTCTGTACGGTGTTGAAAACGTCTATATGAGTGAATCGGGTTGCTATACCCTTTCAAGTCTATTATAGAGTCTTTATTTCTCCAAGTTTCAGTCAAGCATATTATATCGTGTTCGTATAGGAAAGATGTGAACTTACTATCGGAGCGTTTTGGTGTAGTTAGTCCTTCAACATTCCATGTGAAAACTTTTACACACTCTCACGTACATCCTATTCCATATATAATTGCCGGTTTATGTACAGTTTGTCAATTTTAAGGAACGCTTCCTTGCCTTCGGCTCTCGCCTTTTTCATTATTGGTATAAGTTTCCGTCGGACGTCCATTACTTCCTTGGGATATTGTTCTGATATTCCGAACGCGGTTCCCTTCAACTGCTTGGCTTCCTTGCGGACCCTCTCCTTGTCCGGTAAGTAGGCGAACTTGGCCACGATGGGACGCACTTTGTTCGGTTGGTATCGTCCAACTCTATGCGTTCTGTGCAGCTTTATCTCGGACTTTGCGTTTTGCACGTGCAATTTTGAATCAATAAAATCCAGTATCTTGTGCTCACACTTTTCGTCTTTCTCCTCAGGTATTTGGAAAAATAACAAATTTTCCCGCATACTCCTGCATTTGAGATCCGTTATTTCGGCTTGCAATTTAGATTCTTTCAAGTTCACTGACTGGTCACATTTTTGTGAATTGCTCGTGAGTCAAGCAGTGAGTTAAATTCAGATTGATTTTTTGTTAACGTTTCAACCGTATTGCTACTCAATTCACACGACTTTTCTACTTCCTTTATTCTGCTCTCAAAATCGCTTATCCGCTGTTCCATTTTGTCCATCCGGGATGCCATGGATGACACTGTTTTTTGTATTTGGTCAAGCTGAGATAGTTTTTTATCCACTGAATTTAACCATTCCAAAATTGATGTCAAAATGTCAGGACCTGGTGACGATGGCGTTACCGGGGGTACAAACCCCTGTCCGTGAAACGTGGGTGTATTCATTAGATATGAGTATGGATTCATAGGCATATGGGATAGCTGTGGACTGTTATAAAACTGACTTGCCTGTATATGTCCGTTTTGATTCGCCCCCGGTGACAACTGAACATTTTGCGCCATTTTGCTGCCTTTGTTCTGCATGTCCGTGTTTCACACGATTGACCGTTATCGGGCGAGTCCTTAGACTTTTTACGTTTTCTTGTCGTCAATATGTATCCGAATATTTACTCTCGCACAATATTTTCTACTTCACTTGTTTTATTCCCATTTTATTTCACATGTTTTAGATGTATTTTTATTTCGCTGAAATTTTACCCACCATGTTCACGCATGGTATATATCCTATCAGGATCACTTAAAATAATTTAAAATTGATACATTGGCAAATCAAGGATATTACATACATAAGAGAACAGTGAATTGACATTATTAATTGAATTGTAATAGACAATTTAATTACTTAGAGGGTCAGAGTTTACTTTGAAAATTAACATTTTTAATTAAATTGTAATATACAATTTAATTAATTATACGGTCAAAGGTTATTTTGAAAATTGAATTGGCATAATTAATTAAATTGTAATGGACAATTTGATTAATTGGAAATAAAATATGTAGCATTAGTTGCATAATTGGGTAGGTATGACTTCAAAGTTATGAATGTGACTATTTTGGGAAATTCTGAGTTTATTGGTTACAAATTGTAACTGACTGGGGATGTGGTAACCGTACATGTGTATGATTAGAACGAGATTGTACTACTACTACATACAATAAGAGTGATACTCTAAAAGTCTTTACAAGTTATATTACTTGTAATCATGGATACAGAGGAAGGTAAATTAGATATGGCCGCTGGAGGCATATCTGAACATGAAGCGAAGTTGTTAGATGATTTAAAGCTTGGGAATTAAACCAAATGTAGATACGCCAGAGGGCATGATGAAGCTTGTACAAGCTTTTGGGTTTAAAACCGAACCAGTACCAGCTCCTACAGATGCACTGATAATGCTGGAAACTATCAATTTCCAAGAATATCTACATTCTTTGGAGATGATACCAAAGGCGGTGAAGTGAACTATGATTCATTCAAATATGAAATTGAAGCTTTGCGAAAAAGCAACGTTTTTACAAATGACCAAATTTTGTTAGTCATAAGGAGAGTCTTAAAAGGAAGCGCATCTGATGTTTTGCGGAGACTAGGTCCAGATGTGACGCTAGATGAGATTTTATTTAAATTAGAAAATACTTTTGGGAGTATTGAATCCCGAGAAAGTATCATGAGAGATTTTTACTCAAGTCAACAGCAAGAGAATGAACCTGTTGTCAAATATGCTTTGAGGCTTGAAGAAGTCTTTGATCAAGCGGTACGGTTGAAGGCTGTCAAAAGGACTGACACAGATATACTTAAGAAGGTATTGCATGCTGGTTTAACCAAGGAGTTGAAACACATGTCCATTTATCAGTGTGATAAAATGGATAATTACGATGAGTTCAAACGGGAACTCCGGTAAATTGAAACAGAGTTGAAAGAGCCTGTCAAAGAACAAAAGCCATGTAAAGCGGCTACAAAAGTTACTCCGCCAGAAAATAATGACTTGTCTGAATTGAAATCATTGCTGCAGCAATTAAACGATAGAATTGCAAATTTAGAAAAGGAGAGAAATTATCCGCCAAATGTGAGTCAAAATAAATACCCACTAGGTAGCCATGGTGCTTACAGGGGTAAAATTAGTACCACAAATCGTGGACGTGGCACATATAGGCCTACACGCCCAACAGCTGGCACCACATTTCAAGGTGTATGTTACATGTGTACCCAGAAAGGTCACACTGTAAGGACGTGTCCTCTGAATAAGGACAGAGAAATCATTTGCTATAAATGCAATGAAAAAGGTCACAGGCAGATGAATTGCCCAAAATTTTAAGTGCTCAAGTTGACGGGTCAAACTCGAGCACAATAGGAACAGACCCACAATTGGGTGGAGATACTAATGAGGCGTTAATAATGGTAAACAATATTACTACCAGTGCCTTACTGGATACAGGCAGCTGCGTGTTATATCAAAATATTTTTATAATACTCATTTGTCTTCAATTACCATACAACCATTGACAAATTTGATAAATATTGAATGTGCAGATGGAAATAGTTTACCATATGAGGGATATGTTGAAGTTAAGTAAAAAATAAAAAATGGTTTACCTAAAGCTGAGACTCGAACTTGTCTTTTGCTAGTTGTTCCTGATACAAAGTACTCAAACAAAACACCAGTGATTTTAGGAACCAACGTATTACAAGAAATTTTAAAAGATTGTCAAGATCAATATGGTGATCAGTTTTTACAGAAGACCAATATGTACACACCATGGTATCTGAGTTTGCGAACTATGGTATTGAGACAAAAGGAATTAAAAAGAATTCCCAGGATTGCTATAGTCAGAAGTGCCATACCATATAAAATACTTCTGAAACCAAATCAATTCTTAGATATTAAAGGGTTTTTGGATAAACAACTGAATCACCCGGATACAACTGCTATTTTACATGAATGAAATCAGAGCAATTTACCTGAATACATTGATGTTGCACCAGCTGCTGTTCAGTTTAAGAAAAATGGATATACAGAAGTGAATGTTACTCTGTCTAACTTGACAACAAATACAGTTACTATTGCTCCAAGAGCTATTTTATGTGAATTGCAACCTGTTACTTTTGCTGAGGAGGTTTTTGAAAATATTGAAGATGACCAAAGAAAGTACTTGATCAATTAAACATAGATGAACATAATATACTTACTGATGAACAAAAGGGTAACTTTAAACATATTTTATTTTCATATTGAAGTATAAGTACAAATGACATTTATACATACATAAATTATTTATCGATACATTCATATGAAAAAAGGGTAGGACCTAAAGTTCTAACAACATTATATGTGGTCTTTCCCTGTGTGATTTAATTACGTGTTTCGGGCGATGTATGTAATTTTGAACGAGTCACAAGTACGCTCGAATATGAAAATAAACATATATGAATAGAAAATGAAAAGAAAAGCAATCTAATAAAATGTACGAGAAATTAATAATCATGAAAGGCAAACTAAATTGGGGGGAAAAAAAAACAAAAAAAACGAAAAAAAAAAAAAAAAAAAAAAAAAAAAAACGAGTCCTGTCCAGCATATAACAAGTCAAGCTTTAACTACTGCAAGATTATGAAAAACGCTTTGTCGTCTTAATAAATTGTTGGACATTTAGAAAAAATTTGCAGTTTGCATCATGATCAAAACTACTATTACCAAAAAGAATAGTATCACAGTTTAATGGTTCTATAGATTGTAACGTAGCGAAAAAAGTTGTACGTTGTGCAGTAAATAGTGAGCAAGTAAAAAAGAAGTGGTAAACCGATTCAACTTCACCACAAATACATAAAGGCGAAGGTTCCAATTTGTTGTTATATAAGTGTAGTTTTAAGTTGCTACAATTATTTCTTAGTCTGGCGTGTATAATTGATGTTTTTCTATCACCAACGAAGTAATATGCTGGTGTTTCGCGATTTCTTAACATTAATTGTTTTAAAGCGGTTTTGAATTGCAAGAGAGAAGTACACGTTTTAATTTCATTATTTAAATTGTTCCATAGGTCGATAGCCGACGGTATGAAAGATCGCGAATAGAGTTCGGTGCGTCTTGATACTATAACATAATCGTTTGCATTTCTAAGATTTCTAGTAGATTGTTGAAAAACAGTTTCTGGTAATAAATTCATTAAGTAACTGGGACATAGACCATTATGTAATTTGTACATATAAGTTAGTTTAAGATATGTTCTGATAACCTATGCCAGCTAATTTCAGAATACAAATTAGTCAAGGAAACAGATTTTGTAAGCCCGGTTACTATTCTAGCCGCTTCGTTCTGAATTTTTTCTAAACTTTCTTTTTCGTACATTGCACAACCATCCCAAACGACACATGCGTACTCTAATAGTGGTCTTAAATGTGAAATATAAATTTGGTTCAGCGTCTTTCTAGAGATCATGTATTTTAGTTTGCGCATGATGCCAAGCACTTTTGATGATGATTTGACTAAACTGGAGACATGATCGTGCCATTTACCATTAGCGCTGAATGTGAGACCAAGATGTTTGTGATTTTCAACAAATTGAACAGGCACATTATTAAAAACAAGATGTGGGAGGGGAATGGATGATTGTGTTGTGAATAGAATTGCCTCGGTTTTTTGTGGATTAAAGTCTACAAGCCATCTTTTTGCCCAGGTGTTAATAACACTTAAATCATGGTTGAGTACCATTTCAAGTTCGGTCGAATTTGAACAAGTATATGAAAGGGATGTGTCATCTGCAAACAGACGAGAGATACTTTGAAGGTTTTGTACAATATCGTTTACATAAACAAGAAAAAATAGAGGACCAAGGACAGAGCCTTGAGGAACACCAGCGTTTATTTCTAGCGCCTGAGAAGTAGAATCCCCGACAAAAACTTGCTGTTTTCGACTACTTAAATAACTTTCGATCCATTTAAGTAAATTACTGTTAAAACCATTTTGTTTTAATTTGAAGAGTAAACCCTTGTGCCATCTCGGTCAAATGCCTTAGAAATGTCACAGAATGCCATGCATGTGAATTTCCTTTCATCAATACCTTTTGCTATTTGATGAAATATATCAAGTAATTGAGAAACAGTTGAATGACCTTTAAGAAAACCCGATTGGTTAGAATACAGCAAGTTATTACCAACTAAATGATTGTATAAATGTTTGTAAACAACTCTCTCCATAAGCTTGCCTACACAACTCAAAAGCGAAATTGGCCGGTAATTAGATGGTAGGTTAGGATCACCCTTTTTAAATAATGGCATCACTATAGCTGACTTCCATGAGTTTGGAAATGTACATTCATCTAATGATTTGTTAAATAAAATACATAAGGGCTTGGAAATAGAGTGACAAGTTTTCTTTAAAACTAGATGACTAACAAGGTCTCCGCCTACAGCTTTGTTTGTAAATAAACATTTGATAATATCTATGATTTCTGATTCGGAAACTGATACATTTTGCATGGTTTCATTGGCAAGATTGATAAATGGGGGTAGGACTCCAGTCAAGTCATCTAATGAGGATATTGAGACGAAATAATTGTTTAAACAGTTTGCTTTCTGGGTATTTGACATATGTATAATTAGATTGCCATCAGAATCAGTCGATTGTAGTGGCGGTATGGTATCAGAGTGAGAACTCATTTTCATGAGTTGTTTTAAAGTTTTCCAATATTTTTTTGGATTTGATGAGTTAAAATCGGTAAGAGATGTTTCAAGGTTTGCATGGAATTGTTCTTTAGCTTGTTTAATCATATTGCTAACTTTATTTCGAATTTGCTTGTATTTGTTCCAGTTATTTGCGGTTGGGTTATTAATAGATATATGTTTGAGTCTGTCCCGTTTACGAGATAACGTTCTTATCTGAGAATCATACCACGGTTTGTCATTAGGCCTAACTGTAACTAGTTTATGCGGAATACAAAGTTTCATGAGTTCAATAAGTTTTTTTGTAAACAACATGGTAGCCTCGTGAACATTGGTCTCTCGAATAAAATTCCAGTTTGTATCGGAAATAAGATTGTTAAGGCGCTCAAAGTCAGCATATTTGTACAACCAAACGTGTCTTTGACTTGGTTTACAATTAATAACGGGAGTTTTAAAATGAATAGCCGTTGCATGATGATCACTTATGGATTGCGGGATATTAATTACTTCACAGTCTAAACAGGTCAGATTGTCTGAAATTATAATCGGATCAATTAACGTAGACGTATTGGCCGTGACCCGTGTAGCTTGAGTGATGACGTTACGCAGGTTGTACAAGGCTAAGGTTTGAGAAAGACGTGTGTTGTTTTTCAGTTGATCTTCATTTATGTCCCCTAACATAATAATGTTAGGGTTAGTATCTAACGCTTTATCAATCATGATATCAAGATTATCCCAAAATAAAACATCACTGTTTGGCGGGCGGTAAAAGCAGCATATCAAAGTGACCAAATTTTTAAGTTTGATCTCTAACCATATTGAATGTACTTGCGGATTTTCTAGTTCAAACATTCGTCTTGATACTAATGATTTATTTACATAGACTAGTAGGCCGCTTGAATGGGACGTATAATCTTTACGGAACATTGAGTGATTAAAATCATCAATTTGAATTTGGTCATCCATAACGACATCAGTAAGGTGTGTCTCTGTAAAGCACATTATATCAAATTGTAATAAATGGTCCTTAATAAAGTCCAATTTGTGCCGAATTGATCTAATGTTGAGATGAAGTAGCCCCAAAGCTCCGAGATCTTGCGGACCTGGATTGAGTTCAACATCACCGGATAGAAGTAAAATAAAACGTACAAGGTTGATAAATACAACGCTAAGGGCACATACTAGGGCAGCGTCCATGTGATTGTGTAAAGATATTTGAGATAGTCTTAGAAATATAGCAAATAAAAACATCAATTCATGAGCAATATTTAAGCATATTGTATATTTGCGACGGCAAATGCGTAATCTAGCGTTAAATATTCCAACAGCCATTCGGTATTGCGCAACGTCATTACCCATTTGGTAGTAAAGTTACAAATAAAGAAATACATTTAGGCTGTGGAAATAATTGAGTAAGTGTTAGGATAAGCATATTCTCTATAAATGTGCTGGACAGGACTGAGAAAAGTGCATAAATGCATAATACAATAATAGCAATCATGATACAGGCAGCATAGTGAGACATATTGAAATCTCAGAAAATAAAAAGAAGAAATGTGTGGTTGTAATTACAGTATGGTAATTCACAATAACTAGCTAAGGACAATAATAAATTATATTAGTATATTTCAATACTATTTTAACTAATTTTATTTATTTACATGTATGCTAATTTATTTATAATTTGTTTAGTTTATTCTATTATGATTTTTGAAATTAATTTATTATTTTGTATGTTATTCAATCAATATGGAAATTTTGCAAAATTATTAAAAGCCTTTTAGAATTCGACTTATTAAAGATTGTTCTTTTAATGAAGTTAAGGAACAGAACTTTTTGAGTCAATACAAGGTAATTAGGCATATATAAATAACAGTATATAAATGACACTTATATAGGCATTCAGAAGGAGAACGTTGAATGATGAGTCAATATGCAAAAGTTAAGTAAATCATATACATATATATACAGTAACTGAGCTTAGGTCGTATTAATAATTGCATTGCACATTAAAACACAACACTTTAAGTATATAATACGGCGAAAACAGATGAGTACAAGTGACAGCAGGCAAGATTGTATGGTAATTACAAGTCTATTTTATCTATATTTATAATTTAAAAAGATGTTTAAAAAAAAAAAAAATATGAACACAGACGCTCAGGGCGTTAAGATTATTTTTCACTTATGGGTATGATACTCCATATCAATGACAAGACAAAAAGTATGCGGCATTGTTGCCTGCCTTGGGTAAGATTCACACTAGTAGCGTTACCAGATAATCAACATAATGATCAAACGGTACATTGCTACTAGCTAATGCCATGAACAATACAATATATTTTAGGCAAGTTAGTGTGTGTTGGAGAAAATAACACATCCGTGAATTTGATCCTGTTACAGGGCGCAACGTATTTAAAGGAGACGGGTTAACACGATAGCAGTAATTATCATCTTAACAGGCAGTGTAAACAACGCTCATTGTGACAAAATAACATCAGCTTTACAAGCAATTAAACTAATCTCAGTGTAAGCAGTAATTATCATCTTAACAGGCAGTGTAAACAACGCTCATTGTGACAAAATAACATCAGATTTACAAGCAATTTAAACTAATCTCAGTGTAAGCAACGCTCACCGTGACAAAATAACATAAGATTTAAATGCAAGTTAAAATAAGTTCACCGTAATAAACGTGCACCGAGAGCGGTGAAAACTATTGAAACAAGTGTACAGAAAATCGGACAACGACAGGTATGAACCAGTTTAACAACGATACTGTCAAAAACTCTATAGTAAATAATAATAAACACGTTTGACAATACTTAGTAGTGAAAAAAAAATAAAAAAAATAATTCAACAGCTCGTAACTGTAGTCAAAATCTGTGAATGCATCGAGTGCATTCCGTAAATATATACACTATACAACCTTTAAAAAACACGAATGCTATGTCTGTAGAGTTACCGCGTAAATCAATGTTCACTTCCATGCATCCATGTCATGCTCATTGTTTATTTTGTGGATCTTGGAGTCAGGGTCCTTGACAAGAATGCTTCCATCAGACGACCATGCACCAAGCAGCAGACCTCTTTTCACAAGTTCTCGAGCATTGTAGAGAAAGAAGCTTCTCTTGCGTGTGAGGTCTTCATTGATGAATGTATTCGGATACCCTTTTTCTCTCAAAATCGTACGAGATTTATATAGTTTTTGTCTCGCTCTGTACGTAGCAAATTTGACTATGATGTCGCGTGGTTTTCGAGGGTTAGGCTTTCCTGCTCTATGAGAGCGGTCAATGTCATTTATGGTGATGTCACAGCCGACAGCTTTCGATATTTTCAACACTATGTCATCGGTGTTTTCATCATTTAGTTCCTTAACGCCTGAAATGCGCACCAAATTCCTCCGCGAGTACTGCTCCTGGTCGTCTAGTTTGTTCTCCAGTACTTGGACTTTTGACTTAAGTTCAGTGTTTTCCCTATTGAGATTGTCATTTGCTTTTTCAAGGGAATCCAATTTACTTGTGAGCTTCGTAAAAACACTGGTCGCTATTTGTTCTACCAACGTTTCAATTTGGGTTTTGAAAGTGGCCACAAGGAGGGCAGATATTTGCGACAAGGCTTCCTCGGACAGGGCAATGGTAGGTATATTGCTTGTAATTTGCGAGGCCTCGTCTGGTGATGTTGGTGTTGATGGTGATGCCATCACTACCTGGGTGTATGAGGGGCGCTTGGGGTCCGTAACTAATTCAGTGTCAGGTGAACTAAGGGCTCGCTTAGATTGACGAAATCGGTCGGGTGTTTCCAGTGACATTTGCCGAATGAATTATGGGTAATGATTATATATTATGAAACAGACCCTCGTGAGACCCTCATGAAATTTCATAACGACATACCTCATACAACGAAAGGTAGATACTTTGTTGATGTGCGACTCGGCCCTCACAGACTCCAAAGTGTTAGAGCATCTATTCCGCAATAGTCCAAATTAAATCACTGTTCACTGCAGCCGAGGCAATACAGAATTCACCAGGCAAACCCTGTGCATAATATCACAATACCACAGTCTGAATGGCTTAGCACTTCAAAAACATACGGCACGACAGAAACTCAACACAAGTATATACACCTTTCAGTTAATTTACAGTTAATGATAATTTGCAGGCTACCGCTTATTTCTTATTATTTCTTATTTCTTACTGTATAGTTCCACTATCCATATCCATATCTCCAGCATATTTGTAAAGGAAAATGTCCTGATTATATTTAAACTAATATATACCCACACACTGCAATCACACCACCCGCGAATAATCACATTATTGGTTTTTATCGAGAGCGCTTGAAACTACGTCCGATCGCCACGGTATTCAAGATACACAAAAGGATAAACTAAAAGAATTATTAGAAACACATAAGGATATATTTTCTGTATTTCACACTGACATTGGGCAATGTAATACATAAAACACCGGATTGACCTCGTAAATGACACACCATTCAAACAACGCCATAGAAGAATTCCACCAGGTATGATAGAACAGGTGCGGCAACATCTTGAGGAGCTTCTAGCCATGGCGTGATACGACCTTCTAAGTCTCCATGGACCAGTTATGTTGTACTTGTAAAGAAAAAGAATGGAAAACTCAGATTATGTGTAGATTACAGGATGTTAAATCAAAGGACTGTTCAAGATTGTTATGCATTGCCAAGAACTGAAGAAATTTTTTATTGTTTAAATGGGGCTAAATATTTTTCAACTATAGATTTAAAGTCAGGCTATCGTCAAGTGGAGGTGGAGGAAGATAACAAGGAAAGGACAGGATTTTCAGTTGGGTCAGTAGGATTTTTTGAATTCAATAAGATGCCCTTTGGACTCACAAATGCCCCAGCTACGTACCAACGACTTATGGAAGAGTGTTTGCAAGGTCTGAATATGCGGATTTGTATTGTTTTCCTCGACGATTTAATAATTTTCAGTGAAATGTTTGAACAACATCTAGAAAGGCTAAATACTGTCTTAGATAGATTAAAGTCCTGCAATTTGAAACTTACTCCAGAGAAATGTTATTTCTTTCAATCCAAAGTTACCTTCTTAGGACATGTTGTTAGCAGTAATGGTATTGAAACAGATCCAACTAAAATTGAGAAAGTTAAAAATTGGCCAGTACCTACAAATTCAGATGAATTGCGATCCTTTTTAGCCTTCGCAGGATATTACAGGCGCTTTGTCAAAGATTTTAGCAAGATTACACGACCATTGAGTGAACTTTTGCCTCCAACAGTTAACAAAAATAAATCAAAACGTTTAAAAGAATGGAAATGGACTGAAGTGGAACAAAATACTTTTGAGAAGTTGAAAGAAATTCTATGCTCACCACCTATTCTTGCTTATCCACACTTTGAGAGTCCTTTTGAATTACACACAGACGCTTCTAATAAGGCATTAGGCGATGTGTTGTATCAGCAACCAGGTGATCAAAAGCGAGTCATAGCTTATGTCAATCGTGCTCTTACCAAGTCGGAGCGCAACTATAGTGCATTCAAGCTTGAATTCCTTGCACTAAAATGGGCACTAACAGAGAAGTTCTCAGACTATTTATCAATGAAACCATTTTCTGTTATAACCGACAACAACCCCTTACACGTTCTGACCACCGCCAAGTTAGGTGCTACAGGGCAAAGGTGGGTAGCAGCTTTAGGACAATATACATTTATTATTACATACAGGCCAGGAGTGAATAATGCGGATGCTGATGGAATGAGCCGCTACCCGTATGAAAAGATTACTTCTAAAGAACAAAATGTCATTAAGATAGATGACCAAACAGTTAGGGCTATTTGTAACAGTGATACAGGTAGTGTTGATGCAATAATAGAGACACTGCCAATGGCCAGTATTAATATTGTAGAAGCTTCAAAGGAATTGGGTCATGGAATGGCACAGAAAGAGTTCAGAGAAATTAGACATAAACAAAGACAAGATCCCTTAGTTGATAGATGGAGAAAAGCTGTTATTGATAATAAAATACCAACAAAGTCAAATTCCAAACAAGATTTAATAATGAGAAAACAATTTAAACATTTTAAGATTAAGAGAGGCATTCTTTTTAGAATTATTCAGGAAGATGATAGACACATTGAACAGTTAGTTATACCAGACTGTTACAAAGAAGAGATATTAAAAGGATTACATAATAGTGTTGGACACCCTGGAAAGGAAAGAACAACTAAATTAATGAGGGAAAGGTTTTATTGGCCAGGAGTAGCAGCAGACATAGAAGAGTGGATTAATGGTTGCGAAAGGTGTTTAAGAAGAAAACACAATAGCAATGAGAGAGCTCCACTAGTGAGCATTAATACAACATATCCACTCGAGTTGGTATGTTTTGATTACCTGACACTTGAACCATCCAAAGGTGGCATTGACAATATACTTGTCATAACAGATCATTACACTAAATATGCATTAGCAGTACCAACCAGAAATCAGACAGCCAAAACAACAGCCGAGGCATTCTACAACAATTTTATTATTCATTCTGGGATACCAACACGACTACATTCTGATCAAGGGGCCAATTTTAAAAGTGAAATTATTAAAGAATTGTGTAATTTGACAAACATAAAAAAGAGCCACACAACCCCATATCACCCTCAGGGAAATGCAGGGCCAGAAAGATTTAATAGGACACTTTTAGACATGTTAGGGACTCTGAAAAAAGAACATAAGTGTGATTGGAAAAACTACATTAACTCATTAGTGTACGCATATAATTGCATTCCGCATGAGTCAACTGGATTTGCTCCCTATGAATTAATGTTCGGTCGAAAACCGCAGCTGCCCATTGACGCAGTATTTGAGAAATCCAGAGATGAATTTGCAAACAAAACTACCTATGAGTACATAGAGTATTTAAGATCGAGAATAAGAACAACCCAACAAATTGTAGAAAACATGTTACAAAGGCAAAACATAAGCAAAAGAAACAATATGATAAAAAAGCAAAAGCTGTTAAGATATCAGTTGGTGACCATGTGTTGGTAAGAAAGGTGTCGTATGATGGGAAACATAAAATTGCTGATAGACTTGAAGAACAAAAATATGTAGTGATTGAACAACCACAAGCAGATATTCCAGTGTTCAAAGTCAATTACATGGGTTCAGGTAGGGAAAAGGTTCTCCATAGAAATTTGTTGATTCTGATTAATAGTCAGAATGATGTAGATGATAGTGGGGGAACAGAAAAGAGGGAACTTGAGAGAAGTTCAAAGGATTCAGAAGTGCATTCTGATAAAGAAGAAACAGATGTGAGAGTAAGTGACGTCACTCAAGAAGAAGATTCTGAGGATGGATTATGTTTTGTAGTTACTACAAGACAGAATGGGGACGCCCAAGATCCAAGAGTTGAAGAGTCAGACTGACCTAGAAGAAGCAGATTCTGCTGAACTGACAGGGGGAACGACAGGTGAACCTGTAGAAGAAGTAGTTGTAAAATCAGGTGCAGAAACAGCTGAATTGACTGGTCAAGGTGCTGAAATACTTCTTGGCAATAGTACTGAGGCACCAGAAGAACCTATAGAAGATACTGGAGAAGATCAACACCATATAGATACAGGCCAGGATGCCAGAAGAGAGGAAAATTCTGTCAGGACAGAGGGAAGGGAGCCAGTAACGGTTGATACAGCCAGAGAAGCTCCTGTCCCATTACCCAGAAGATCAACCCGATAAAGGCATCCAAGAACAAGATTTAGAGATTATTATATTAATCAGATGGTTCAAACACCACATGATTGTAAAATTGAAGCTCTTTCTGTATTGTTTAATGCGGGTATTTTAGATCATGAAGATAATAATATAGTTCACAATATAATTGGAGCTATTATGAAATAAAATGTACTTCATTTATGAAATAAAGTGTACATAATTTTAGCATGTGTTTTTATCATTATTAAAAAATTGCTTTTGATCCAATTAATGTGATTTAATGCCATTGTAATTGTGTGGTCACAATTTTAGTTGTGGTGTGGAGAGTGTTCAAATTCTTATGAGTTGTAATACCTTGTATGAAGTACAAAGTATACATGTAGCTCAGTGAGGAACCTTTCGAAAACGTAAAAGTGAAAGTCCGTTTAGTTCTACGGAATTCCTAGATTCTAAAAATAACATGCATATGCGTAATGATGACGTAGATTTAGTTTACACAGTCACATGCTTTAAAAGCACAAGTGGTGTAGGAGAATTCAAGATAAATAAACTCGATCGTAGATATGCATTAAAATGTAAAACTATCGAAAATGTACTGTGCAAGTATGTTCAGAAAGGGATTACTTATAATGCTTGCTGTTGTTCATCGCTCCACACACATGTTGTCTTCTTAGTATATGAACCTTGCTTGTGTTTTTCCCGTTTCTTATCGGAGTGACCAACCAGGAGGTCGTTTAAAGGTCTTGCAATGTTAGAGAACCCCTTTATAAACCGTTGATAATACCCAGCAAACCCGAGGTACTTTCTAACATCCTTCACGTTAGTAGGAGTGAGCCAATTTCGCACGGCTTCTGTCTTTTCCGGGTCTGCACTGATTCCATCTGCGGAGACGACATGGGCGAGGTAAGTTGTCTTTGTTTTAAAGAATTCACGTTTGGATGGCTTTATCTTTAAATTGAATGATGCTTATCTGGAAAAACATTGGTCCAATCGTGAAATATGGGAATTTATATCAATTGAGAAGATAATAACATCATCTAGATATATTAAACAGTCTCTCAGGTTCAGTTCTCCCATGCATCGTTCCATCAGACGCTGAAAGGTTGCCGTTGCATTGCATAGTCCAAAAGGTAAGCGGTTACACTCGTAAAAACCGAGACCACCAACCTGAAATGCGGTCTTCTCTTTTTCCTTCACTGCAAGCTCAACCTGCCAATAGCCATATTTGAGGTCTAATTTGGAGAAGTATTTGGACCCAGAAAGTAAGTGTAGGGTGTCTTCAATTCTAGGTATGGCATAACTATCCTTCTTGGTTCTGTCATTAAGCTTCCGAAAGTCAATACAGAATCGGATGGAGCCGTTTTCTGCCGAACAATGACGCAATTTGAGGACCAGGGACTCTTAGACTCTCGTATTGCACCCATATTAAGCATTTCCTTGAGGTGTTCCCTAACTTCATTGAACACTGCCAGTGGGATTCTTCTATATGGCTCTTTAAATGGCTCATTGTTTACAAGTTTAATTGTAAGTTTGATTTCTGAAGTGTGCCCGAAATCAAGAGGGAATTATGGAAATATTGCGTCATGTTTTTGAAACAACTGGTATAGTCTGTTTTTCTGTTCATCTGACAGTTCAGTATCTTCTAGATCTATTCCATATGTGCTTTTTATAATGTATAATTGTTTGTGTTTTCTTTTTAAGGTGCTGTTCCAAGGAGATGGATGCGTTCATGACGGGTTGAAAGATGGGAGTTTCTCTCCGTACATTTACCTCTTCAATTTACATAAATGCTGCTTTGCTCTTATTTTGATTGGTTTGGCTGTGACATTACAAAGACGCACTGGTATTCTGGCAGTTTTTCCAGGAGTGTCAACTCTTACAACTCTGCACATCATCTACTGATTATGTTAAAGCTGCCGTGACATTTCTTTGTTTTCTAAAGAAGCCGGTTACCATTCTACTTTCTCCGGGGTGTAACGTAATCGGCCGAGTTGCTGTGACTAGTCCGATATCTTCGTTAATGGACATAAATCCTGCTTGCCATACATCGTTTACTGTTGTGTTTTCAGCAATGGGTTTTAATTCTCGTAATATGTTCTGTCCCAATAGCACATGAACTGTACCTTGGTACTCTACCACTGGCACTACAAGCAATATAGTAGCTATTGACTCAACAGTAAAAGCTGTTTCTATGTCAGCAAATATGTATCCACTATATGGAATTTCACTGCCATTAGCACTTTTTAATGACACGTCGAACTCTTTCATAGAATGCAATTGTGGGTTTGGGGGACATGGCATTGTAAAATAATTCAGTAATGGTGCTCACTTGTGACCCACTATCGATTAAAGCTGTAGTTTCTATTGCATTTATTTTAATTGATCTAAATTGGAATCCCCTATCATTCTCTGTAAAATATCTTCCTTTGTTAATGTTTTGGGGTTTGTTGTGTTTTCATTGTTCCCGCTCTCATCTAACCCCTCGATCAGAGCTTCCTCTAGTTTAAAGGTGCCTGATTCTGATAATTCTGTTTGACATCCGTATTATCTCCTCTCTGTTGGTATGTTCTGTTTCCACGGAAAATTCTACCATTTCCTGCGCGGTATCCACTGCGGGCTCTAAACGTGGAGTTGTTCCCGTAGCATATATATGACTGACCTCTGTTGGCATATCTATTTGTGGTTTCTGTTTCCATGGGTCTTTTTCTTCTGTCAATGTATTCAGTTTCGCCTCCATCATCTTGATTTGTTCTTTCAGGTCATTCAACATCTTCGTGTGATTATCTAATTGATGTACATTTACTTGCTTGTGTTGTTCCGGTTCCTTGGCAACTTTAATTTCTTGTTCCTCTCTTCTAATCTTCCTTCTCAACTCTTCAAACGTTGTAACCGATTCGTAGAACATTCTGGTTGCATTCTTGAGTTCTGTGTTCCGTAGGTACTTCCAAACCCGTGTTCTCGTCTGCAGGCTTCTAGTTCACCTCTGTCTATGGCTTTTTGTACTAACTCTTCAAGGCCAATGCCCCATGCAGAGATATCTTCTTTCTCCTGCTTAGCGTTGTAGTACTCTTCCATAATTCTTTTATATTATACACAATATTCTGTGTGTCTTTCATTATTGTGCTGGACGTTCTGTCAATCATCATTCATATGTGATTTTTTTAAATGAAAAGTTGTAATTTAGCTTATGAAACCCGACAGTACACCATGAAATGTTTTACATACTTTTGATTTGGTTAAGTGCCCTTACCCATCACTCTTGGTTTCTGAATATGACACTGTTTTGATAGCCGATGGCTCTTTTTGGACTGTGATAATGTTGTTCAACTCCCTTCGAGAAACTTCTGATGAAACATTTTTTTCCTTTTCATTGATTTCATGTTTGCCAAAAGTCATTTGTCTGCTTTTTGTATTATTCAGTGTCTTTGTCTATGAATACTCATGGCCTTATCTTTTATAGAAGCAAGGTTAGTGTGTGTTATAAAATAACTGGCTGTACATGTTTGTTTCATTTTATACCATTGTGATTGTGTTTATAATAATGCGGTTTTTAATTGTTAGTATTCAATTTTTTGTAAAATAAAATAGTATGTGGCCCTGACACTGCAGTCTGTTTCACCAGCATGTACAGAAACACGTAGCATAGAGCCTAAAGTCTAGTCATCTACTTTAAACCTTTCATTTGTACAGTTTAATTAAATGTGTGCAGCACACAAAAAACTACACTAGATGATGTTTCTCCAACAAAGTTCTTAATGCTTTGTTGGCAGCCTCCACCCAAGGACCTCTTTTCAGAACAACTTTTTAGTACCAGATATTGGACAGGGCTTTCATATTTGATATGTGACATCCTCTAGCGGTCCTCTACTAAGATTGTTCAAATGATAACCCTGGGGTCAAAACTGGCCACGCCCCAGGGGTCACATGGTTTATATAGTCTTATATAGCAAAATGACTTTAAAAATCTTCTCCTCGGAAACCGCAAGGCCCAGAGATTTCATATTTGGTATATAACATTGTATAGTGGTCCTCTACAAAGATTGTTCAATTGATGCCCCTGGGGTCAAAACTGTCCACACCCCAGGGCTCACATGGTTAATATAAATGTAAAGAGCAAACTGACTTTAAAAAACTTCTTCTCTGAAACCACAAGGCCCAGAGGTTTCATATTTGGTTGGAAACATTGTATAAAGATTGTTAAAATGATGCCCCTGGGGTCAAAACTGGGCACACCCTAGGGGTCACCAGGTTTATATAGACTGGAATAGCAAAATGGCTTTAAAAATCTTTTCCTGTGAATACAAGGCCCAGAGGTTTCGTATTTGGTATGTACAAGTATATAGTGGTCCTCTACAAAGACTGCTCAAATGATGCCCCTGTGGTCAAAACTGGTCACACCCCAGGGCTCACATGTTTGATATGGACTTAAATAGCAAGATGACTTTAAAAATCTTCTCCTTTGAAACTGCAAGGCCTAGAGGTTTCACATGTGGTATGTGACATGTTATAGTGGTCCTCTGCAAAGATTGTTCAAATAATGTCCCATTGGTCAAAACTGGCCCTTCCCTGGGGGTCACATTGTTTATATAGACTTAAATAGCACAATGACTTGAAAATCTCCTGAAACCGCAGTTTTTTCGTATTTTATATGTAACATTGTATAGTGGTCCTCTACAAAGATTGTTCAAATAATGCCCCTGCGGTAAAAAGTGACATGATTTATATACACTTGCAAGTGGGCCTTAAAAATCTTCCTTGTTGAAACCGTAAGGCCCAGAGGTTTTATATTTTGCGTGAAACATTGTGGAGTGGTCCTATACAAAGATTGTTCAAATGTTGTCCCTAGGGTAAATATTGGCCACCCCCTGGGGTTCACATGGTTTATTTAAATAGCAAAATGACTTGAAAAATCTCCTGAAACCGCAAGGCCCAGTGGAATCATATTGGGTATGTAACATTGAAAAGTGGTCCATTACAAAAATTGTTCAAATTATGCCCCGGTGAACAAGGTGGCCATGCCCTGTGGGTCACATGGTTTATATAGACTAAAAAATATCTGAAATTGCAAGGCCCAGATCTTTATACTCAGGTAAGGCGTTTAGTGCCATTTTTCCCTCTTGTTATAAGCCATAATGCCTTAAACTCAGGTGAGCGACCTAGGGCCATCATGGCCCTCTTGTGTCTTTTAATGTTCATTTACTGTACATTTATTGTGTGACATGTATATTCTATATAAAACAACATTCATTCAAAGCTAACATATGTGAATTAACTGACAGCGTAATTGTCAAATTGTTATTACTATTTGATAATATGTCCGTGATATATAACGATCTTCCTTTGTCAGTTCACGTATTGTCTTTGAATATAATGCATTCTTGTATGCAGATTATATTGTGAATAAATATTGGATAAGACTTGTTTCATCTTCGTTTGTTATTAATTTCCATTTTACTTTGGTTCCTTGTAAACTGTCGGGACGACATTTCTCAACAGGGGGGATTAAGTCATAGGGTGATTATTTAATATCTACATTAATTTTAATAGTGGTATTATTTTGATTAAATAAATCTTCAAAATACCACATACCCATAGTTTGTGTAGTTTAGCCTAGCCTAAGTAGTGTGTTTGTTTGTTTATTTGGGTTTTACGGCAACTCAACACATTATGGTCATATCGTGCCGTTTACGTATGTTGATCTCAATATAGATTAGGAAATGTAAACTAAATTTTGTTATACGTGTTTTTCTCTTTCAAGTACTGGATTAATGTATAAGATGGCACTGTTTGGAAAAGTTCTTTTAATGAATTTACTTGGAAATATCTTTCACGAATATCGCCGAGGTCTGTGCAATTATTAAGCATATGTTTCACAGTAAAATATTTGTGGCAAGGCATGCAATGAGGTGCTTCTTCTCTTTTTAAAAGGTACGAATGTGTTAATCTGGTATGCCCTATTCTGCAGCGAGTTAAAACAATTTGATCATGTCGGTCAGAAAGAGTAAAAGGTGTTGCTGAATCAAGACTAAGCTTAATCTCGTGTAATTTGTTAAAGGTTGCCTCGTTCCAAATTGCTTGCCATTCTGATTTTATTAGTTTATTAATTGCTGGTTTAAAGTCTAAGTAGTGATTAGTCTAGAGATATATTGGTAGTGTGTAGCCATTCTAACAAACCATTCTAACACCGGTTTATGCACGTAACACTTAATCCTTTCCGCCACCTTCAAACGCCAGATTTATGCTGACGGTCAGACGCCATTTAGTGTGCATCGATTTTATGCAGTAATAAATCCATATATCTGAAGGTAAACATATATTTATACTTGTGTTATTATTATTGAATTGATCTTTATGTTTTACTTCAATGCATTTCGATTCGTTTGCATTGGTATTACTGTGTAATATCTATATCCTTTTATGCTATAATTTCATGTTATATTAAGACTATAATATTGTTGCAGATTAATACTCTCATCTAAAAAAGTCTGCAAGGAAATACAGTAACACGAATCTACAAGTTTGTTGCTTGTTCGTCACCCGCGAAGGGCTGAGTAGGCCTGCGACAATGTTTTCTTTCTGATACTGCTATACTGGTACTGTAGATCTTCCCGTGAAATTTACGATTTCCTAAACGGTCATGCTTTATTTTTTCATCGTAAAAGCTGGACACAAAAGCTTGAGGCTTTTGCTTGAAATACGAACCGACCGGCGTCTCGTGATGTTGTTGTTTTTCGATGGACATAGAGTAGTCTCCCTAGAAATCGGTGGGCGTGTTTAACTCGGATCTTATAACGTCAATTAATTAACCGATTACTAAAATTGGCCTAGGAATGTAAAGGACAAAGCTTACTTTATGTCTTATGTAGTACTCCAAACACACATACGTAACGCTAGCTGATAATTAAGAAAATATTTAAAATATTTTTTTTCTTTTGCTTTAATTCATTTATTATTACAGAGAGGTGCGGTGCCTTTCAAATTCAGAGTATTCTGTGTAATTTCCATTTTTCTGAATAATTGATACAGTCTGAAAATATAATGTATTTGTGTACTTTAAAGTCTTGTCATTAAAAGAACAATACAAATATAGTTTGTTTTGTTTTTTTGAAGTTACTCCAGGGTGTTTGTTTCATTTATCATTCTGTTAGTAACATATTAAAGTCACCAGCTATGTATCTGGTTGTATTTGCTTTTTAATGAAGCTTCCTTCAAACGCATATTAATACAAACAACAAACCCTTTTAATTTTAGAATTGGATAATACTTATTTAGAATTATAACATACTTTACCTTGATATTCGTAAATTTCAATCATGATAAAACAATATTAAAAAAGCATAATTCTTAATAATTTCAACTGTTACAGTAGCGTTAATAAATCCTTCAAATCTATTGAAACTGGTTAAATTAAACAAAGTTCGGAAAATGGACAAAGTTTCCAATATTTGACTGAAATCACAACGTTCTTGTGAGAAAATGATGTTCAATTTGTTGTTTTTTGTTTTGTTTTGTTTTTCGAAAAAATGAACTAGTATTTAACATTTGCTCTCGGCATGAGCACGACTTGTGATTAATGTTACAAGATTTAATAATTCAGGAAGTACATGCCCAAATTATGCCCTTCGATGATATTTTTTGATTTGTTGATTGTTGTGTTCTTCATAATGGATTTCACAAACATAAAAATAAAATAATATTTGTTTAAATATGCCAGGCCCGGCTAGCTCAGTTGGTAGAGCGCTGGACTGTAAATCCGGGGATCGCGAGTTCGAACCCCAGCCTGGCCACATAACTTGTGTGGGGATTGGTTATGAAATTATGTCTACAGCAATTCTCCTCCTACCTCTGATTTAAGTAGGGCAGTGTCAGTTACTGGCACAGGTATGTGCACTGGTAAACCGCTTAGATCGGTCACACTTTGCCCAGGAAAGTGTGAGTAGGTTAACTGACCGCCGCGATATGACTGAAATACTGTTAACAACGGCAAAAAATCCAAACAAACAATGGTATTGTTTACATGTTTTATTTTCTTATAGGGTAAAGAAATCACATTCATTCTTCTACAATAACGAGCCTATTACTTTTAATGTGATAAGCGGGTAAGTGATAGAAGAAACACAAGATAACGTGAAGATTTTGGGTATCGCTGGTTACTGTAAAACTATGAATATTTAAATATTGTGCTTAAATCAATCTCTGGACAGTATTTTCGAGAAAACGAATATTTTCTAGTTGTTGTTCAATCACATGACATGTAATGTTGTTATTTATGAGATCCATGTATATGATACGAGTTACCTTATTAAAAAAGGAGTGGCATCAGTATCCCCAATCAGTAAATCTTCCAGGTCAGCATTGGGCATACACTATATATTCTTTATGAGAGATTGTTTATTTGGGTTTTACGGCAACTCAACACATTCTGGTCATATCGTGCCGTTTACGTATGTTGATTTCTATATAGTTTAGGAAATGTGAACTAAATTTTATTATATGTGTTTATCTCTTTCAAGTACTGGATTTATGTATAAGATGGCAATGTTTGGAAACGTTCTTTAAATGAATTAACTTGGAAATATCTTTCGCGAATATAACCGAGGTCTGTGCAATTAATAAGCATATGTTTCACAGTAAAATGTTCGTCGCAAGGTATACAATAAGGTGCTTCTTCTCTTTTTAAAAGGTACGAATGTGTTAATCTGGTATGCCCTGTTCTGCAGCGAGGTAAAACAATTTGATCGGTTATGAGAGAAAACAAGTGAACAAACACAGTGCAAGTCAATGTGCAAACACTTTTTCACGTAACAAAAGATTTAACATGTTTAGCTCATCTGAACACAAAGAGCTCAAGGAGAGCGTTTGTTATCGCCCGTTATCCGTCTTCTGTGCGTCCGTCGTCAAATTTTCATTTAACCACCTAATTCTAAACCGCTTGGCAGATTTTCACCGAACTATAAGAATGATCCTTAGGTGACCAAAGATTGTTTAAATTATGCCCCAGTGGTAAAAAGTGTCTTTACATGGTTTATGTAGACTTCAATAGCAAACTGACTTTAAAAATCGCCTCTGAAACCTCAAAGCCCAGAGGCTTTGTAAGTGTAATTTAACATCGTTAATTAGTTCTTTACAAGGATTGTTCAAATTATGTCACTGTGGTAAAATTGGTCATGCTTTGGGGTCATATTGTTTCAATAGACTTACATGGCAAGAAGGCTTTAAAAATCTCTGAAACCGCAAGACACAGAGGTTTCATTGAGCATAAAAACATTTGTTTAGTGGTTCTTTACAACGAGTGTTTAAATTATGCCCCTTAGGTAAAAATGAAGCCACACACGGGGGGTCGCATGGTTTCTGTAGACTTATATGGCAAATGGACTGTACAAGTATTCTCCTCTGAAACCACAAGGTCTATATGTTTCTTATAAGGTATGTAATGTTGGGATATAGACTTAAATTGCAAACTGACTTTAAATATATCCTGAAGCTTCAGTGCTTAGATCTTAATACTCAGGTGGCCTTTTGGTCCTCTGCTTAAAGTCTTCCATGTCAAAAATGTAGTGTCTGTCAAACGCGTTGGACGATTGTTGTTGTTTTACTACATTGCGCTCCTCCAAATTGGATAATTACACTCTGTATTCACGTACACACGAAGTCAAATTACGCAGCGTTATTAAAACGCACTTACACAATGCGCAAGTTATTCTGAACTAGTCAACTTACGTCAAATCTTACGCAATACGTAAGCAAATTTAGCAAATCGGACTTTAAGCTTAACCGATTTAGAAGTGCACAGTAAGCTATTGGTTTAGGGGCCTCTCCAAGGGAAATATCCAGAGCAAAATTATATTTTGTGAACATTCCAGATGGTTTGCACATGGACCAATGCTGTTTCTCGGCTTTTAAATTATAACAGTTCGGCCCCAGAGACCAACGGCCACAAGGTCCGAGGTTATCTGAGGGCAGTTCGACTGCCCAGTGTTTGTGTGTCATGTCAGAAGAGCAGTCAAGGATACAAATTGCATGTGAGAAAAAACAGCTGAAAAAGTCTGGATTGGGTATGAAGCAGACAAAAAAAATTAAAAATCAATTAATGAAGAAGAGCTAACGAACCTGCTCCGCACAGAAAACGGCCTTCCAAAAGTCAGAGGCTCGAGTTGTTACGAACACTCCAAAATGGGACAAACTTATATTTCAAGTACCTAACCCTTGAACATCGAAGAACCTACAAATGAACATTGGCTCCCAGGCTAGGATTTACTTTAGGCACGTACAGCATTCATTATCGCTAGAACCTGTTGTCTGCGAGGAAAGGCGCGAACTTTCATGAGGTGTGTGAGAAATGTAAGTGTCGATATTATGTTTGTGATGTACCAGTGACTGGGAAAGGATTTGTCCATATGAAATAATGTCTCATCTCCACAAAAATCTAATTTCCTTTTTGTGAACATCGAACTGTTTCCATCGTAAAAAATACACCACGCAGACGCTCGTGCTTTTCGTTCAAGGTCTAATGAGCGTCTGTTGATACTGAGTTTTCAAACTGCCGAATAATTTTTTTTGATAAAATCTCACCGCATAGTCACTAAACTGCAAACCAGATCGAACACTGGGTATTGTTCGGCAGCGTTTTCCGATTTGTACTAAAAATGTCGGTGGGAATTTCAATGTCGGCTTCGCATCGGTGAAAATGACTGCGATTTGTCTCAATTTTATGCGCAAATATCGCATTTCACACGGGTTTCCCAGTCACTACGTAGTCATGTACAGTCATGAGGTCTTGATAAAATGGAATGGACTGACTCTGAACTCCATGACATTTACACATCGAATCCTTTACATGATAAAAATTCGGATGCGTATGGTAGACAGTACTTGGTTTTCGTCCAGTCGAATGAAAGAGTCCATAGTCTTAACTGACGACGTTGCTGAGGGAATATTCGGTGATGATGTAATTGTTGATACAGAAGATATAGAACCTAGCACACTACCGTTAAATCCTCAAACATTTACTGATGTCGTAAAGGATTGTGTAATATTTTGGAAAACAAAACATCATTAATAATCAAGTTAAGCCTGAAGAGCTCAAGAAAAGATTGTAACATGTAGGCCACTAGTGGAAAGTTCAGATGCTGTAAATGAGGATGAAACAATATATTTGTATATTTTATTTGGGTTTTACGGCAATTCTGCGCATTATGGTCATATCTTGCCGTTTACGTATGTTGATTTCTATATAGATTATGAAATGTGAACTAAATGTTGATGTATGTGTTTATTTCTTTCAAGTACTGGATTACTGTATAAGATGGCACTGTTTGGAAAAGTTCTTTTAATGAATTTACTATGAAATATCCATCGCGAATATCACCGAGGTCTGCGCAATTAATAAGCATATGTTTGACATAAATAATGAACTCAAGAGACATCACTGGGAGTGAAACCCTCAATACCATCCGCTGGCCCTTTATTTGAGGCAAGTGACCAACTTCCTATACAATACAGGACCATACATACAACACAAACATGATTAAAATTGGGGTCACCGCCTTGGAACGGTCTATGCAAAACATTGGGGGTTTAACCGGTGTGCCGAACCTCACTTTTAGCCCAGGGTATGCCGTACCTCACACTAAGCGCAAACATTAATCACAATATACCCAATTGTAAATAAACTGTAACCTCATAGCATTGTAATTCAAACTAAATAGCAATAAAAGAGACTATTAAATCAATTTAATTACTCAAAGATTTAATGTTCACCAGAGCAACAGAACTGCAACTTTCTGATGCACGATGAAATAGAGCAAATATAATTATCAGCTAAATCCCAGCTTTTTGACAAGATTGTAAGAACTATCTCCATATAGTAAAAATACCAGATCATCGTCGTGCATCTCAAGATAAAGCCGTAATACGTGGTGTTAAAGGCCAGATTGCGTAGCTTGGTTCTATATGTTAAATATTTATAATCAATATAATTGAAATCGCAGTTTAATATTAATCTATTACGATCATTACATGTACCTATGCAAACAAACAATGAACAAGAGAAAAAATGCGAAAACCGCATTAAAGCCGGATTTTTTTTATTTTGCCGATGGGGGTACAAATCAATGTTGGTGAAGAGTTTTATGTCGATGATCTAAAATGTATGCAGTTTGGTGAGACTTGGCGAAAAGTTGGTCTCAAAATAATATGGGGAAAAAGTGTGGACTAGAGAGATAGCATTAATTACTGACATAATATGTTTGTTTATATGTTATATAAGAAAATGTCCGTCAAAGTAACTTTTCTCCACTGTACATGCTATCATATTTTTTTGAAAAAATTGATCAAATGCAAGATGGATGAAAATATTCCTTGAATGGTTACTCATGGTTAAATGTGACATTGAAAATGTAAGATTTAAGATATTGTGTTGACATAATTTTTTTGATTTTAGAGCTCAGTACAAGTGTCAGCAATAAAGGACTGTTTTGAAGTAGAGCTATTACAGGAGTGAATACCCCTGAATGCGGCCTTGACCCAATTGCAGATTATAGAAGTATTAGCCTATTTATAATATTAAAAAAGCGATAAATAGATGTCAGTCAGTCAGCCATTTTGAATACGAAAACCACGAAAATTGTCACACACTACTACTCCTTAAGAATATGAACCAATGAAGCATGCGAAGTTTCATGTAAATAAAACAAAAAAACTTCAATCGAACATTTTCAATTTTATCGCAAAAATAAACTGAATAAATAAGTAGTTTGTGTGTAAACGTATATCCAAGATGGCCCAAAATAAATTGCAAGATGGCCGCCAGTTGGCCAGTTTGAATTTTATCGAAAAAAAAAGAAAAGATGTAGAAGCAGTTCGCTTGACAAAATGGACGCCGGTCGGCCAAAGAAAATCCAAGATAGCCGCTTTCTTATAAGAACAGTTGTGAATAGTTAATTTTAAATTAACCTGGTAGGTTTAAAACACTATACAGATGGCTTTATGGTCAGTTCAGTATGTTTCAAGGACACCCGTTGTGTGGATTAGAGGACGCATATATAGGTGGTCCAAGCTGGAGTGGAAGTCTGTTGTTTCCCATACTGGAGTAGGTATTTGATTAATGGACGCAATATGCTCCTGAAAGATACGAAGGTTTGCGTTAGGCTTCAGCTGGTCAATGTTGAAGTCAACAAAGGCTATCAGGGTACTGTCTGTAGTCGGTAGTTGTTTGAGTAGGTCTATGAGACCAGTCACCTGAGCACTTGGTCTGCGGTAAACATCATACAGTTCAAAGTATTTTGTAGGAAACCTTAGTGCCTGATTAGTAGCTTGACATTAAACGCTGGTTATAGTGTCCTCTAAACGAACATTGGTGTGGAATTATTTGAAAATGTAGCCATATGTTTAGAAGAAATTGGCGTTTATACATATTTCTATTTTTAGCTGTGGGGCCATCTTGTGCAGTGAAGCGGAAACATTGTCGCAGATTTGGTAGAGGACTTTCAGAGACATTTCTGTACAGTTTCATGAAGATTGACCAAGAACTTGAAAATATGACAAGAAAATAAAACTTAAACGCAAATTCTGTTTTAGCTCTAGTGGCCGTTTTGTGCAGTGTGGCGTTAACCATTTGAATAAGTTTCGTAAAGTGTGAAGTTTCATCAAGATTGATCAAGAACTTTAGAAAATATGACCGGAATACAAAACGTTAACGAAAAATTCTATTTTTAGCTCTAGTGGCCATTTTGTGCAGTGAGGGCTGTGAATAAGTTTGGTAGAGGAACACTAAAGGAACATTTGTGTAAAATGATTTGGAAATCTAGCCATATGTTTGGAAGAAAATGGCGTTTAGACATAGTTCTATGTTTAGATCTGGCGGCCATCTTGTGCAGTAAAGCGGAACTATTTTAGCAGGTTTGTTAGAGGACTAACCAAGGAACATTTCTGTAAAGTTTCATGAAGATTGACCAAGAACTTTTCAAAATATGACAGGAATACGAAACTTCAACGCAAATTGTTAACGACATCGTAACGCCCGCCCACCCAACCGACCGGTTTTCGCTAAGGCCATTCTGTTTTTATCTTTTGTTAAGCGTCAACCTTATTTTGTAAAACCTAGCTACCTATTCAAAAAAAGCACACAAACTCGTTTCGAAAAAAAACAACAATGTTCTTGATCTTGATAATAGAAAATGGAATAGTTTTGATGCTTAAATAACAGAAACAGAATATGAAACATATTTAAAACTACTGACTAGTTTTAAGACTATCAATTAATGAAATATTGAAATGTAACACAAAACTTCAGCATAATAACAAAATATAAACACACATAGTTTTATACAAGAAATGTCTTTAAAAAAGACAATCGGCGTTGAAATTAATATTGAGATGTCATTTAAAAATTACCTAAACATAACAGAGAGCCAAGATGATTGGTTAAGTGACTTCTCAGACCCAAGATTTATTGGTCCCCACCTATAAGGCTATATTACGAGACTTGACTTTTGGTCAATCGCAAACGGACCAGTAGTAACTGGTGTAAAATCTTTTTTATGGCAATGCGTATGGAACCTTTAGGTTCGTTAAAGCTTTGTTGGTTATGAATACAAGTCCATCCGTCATATGGTCAAATGTCAATGCCAAACTGAACAATAGTTGAAATAAGAATGTGTTATTTTACTTCTCATCTTGCAATTGTGTATAGAGATAGCTTTGGACCTATAGGTAGCACATTTTAAACCTGTTTTAGAAACAGTTCTTGTTATGTGCGATCTACTTAATTACTTTGTAATTACATTTGACCCATGATTGTGCCTGTGCCATCATGGGACATGTAAAATAAAATATATACTTATTTTGATTGTAATAAAGGAATATGGAAATGGAAAACGCGCTCGCCAAATGCATTTCACGTATGTAAGCGCGCGCAAACACTCACCGACGCACACTCTGAGGCATTTTGATACATATTTTCTAATTAAAGTATGTTTAGTTTTGAAATAACGTTAGTTTTAGTTTGCTTCATGTCCATTTTTGTGAAAATATATCTCCCGACAGAGCAACACAGCTTTAACAGCATTGAAAAATATTTTAGTAGAATGCTCTCCAACAACAAATATATACATAAATTTTAATCAGTTGAATAAATTATATTGTTTTACATATTAAGCATTTCCATAAACAATATATCACTACCATAAAATTTGTAAAAATACGATGTGTAATAAAGGAGAAATTACTATCTAAAACTTTGAAAGCTGTTTTCTTGAAAACTTGATAATTGTTGATAGAGCATCGTTCCATTCAGGCGACGACTTGTTGGACCCGAGATTTTTCTGACACCATAATAAAACTTCTCGTACCCAAAAGTTAATTTGATATAAATTATTAATTTAAAAATTAAATAAAATTATTATTAACATCTGTACCGTGAATAAAATGATCATACAGCTCCATGTTTTCACCAGTGGTATATGAAAGAAAATAAAATAATTAACATAATTGTTATCTGAATTTGTCAAGCCAAGTTAACAAATTTACAAAGTAAGAAAATGAATTAAAATTGTGAGTCTATAGAGTTATTGAAAGTACCGGTTATATACCATACATTCACCTTAGAAGTTATTTAATATATACACGATTGGAAGTCAAATAAGCATTTATACTGTGTATCCCATTAAAAAGCAATATTCAGGGAACATTCAGCGATTTTTGAAATGTTTAGACTTTATTTTTGATAACACAAATATAAAAATGCATTAGCCCGACTATGACGATTTGAAATTATATATTCGGTACGGATACGATATATCAAGGGTTCCTGTGTATAATTAGTATTGTTAATTGGGTATTCATGCTACGCAAATAATAATTCGATCTTCTTTCATAACATTTTATCTATAGAAAAATGTAGCATCTTGTTTGCAGATTGAATAACATTTACTGGAGAAGTTGATAGAAAGGTGCAATTATAAATAATTCTTAATAAATCGCAACCACAATTTAAATTCAAATTAACAGTAAGTTTGTTAATATAAATTCCCCGTTACTAGAAATTGTTAGGTGTATGATTCTCTGAACGCTAATTGACCCGTACGAGTATATTAACACAGCTATAAAACGGCTTCTAGCTACGCGCTCTATTTTTAGAATGACGCTACTGTTTCTGGAATATGTTGAACTCGCTAGAATCAATGGACTTCATGCAACGGCAACTCTGTGAATGAGATTAATAAATGGGAACATTGCACAATTGCTATTAATAGAGCGAACCGCTTATATAAATGTAGACTAAGAAAAATGGTTATTTCATTACGTTAATGAATATAGCATTCTTTGTATGGCATGCAAGGAGAAAATACAATCAAAATTAGCCTCAGTTCGAGAGTGTATGTCGAGGATATGTTTATAATTTTATTTTAACCACTTATGTAAACAATTATGTAAATTTTAATCCCAAAAGTATGCAACAATAATTGGTAGACATTCGACGAGTGTATAAGTGTGCATTCCCTAAAATTAGAAAATATGCCCAATTATATTGGCATTCAATTTTCCCGCTGCATAATTAACTTAAGAAATCAAGGCCAAAAGTGATCTTAGACAGCTACGCCGAATGAGAGTACATGTATGTTATACAAAAAGGTTTAGATTATATGCAAGTATTGTCAATATGAGGCACGTCCTCAATATTATAATAAATTAATTGCAGAGGCACTTTCTGAGATTCATAAATCCACACGAGCATTTATTCAAAGATGACCCCATTTAATTTCGCCTGCATCCTAGTTTATTGTTACATTTTCACATTGTATGTATGCGGTGTACTTGGTGGCACATTTATTGTTACATTTTCACATTGTATGTATGCGGTATACCTGGTGGCACCGCTTTGCTAGCGTTGTATATTGCGTTCAAATAAAGCTGCAGTGATTATGATTTTAGTCCTGTCAAAGCTCCTTTCAACTGTAACTGCAACATCAATAAGGAAGAAACTATTGCTTGCCAGATGTCACTCAATCCTGTGGAATTGTTCACTATGGACTTTTTTTATATCACAGGGCAAATATTAGCTATTTGGTCTTTCATTAACTCAAGGTGAGTAACTTTCTGTGCAGCCGTGAGGTGACTAGTCTGTGGAACGTCCTCTCCATTGTCAATGTAACCATTCATGGGGATTGTGCTTACCTTATTGCCCATCTAACCCCTTGACTAAGAAAAGTTGTGTCCAATGAGTGTACTGTAGCCTTTTTGTAGGTTTTCAAGCCATGACTCAAACAATGTCATACACTACTTTCATTCTCAGTGATACGCCACTGCTTAGTGGCTCGTTGAGTAGCATTTATGACTGACCGGGTGGTGTATGTGTCAAAAAAAGATGCCAAGATTAAACAGCTACTTGAACCGTCTTGTCGTTCTCAGGCTGAGAATAGTTACTTTCCGAACATGTATGGTATTATTGCCGTATATACTGATTTTCGAGTATTGAATATGCGTTGTTGATTCGTTAATGCCACTGCCACCACGCCAATAAGGGAGGAAAGCTCCGAAGAACTTTGTAAAATGTGTTTTATTGACAAAACTGTACCATAGCAATGTTGTATCAAAGGGCGACAACTATTGTATACAAAGGGTTAAACAACACCAATACTATTGGCACTATCTTTTGTCTATTAAAATGGCATATAATATATCCGGAAAAGCAAGAAAAAGACAATCGTGGTGGTAGAAAAAGTAAATATCAATGATCAGAGTGATTAGACGTTCGTTCTTCAGCGTTTGTAACTTTTAGCAAAATGTTTTTTTGGGGGGCTGACGGAGCTCAAAACCGACGCGGTCGATTAGGCGAGTTTTTTTTATGTCTTGGTTCTCAGATCCGCCGACTCGATTTTTTCCAACAAGCAATAAAAAAATAATAGTATAAGGTACCCGATATCGTAAAAATGACCGTATGAAACGCTTTCAACCTGTTAAACGGAATGCACAAAATGCTGAAGAAATGACTCAATTTTATGTAACATGCAATGTGACTGTATATCGCTGTATGGTTCATATGATCTGCTCTCTGTTATTATATACATCATGCAACGCTTAAAGTCAGAAGAAAAGTCAGTAAAAACAAATTAAGATCTTAGAATCATTGAATTAAATACACATTTATAATTTCATATCAACAGTATAATTAACACATTTCAGTGGTGTATTGATTTATTAAACTGATATATTCAGTTAGTTTTCACTTTATTAAACATGCTGCTATAAATACATATAAAATGGCCACGGCCCAGCGATATCTGACATACTGTGTTTGAGTGTAAGCATATTTTTACAGTAGTTTTTTATATGATAAACACTGCCTTTTAATGTTACTAGTATTGGTATTAATGTCATATTGATCATGCAGTGATTAAATTTATGTCGTGTAATATGATTTTTGTAAGTAATAATGTATAAAGATTTTAATATCTCTGCCCATTTCCATTTGAGAAATTCTTCTCATTGATTTACTCAATTTTGTATTTTTATTTTTTTTTGTTATTTGTTTCCGTCCTCCAACCGGAAATGTCCGAGAAATAAAATAAAAACCTGGCCGTAACAAAGTATTATTTAACATAATGGAAAAATCCAGCTAAAATAGGTCGTTCTACAAACGTGAATCAAATACTGAATCTAGTGTTTTGGTGTCCATGTGCCGTAGACATATTACTTGTAAACTGTTTTAACACCTTTGTGAATAGTTTTAAAGCTGTTAATTTCAACTTTCCAATTTATTGGATATATATAATTGAAGTTACCAACAAGAATAGATTAAATGATTTACAGTGGAAAGAAATTCACTAATCAAAACTAAAAGGCAGGTGTTACTTATTTCAGACAAATTATACACCTCATTAAACCCCCTTTGATAAATAAGACTGTATAAGACCGATTTTGCATATTTACACTTTCACAACCATTTTAAAACATCACTATATAATGATGCCCCATGGGTCAAAACAGACTACACCCCATTGGTCACATGGTTAATATAGATTTAAATAGCAAAATGACTTTAAAATTCTTCTCCTCTGAAACCGCAAGGCCTAGATGTTTCATATTTGGTATGTAACATTGTATAGTGGTCCTCTACAAAGAGTGTTCAAATTATGCCCCTGGGGTCAAAACTGGTCACGCCCGGGGGGTGTCAAATTGTTCATATAGACTTAAATAGAAAAATCACCTTAAACATCTTCTCCTCTGAAACGGCAAGGCCCACAGCATTCCTATATTTGTAACGTAATATTGCATAATGGTCCTCTCCAAAGATTGTCTAAATTATGCCCCTGGGGTCACATCTGGCCACCCGCCGAGGGGTCACATGGTTTATATAAACTTAAATAGCAAAATGACTTTAAAAATCTGTACTTGAAACCGCAAGGCCCAAAGGTTTGTTCAAGGTTGTTCAACTTATGCCCCTGGGATAAAAATAAGCCACGCCTCGGGGATGCAAATTCCAATTGGGTTACAAGGTCTCAGGTGAGTGTCCTAGGGCCCTTTTGTTTCACGATATTGTGAATATCTGGCAACAATTAAGAGTAAGTGAGCACTAGTGGGACTCTGTCCTTGTTACAGTTTTCTTTTTAGAAGTGTCAAGCAATGAGATGAGTCTCGCCGTAGGTTATCGACCCTTCGAAGTTGCTTGTCTTTATCACGGCCGCTGTACTCACGCTTCCGGAGTTGAGTCTTAAGTTCCTTTCTGTGTTGTTTGTAGTCCTCATCACGCTCACAGGTGCGTCGGAGACGTAAAACAAGTCCAAATGCTAGTCCCTTTTTGGTGCTTTGCGGGTGGCATGAGTCATGGCGTAAATATAGCTGCTTGTCGGTTGGTTTCCTGTACAAATCTGTATATACACGACCATTCTGTAGTTTCACAACGGTATCAAAAGTATAGCGTAAAAATAGTCACCAAATCTATTTTGCAAATGTTTAGAATCTACCTTTTGCGATAAAAATCCTACCTATATTATGAATATAAGAGATGAAAAACAAACAAACGTGCCCAATTTCCTTATTTACTATCAAATGACTACAATAATGGCATCCGATATTCGTATTAACCAACAAACGATTGTAATAGTGGAATCCAATATCTTTAGTAACTATTAAATGACTACAATATTAGCAGTTGACAACTTGAAAATAAAATGGAATTAACAATTGCAACATTGAATGTGAGAGGTTTAGGAAATAAAGAAAAACGTTTGCAAATCTTTGAATGGCTTAAAAGCTTAAAATATTCTGTGTTCTTCTTGCAAGAAACCCATCTAACTAAATATAACATAGATAATTTTAAAAACGAATGGCAGCGGGATTTTGAATATAGCGGTAATAAAAGAAACAGTGAAGGTGTATGCATATTAACACATCCTAAAATTAACATAACATTATAAAATTTCAATAAAATAATAATTGGCCGACTGATATCAGCCGACGTACAAATCCAAGATATTAACATCACACTGGTAAACATTTATGGTGCAAATAATGATGACACAACACTGTTTACTGACCTTCAAAATATCGTCGTAAGTTATAACGATAAATCATATATAATACGAGGCGATTTCAATACAATCTTAGATATAAACATAGACAAAAAGAACGGGTAATATATTACGCACCCGAGTTGAAATCATTAATCTCGACTATAAGTGCAGCAGAAGTAATATAAATATGGAGAACAAAACATCCAGATCAAAGGCAATTAACATGGCACTCTAGCAGTAATCCAACTATCCATTGCCGACTGGACTATTTTTTAGTTTCAGAGAGTCTTTGTAATATTATAAAATCATGCCAAGTAAAGCCAGGTTTTAAAACAGATCACTCAATTGTAAATGTATCTATAGATTGTATGCTTTTGGGAAAAGGCCCTGGCTATTTTAAATTAAATAACTTCATATTATAAGATAAATAATGTCAGGAGAACATTAAGCAAAGTTTACAAGAAGTCGCAAATAACAGGACAGATTAGACTAAGATAAATTAATAAAAGACTTAAATTATCTAGAAGACAACAATAATAATAATAATACCGATAATAATAATGATATAACTCATTTAATAAAAGATAAAAAAACATCAACTTGACAAATTACGAGAACGTAAAATCAATGGCATAATTTAAGGTCAAAAGCTATTAGAATTGAAAACGATCAAAGAAGCTCTTCATATTTTGCTAACTTAGAAAAAAAGAATGCTGAAAAAAGGTAATACATTAATTAAAAGTATAAAATAAAGATTTACAGATAAGGATGAAATACTTAAAGCTGAGGTAAATTTCTATGAAAGACTATGCAGTTATAAACCAGTTGAAACAGAAAACACAACATTTTTTCAAAACCCTATACAAACCCTGGACGAGCAGAGTAAACTTTCATGCGAAGGAAAACTAACAGAACAAGAATGTGGCAGTGCTCTTTAAGTAATGCAAAACAAAAAGAGTCCAAGTTCAGACGGAATAACAGTTGAGTTCTACAAGTTATTCTGGAATACAATAAAATGTTATCTCATTAAATCGTTAAACTACTCGTTCGAATTAGGTGATTTAACATCTCTCCACAAGCAAGGTATAATAACACTGTTACCAAAACAAGGGAAAGATTTATCTTACTTATCAAACTGGCGACCTATAAGCTTACTAAATATAGATTACATAATTGACACAAAAGCAATCGCCAATCGAATTAAAAAGAATGTACCTAAAATAATTAGCAGAGACCAGGCATACTTCATAATAAATAGGTATATAGAGGCAAATGTTAGATTGATATTTGACATAATAGAATACTTAGATTATAATAACAAACCTGGACTATTGTTTTTTGCAGATTTCAAAAAAGAGTTTGATAGTTTAAACCAATCTTTTATAATTAAATGTTTACAACATCTGAATTTTGGAAATGACATTATACAGTGGCTAAAAGTTTTCTATAATGACATATGCAGTATGATCATTAACAATGGACATCTTTCAGAATCATTTAAAATCAAACAAGGTGTTAGACAGGGGTGCCCTCTGTCTTCCTCATTATTATCTGCCTTGGATTATTATCACATTTTATTAATTTAAAATGATGACATGTGTGGAATAAAAATAGACAATATAGAAATCAAACAAACCTTGTTTGCAGACGATGTAATTTTTTGTAATAATGAAACTCAAAGTTCTTTGGTAAGCTAAATTGAGGCATTATCAAATTATAGTAAAATAACAGGCCTAAACCTTAACACTACCAAAACAACAATAGGTTCTCTGGCAAAATCAAATATTCAATACTGCCCTGATAAACCCTTCATCTGGATATCAGATGGTAAAAAAACTCTAGGTTACTTTATAAACGCACTGTTTATTGACAGGTTGAGATATAAATGTCATAAACCGACGTTTGTGTTACTCTTCATAAGGCCAACATTTTTTTATTTTTCGTTTTACGGGATTTTTTTTGGTAGAATTGAGTCGGGAGGGAGAAATACAAATAAAATTCCTTTTTTGCACCAGTCGATAAAAAAAATAAAAATGAAATTGGAATTAGGATCGTTTTTAGTTATTTTCAAAATATAACATTTTTAACAGTCCCGGCCAAAAAAACATGCACCTTTAAGACAAACTAATATAAATAAACTAGTTTTAAACTCATAAACTAGGTATTTGAAACAATTATTACTTCATAGTTTTCCAATACATTTATTATATTTAACTTGCAAATGCTTTTGTATCATATTGTATTGTCATATTGACAATGTGTTTGTACACTTGTAATTGTTTTTATTTAAATAAAGCATGCACTTTGAGCAAACTCATGTTTTTTTGTTATTTATTAAAAGCTTTGAATTAAAGAATAGCTAAAATAAAACTGATATGGAACACAATTGTGCAATACTTTGTTTTATTAAACAAATGTTTAAGCAGAGAAAAGGAAGGGTTGACTTCAAAAATAGTGTCTGCATGACTCTGTCCAGTTCATTCTCGCTCCAGAAATTGTGTAATGGCACTCTTATTTACAATGCACAGTTGCAATTGGTTCAGAAAAGTTTGTTTTCTATAAAACTTCTATTGAAGCAAAATAAAGCTACATTTATAGACAAAACACTTTTATTGTTATATCAACAGAAAAATAAACAATTATTAAACTATATAATAACAGTTATTATATATGTCATTTATAGATCAGCAAAATTTAATAGCCTCAAACCATTAAACTTCGGCCAACATTCATTTAATATACTGTATAGATTGTAATTTTATACATATCTGACAATGATACATTTTAACAAGTGCTGTCACTATCAGGTGACATGCCCCCGAAAACGCTTAAGTTAAAAAAGGTGGATAAATCTGTCAAAATACAAAACAGAGTTATGGGGGTTACTTTCCCTGGTGGAGATGTTGATAGTAAAGATGTATTTAAGTTTCAGGCGAATACCGTCGATAGTATTAAAGATATTTGACTATAAAAACCTTTAACGTCGGACATATTAATGGACGCAAGGACAGACGGATTCGCGGACGGACGGACGGTTCAGTTTTAATATGCCCTCCTTCGGGGGCATAAACATGAATTCAGTTTTTAATAGGCTTCAGAATAAACTCACAACATATATGAAACAGACTTACAGCTGTAAACAGTTTTATAGTCCTAATGGACAAGATTAGCAGGGGTAGCGAAATCAATTGTCGGTATTGTCTGGGTTGTCCCAGAGCATGAACAGACAAGTGAAAAACTGACAGAATTTACTATATAATTGCTTTACGGACAAGTTGCAAGTAGCATTTTCAAAAACGGACAAGTAAGGCAATATGAGATTTCGCCACCCCTGGTTAGCATTGTTACAAAGCACCAAACTGTATCAACTTGACAATATTCAATATAATTCCTAACACAAAACTGAACAAGGACAATATAACATCAAGGAACTGTCAGAAAGTACGTGATGACATTAATATTTAAAATATGAGTTTTCAGCACTCTATCTAAATTCACATTGCATCTAGGTAAAAAATTATATAAAAAAATATCACTTATTTATCAAATGCTTTGTAAGTCAATGTACATACCTTTGACTAGACAACACTTGTTAAACAAAATATCAATCATAGATCATTTGCATAGACAACACTTGGAAACAACAGTTGAGACATATCATATGACTAGAGATCACATGATAAACTAAACACATAAATCTTTTAATGAGATCTAATTTGGAATTTTATAATTAAATGTTTAAACACCCCATTTCTGTCTGGATATTGTTAATATCTGGGATTTCGCAAACATAACTTCTTTCCTGTAAGGTAATGTTTGATAGGTTTGGACATGCAGCACACAGCACATTACACAAACTGCACCGCACAATTCCCTTCAAACTTTGGATTTCTAACACAAAGTCATATCTTTGACAAGAAATCACTTGATTAACTGACACAACAGTCAAAACAGCAAATTTAACGAACTGCATTTCACCATTCCTTTCAAACTTTGGATTTCTAACACATATCTTTGACAAGATATCACTGACATACACCAAAATTATGGTTAGTCTTCAATACTAATACGTATTTTAAAAATGATACACATTTCTTTTATACTAGAAATTGGACACTTCATGTAAACGCATAGGTTTTAAAACAACACATCTTTTTGTGGAAATTCGAGCACATTTCACTTTTTCTTCTTTGTTTTAATTGCATTCCTGGTTTTGACCGGTTTGGTCAATTTGCACACACAACAAATTGGGCGAACTATTCCGAACTGTTCCCGCAATCTTCCGATTTCAGCATCGCCACAGTAGAAACAGACATCACCAAACAGCATTGTTTTACCTAGGTACAAATATCGAACGAGTATTGAATGGTCAATTTCAAAGTTATTGCTATTAAATGCAGCTGTTAGTTATTAAACAAGACGCTGTGTTTGATAAACACACATGCCCCCGGTTGGTGGCTTCAACTTGGTGCTCGTCAGCCTATTTGAATTAGTTAAAGTCCTCATTAGGTCAAGGTCAAAGTGAGGTAATATGGGCAGATTGGGAATAGTTATAAGCAACAACGGTGTGAAAATCCAAGAGTTGTAGTAAGTGGTGTCGCTGCTAGATGAAACAGTAAAATCTAGTTAACCAAGAAATAGCGCTTTTGAATTATTCCAACTCCAAATTAGGTCAAGGTCAAAGTGAGGTTGAATAATATGTGTGGACTGGGGGTGGTCAAAAGCAACAACTGTGCAAGTATCAAAGTGTTGTAGCAAGTGGTGTTGGTGCTAGACGAAACGGTAAAATCTAGTAAACCTATCATGGACGGATGGACAGGACAATCACTATATGCCTCCCGCATCAAGATGCTGGGGGCTTTAAAAAACAAACAGACTTCATTAAAGGTACATAGCTGAAACTGAAAGTCAACAATTGTGTAATGTTTACACTCGTAACCTTAGATTTGTTGTCGTTTTTTATTACTTTGATCTTAAGATATTCGGTGGAAACGTTTTTGTAATATACTCACCCATTGGCTAATATCCTTTGTAACAGCCAATCAAAGTCGCTGACGCTTAATATAACTCGACTAGGCACGACGAAACAATGTTTGGGCTAACAACGCTTTGGAACAGATTACGATACGATTTAGCTATCGGCATATTTTTTTGCGCTATGAATAAAATACGAAGTCGGCGGGAAAATTATAAATAAAATTTACAATGGTTACTTTTATTTTTATTTGATTTCGTCAAAAATTACTGTCGGCGCTCCCGTAAAACAAAAGCTAAAAAAAGATTGGCCTAAAGGCTAAATTTAAACATGTTTTGTTAACTCTTGTCATTTAGCATTATATATATCGGGTTCATATCGACTTATGGGAGACATATATATGTAGGGAAATGTGTTTATAAGGGTTTTACGGCAACTCAACACATCATGTCGTGTCGCTTATGTATGTTGACCTCTATATAGACTAGGAAATGTGAACTAAACTTTCCTATATGTGCCTTCTCCTTCAAGCACTGGACCAATGTATAAGATGGCACTGCTTGGAAAAACTCCTTTAACGATCCACCTGGAAACATAATATAACCGAGGTCTATGCAATTAACAAGCACATGTTAGCTAGCAAAATGTTCGTCGCAAGGCATACAATGAGGTGCCTTTTCTCCGTCCAGAAGGCACGAATGTGCCAATCTGGCATGTCCCACTCTGCAGCGAGCCAAAACAATCCGATCATGCCGGTCTGAAAGAGAAAAAGGTGTTGCTGAATCAAGACTAGGCTCCACCTAGTGCAACTCGTCAATGACTGCCCCGTTCCAAACCGCTTGCCATTCCGACTCCATAAGTTTACAAATTGCTTGTTCAAAACCACTGCCTTGCAACCGAACACTGACGATCTGTAGACCAAGAGACTTTCTTGCTACGGCACCAGCCATCCCACCCCACGCATCCCAATATGGCACGGCATCCAACAAAAGCCGACTGTTCCTGCCTGTAAAATTCCAAAAATAGTTTTTTAATCAGAAGACCATCCAATTTGCGACCCCCGTCATACAACAGCACAATGAGCGAATCGGAGAACACAATGAACCTAGCAGAGCGAACTAGCAGGGTGCTGCACCTTGCTTGTTTTTTCCCCGTTCTGCCCCTCTGGGCGTGTCAACACAAAACTGTTCAAAATCTTTGAAAATTAAATATATTTTGCAATTGTTGATTGGCAAATGAATATACCATGTTTAAAAACCTTATAAGCAATACATTTTCACAATACGTATAATAAACATAAATATTGCGAACAGAAACACATAACACTACTTGTATTTTATACAATCATCATTGATAAATATATGAGGTTAATGTGAATTATTTGAATGTGATGGATACACTGTACAAGCATTGTATGGTTGAACATGGCAGCCAATAAATAGTGATGAATGCCAATATGCTTGCTCACTCTCATGCATATCTTAGAAATATTCATACACTTTCTAGGATGCATGTCGTTTGGCAGTTGTATGTCGTACTTAATCAACACAACCCCAAGAAAACGGTATTATTAGTTACACTGTTAGTAACTGATATACACCCTCAGTGGTTTCATAATATACGAGAGCGTAGAGTGTATACATTGTGTTCTTGCAAAAAAGGGGCAACATAGTGAGTTTTGCAGTTAAAACTCAGTTTGTTCTATTTGCTGTTATTGACAAAGTCACAATGTTATGTTCGGATTTACACTTGATGTTTAAAAACAGGAAAAATTCCAACACATAAAAACAAAGATTATTGTACAGTCAGAATACAGGAGTATAATTGACGTCTCAGTTACGAAATATGTCAACATTATTATAACAGGATAACTGAACAGTCAGAAAAGAATATTAATTGGTGGTATAGTCATATTAGAAGAATACATGCCAACATTATTATAACAGGATAACTGTACGGCCAGAACAGAAGATTAATTGATGTTACACTCATACTAGTAAATATTTCAACACGGCCATAAAGAGGATAACTATACAGTCAGAACAGTAGATGAATGAACATTAATTGATGTTACAGTCATATTTGAAGATATTCCAACACGGTCATAACAGGATAACTGTACAGTCCGAAAAGAACATTCATTATTGTTACAGTTATATTAGAAGATATCGCAACACGATCATAACAGGATAACTGTACAGTCATAACATACGATTAATTGATGTTGGTGTATTGGTGTAATGCAATGGCCGAACGATGGAAGGTTGTTATACACTTGCATTTCAAACGAGTATATCACTATTGGTTTAAATGCGATCATTTCTATCAACATCGAAATGCAATTAGTTTGATAAATATCATCAGCATTTACCTTGTTTGTTATAAAACTATGTTTTAACAGCGATTTAGATATTATATTGTAATAGTGAGATGCAATATACTTCTAAAGCATATTTATAACATCGTTTTAATTGACTATATGACTGTCTTTTAGGGTTGACTCTTTTCATACATTGCATGAATCGGACACTTAAATTGCGCAGGTCACGAAATTATGCAACACGGCTGGGAGGAACCAAAGAATCGTTTAAAGTATCACTGCGCAGGATGATATAAAAGGAACGATAGCTTTTCACATTTGTAATTTCGGCCTGCAACATCTCAAAATTCACTAACAAAACTGTACTAACTTTAACATAGACATTTAACATTTAAACATTTTACTAACACATTTACAAGGAGAATGACACGGGTCGAGGACGCGAGGATGGAAACATAATAGTTGTTGCTGATTCATTGTAAATCTGGACATTTCTAGATCGACGTCTGCTATAGACATTAACATTAATAATAACCGTAACGATAAGTTGATAGTTATTATAGTTAGCATTTATTGCTAAACAGCTATATTATTTTAACATTATTCTTGGAGTACACGATATAATTAAATGCAGCTGTTTATTCACATCTATTCTTTGCGTATGTTGTTAATACACCAAGACAGTCCGATTCTCTCCTAGAGTATAACATTCTAAGGTATTATCGGAATCGACCATAGGGATTCGCGGTACAATATATTTTAGACCATATTGGAGTTGTGATAAATGTCTACGCCGGAACCATCCAACGTGCGTCACGGGTGTTGGGCGCGTGGCCAGGTCACTACCCCCCACCCCGCTGTGAGAAAATTTGAAATAAATTATTGAAACAATGATGAAATACCATGAAAATGTCATGAAACAACAGTTTCAATCACTTTGAAAAAAAACAATTCCTTAAATGGTGGTCAATGTTCAATGTACCAGATTGTGTGGAAGGCATGCCTCGTGATGAGCAATGACCACAAACGTGTATTTGCTAACCAAACTACATAAAACCACTTCTCGAAATCGTAAAATTGCTAGGTCGGCTCTCTTCTTACGGATCATGCAGCGAGATTTTTACAAGGGTAAAAATATAGAAAATCGCCTTCTACCGGACATAATCGGCAATAAAACAATAAATAACTAAGCGTTTATCAACTAGCAAGTTCTGTCGTTGTATTTGCGATATACCGCTGAATTCGTTGAAAATCAGGAATTGTTTATCGCCAATTTCAAGTCCAGCTTCATGTCGATCAGACGCTTGCAGGGTGAAGGTCGCGGGGGGGTGTCAGTTTCGGAGAGCTTCTATATTCACTGTTAAGAACATTGTGGCGGACTTTTTAAAATGTAAACACGGTTTTTTTCACAAACATGACAGTTATTACTTGGCAAGTTATTTTGCCGATCGGTTCATGACAAATAAAGATAACATGCTTGCAGCATATAGTTTCAAAATAAAGACTAGTTTCGGCGCAATCAGGCCAACAAATGAAACATTGCAACAATTAAGTTATTGTAATCATTCACACAACACAGACCCTTCACTTTGAGCCTTTTTCCACTTCATGTTATGAGTAAGACCTGCACATAAACGATGTATCCAGCCATTACAATTATCACACTGAATCCAGTCATTTTCAATTTCTCCTTTTTTGGTGATTTTGTTTATCCTAGTTACAAGCTAAACAAAGCACTTCATCACTGTCCATATTGGTCTGCTGTTCCTGCGATGGAGTGTTGTCAAGATCAGGAGTAGTTTTTTTCTTGCAGATTGTGTAGACGCACGTGGTTCATCAATATTAGACACTGTTTTAGATTTTTCAGGCTTCTTTTTAACCGTCTTTTTTTCACTTTTAGAAGACACCAACATTTGTTTTCTGTGAGAAATTTTCTTTTTTATTTGAAAATTTTCAAGGATGTCTTTTTGAAATTGGTTAATCATAACCATCAAGAAAGTTTTGATCATTTTTTGTTAAATAATTTGAATGTGTGTCAAAACCCTCAGTGACTATGGTATTATCAAAAATGTAAACTGTCTTTTGAGAACTGTCTTTAGCAACCTTATAAAACTTATCATATAAATCTTTATTTTCCACTATTGTGTTCCTTGTATATTCAAACATATTTTCACCATTTTTATTGAGAGTTTCCCCAACCAACAATTCTAACGATTTTTCAGTGTGGGAACAAAAGAAATGAAATAGTGAATCTGGTATATTGGTAAGAGACCTGTTTTTATTGTGTCGTCTGCTAATATCCAACACAGTTTCCGGCATGCTGGTGTACTGCTCCTCTACTCTCAAACTGTAAAGAATATTAACACATGTAACCGTTGGTACATAGTGCTTCTTTTCTTTTCTAAATACTGTTAGTGTACCTTTGCAACGCAGAAACCCCCCCACACACACACACACACACACATAACGTACTCTTGCTTGTGCTGCATTAGTAATTTTCCTGTCAGTAATTTTTTAGCTGGAAACAGGGATCAATTCAGCTTGTTTTTTTAGTATGAGTGTTCGCACTGCATTTGCAATATGAAAACAAATGTTCTTCTGTGAACATCTGATTGTCAGAAAACGACATACAGCTCATTCTGTACTCTGCATTTATTTGATAAATGTGCACCTTTGAGTACAATTCTGTACGTTTTTGTGCTGAAACAGGTGCCAAGTTATTAAAACTCACTGTAAAATATGGGCATATAAGTCACAGATATATTTCCGCTTACATCTAATAAAATGAAGGGGGGGGGATACACATTTTCTTTAACTTTTTTTTTCTTCGCGGCAAATTCAACACACAGTTTAGGTGTATTGGACTGCATGTAAAATGTTTAAACGGCTCCTATCAACGGAACTGCTGTACCTTAACTTTAAATAAGGGCATAGAAAACAGCATTTCTGGCAAGACACTTATACAATTAATGAAAACTACCCTTTTTACCAAAAGCCAGAAAAAGTTAATAGGCAAACAATCTTTTAGGATCAGCTGATAAAGCACCAACATCATTTGTGTATGCCTTATTAATTATTTTATAAATTTACATTGCAAAAATATTTTATTGTGACTAATTGCAGCCTATCACTAACTTAAAGGCCAACATTTTTTTATGTTTCGTTTTAAGGAAACTTTGTTTTTTGATTGAATCACTTTTTTACTGCAATCGACAAAAATATACATAACCCTGTATTATGTGAAGTTAGAATAAGACATCCAACATAGAATAAACTGATTTATTACACCAATGTTTTATATACCATTTTGTGAAAATTTAAGATTTTGCCAATTAATTTGTGCAATGGACATCTGATTTCATGACTGCATCAAAAACTTGATTTTATCACAATACTGTATTTTTGTATGGACCAAAACAAGTTTCACAACAAACAGGACTGTGTTCATGCATGCATGGACACAGTTTTTGAGGAAATTGAAAACCATCAAATAAAAAAATAATTAAAGAGAAACTAAAGGAAACATGCATAAAATACTGCAAATAATCTATGAATTTAACAAACATACTTAACTTTCATGAATTGCTCAGTCATATGTGAGCCATATATAACTATCTTATTCTATGTTTGATGTCTTATTCTAACTTCACATAATAGAGTGTTACATTATAATTTTAAAAAAAGTTGTTTTTTTCAAACTGAAGACATCTTAACAGTCAAGGCTAAAAACAAGCTCTTTAAAGACATGCTAGTTTAAAAGTTAATTCATTAGTTTGAAACTATTTTAATAAATATTTGAACAGATACAATTATTACTTCATACTTTTCCAAAGATTTATTTGTCTTGTTACTAGAACATGTGCTATGAATAAAATACCAAAATTAAAAAATATATATATATAAATGAAATAATATAAAACCATTAAGAGAAAACAAATATATTTAAATACATGCAGTTTAAACTTATAATGTAAATAACAATATGCAACTTTTAACTTTATATATAGTGTTTAAGTAATAATATGTATTAAGTATGTATAAAACTTATAACATTGTTTTATTTCATGTTCAGGCTCTTGCCCAGAGTGTGTGAAGACAAGGAAGGAGAGGTTGAAGTAAATGCATTGTACAATGCATATGAATTTGAAATGAAGGAAGCTGGAGAAAGTCCATTTTGTATCAAGCGGACCTTCATTGACCATGTTCAACAGGTGTTTCCCAATACAGTTAAAAAAAAGAAGAAAATCTAAAACCACTGTGACAACATATACTGGAATTTGTTTCAAACGCCTGACTGATGTTGTTCTCGGACAATCATTAGCTACCACCCCGCAGGAAATAAGTGAACTACTACCAATGAATGTGGGAAAAATTGAGATTCACAAAGACAGTGTTCAGTGCTCTGTACCAACAAAAAGTTACTATGATGGAAAAATGAAGTGTACAAGAGTGTAACATTTCATTGTAATGGGCAATGGAAATTGCAGATTAGTGGAACATATAATTATAGATCTTAAACCTCTGTACATAAGTGACCGTTATACTGCCAATAAGGAGAGCATTCACAATGTTATACAGGGTGTTCGCATACTGAAACTTTGTGCACGTGTTTAAGTATCTAGATCCGTGATAATGAGTCGGTATCATACACTCAATAAGTGGACATTTGATGGTAATGAAAATACTAGAAGACTGATACACTCAGTAGTATGCAACATACTTGTTGTCATTAACTCTATTTCAGGAACTTGTAAGAAATGTTTAAAAATGACATTCCACTCAGAATCAAGCAGAACAATTGATCAGAAACAAAACATCATGAACATGTCCAAAGATAAAGTGCCTGAAGTTGAGAGTACCAGTAATGATAACAAGAAACCTGTAAACAGGGATGATATCATTAACCTGTTCCCTGAAGCACCCGAAATGAATTTCTATTAAGCCAAGCCCAAAACGTAGCAAGGGATCCAAAAGGGAGAAGGTGGTCTCAAAGCATAATTTCATTATGTTTGAAGTGGTATTGCAGAAGCCCACAGTCTTAAGAAGCAGTTACAGAATCCAAGTACTTGGTATTACCATCAAGAAGTGTTTTAATCCAGTAAAAAAAACGAAAGTGAAACAAAACGTAGGGTTTGATGACAATATTTTTCATTGGATGTTCAAAGAATCACAACGACAAAAAGTACCCCGTGAAGGTTATATTGGTGGTTTAATTATTGACGAAACGAGTATTCAAGCTGACATTCAAATATGCAAATCCGGTCATGTGGTTGAAATGACTGGTCTGATGGACATAGAGGACGAGGGTAATACGTCACACATACTAAGAAAATGCAGCCACGAAAAGGTCCTTGGAACTCATGCTTTGCAGATACTACTGTTGGAGGTCACTGGCTTTAGATTTCCAATCGCCAATTTTCTGTCAGACGGCATACAGGCGCCAGAAATGTACCCATTATTCTGGGAAGCTGTTGACAAACTGAAAATGTTTGGATTTAAACCTGTCTACACATGCATGGACGGTGCACAGTCCAATAGAACATTCATGAAAATAAATATTGGAACTCAAAATAACACTTTTAAATCTGAAAGTCCTTGCACGTTTAATGTTTATAGTGTTTCTAATGGATTTTTCACATGTCATTAAGAAAATCCGAAACAACATCTTAAAAAGTGGAATTTCCAACAAATGTACTAGAACTTTAAGTAACGGACACATAGTGCAGTGGCAATAGTTTGTTGACTGCTATCAGTGGGACCGGTGCAATGCCCTGCAGCTTCACAGGAGACTAACGAGCGAGCATCTGTTCCTGTCGAACCAATCAAAAATGAGAAATCACCTGGCTGAAGATATACTAAATGCTGAAATGTTACATCACATGATCCAATATCAGCAGTACTTAGGCGAAAAGGGGTATATCCTCAGCTGTGCCATCGAGTTATCATGAAACCGATAACAACAACTGATGACTCTAGGTTGACAGAGCTCATGGTTTTTGTTGCAAGTAAACCTGTGCAGTTGCAGTTCATTTCATTCAATTGCCGTCCAAACTCAACAAAAATGAACTTCTCAAAGCACTTCGCCAACACGCACATCAAATACATCTCGACGTTCTTCGCCAAAAGAGGCTACATCTTCAACAAAAAAACTGCCTCCTTCTCCAGAGAAGCAGCCAAAAAAGCAGTCGCCCAAAAAGCGAATTGTCTTCACTGACCGGATCACATAGGCCATCAGGGACCCGGTCAAAACCTCCAATCGATACGACTCTCTTGCAGATGAGGTCTGTTGGATGGAGGATGAAGATTTTAATCATTCTCCTCCCCGTGCTTACTCGGGGTAGAAGCCCTATGAAATTTCCTAAGTGATCATTTCTTTTCCATTTTTACACTCATCTTTTAATATCTAAGTATTCTCCGAAGGTCGTGTGCCTTCAGGAAACACTTTTATCAACAAATGATAATTTAACTGTTACGAACTATGCACTATATAATAACATTCGAACAGACACTGCAAGGGCATCAGGGGGGTCAACAATGGCAGTCGTTAACTGTGTAGCCCAAAAGCGTCTTAAATTACAAACACATCTAGAGGCTGTTGCTGTTGAAATAACTTTACATAAACCTATAACGGTTTGTTCATTGTATCTCCCACCTTGCTTGACCGTCTCTGTTGAAGATTTAGAATGTTTAGAACTTACTGAACCTTTTCTTTTACGTAGTGATTTTAATGCTCATAATCCTTTGTGGGGTAGTTCATCTACTAATAATAAGGGTAACGTCACTAAAAAGCATATAGATAACTTTAATTTTACTTACAATTGTGTCTATTAAATGACAAGTCATCAACGTATTTACACCCAGACACAGGCAAATTTTCGTGCATAGATCGATCATTAACACATCCATTATTATACTTGGACTTCGACTGGTCTGTTCTGGATGAGCAGTACGGAAGTGACCACTTTCCTTTGTTGTTAGCATCAAACGACTATGTTCCAGTTGTTAATAATACGTACTATAAATGTTCAAAACCTGATTGGACAACATTCAAACAATTATGTTCTAGAGACTGAACGCGTCCTTCTTGTTCTGATTACCAAAATAAAGCCGATCACTATGCAGCAGTACTTTCTCAGATAGCAAACGATTGTATTCCGAAAACTAAAATTAGTCCTATAGGTAAAATTAAAAAATCATGGTTCAATGACGAGTGTAGAAAAGCTGTTCGAAAACGAAAAGCATCACTTAAAAATATTAATATATGCCCTACAACTGAAAATCTTAACAAATATAGAATCTCTCGGGCACAACCAGACGGACGATTAAACGACCAAAACGTAAATCTTGGAAGTCATATGTATCTAAAATAAATTCAAATACACCTATTAAAAAGGTTTGGGATGCAGTCCCAAAAATAAGTGGAAAACATAGAAAATACCCAATTGTTCACCTGAAGCGCAGTAACTCTAGCAATGCAAAAACACCTAAAGATATTGCAGACACTTTTGCTGACGCTTTTGAGCATAATTCTTCTTCTACCCACTACTCAAAAGAATTTCAAAGTTTTAAAGATAAAGCTGAAAAACAAAACATAAAAAGTCTAAAAACGAAGAGCAGTATAACAGTTTATTTACTATTGATGATGTAGTTGATTCAATTAAACATGCGAAGGATACTGCTGCAGGTCCAGATGAAATTTACTATCAATTTATAAAACATCTTCCACAAGAATCACTTGATTTACTTCTTGATATTTTTAATACTATTTGGTGGTCTGGTGAAGTTCCTGAAATTTGGAAAGAGGCACTACTTATTCCTATACCTAAACCTGGAAAAGATAACACAGATCCTTATAATTATAGACCAATTTCTCTTACCAGCTGCATTTGTAAAACTTTTGAACGGATGGTGAATAAACGACTTGTTTGCTATTTAGAATCAAAAGGTATTATAACAAATTTCCAATCAGGTTTTCGCAAACAACGAAGCACAAATGATCACCTAGTACGTCTTGAGACCTTTATACGGGAAGCTTTCGTTAATAAACAACATTTAGTTAGTATTTTCTTCGATCTTGAAAAAGCCTACGACACTACCTGGAAATATGGTATTATGAAAGATTCAAAAGACGCTGGATTAAATGGAAGATTACCCTTATTTATTTGTAGTTCCCTATCTGACAGAAACTTTCAAGTTAGAGTTGGTTTAACTCTTTCTGAGAGCCACCAGCAAAAGCAAGGTGTGCCTCAAGGAAGTATCCTTTCTGTTACACGTTTCGGTCTTAAGATTAATAATATTGTCAAAGTTCTCAATGCAGGTGTTGATTGTTCTTTGTATGTTGACGATTTTTTTATTTGCTATCGCTCTAAAACTATTGAACGCCAACTACAGCAAAACCTGAATAAAATTTTAAAGTGGGCTTGAGAGAATGGCTTTACATTTTCAAAATCAAAACCTCAATGTGTTCATTTCTGCCGATTAAGAAAATTTCACGAAGACCCTAAACTTTATATTTCTAGCACCAAAATACCTGTAGTTAACGAAGCAAAATTCCTAGGCGTAATATTTGATAAACGCACATTAAACAACTGAAACCAAATGTCTTAAAGTTCTTTCTCATACTAATTGGGGATCTGATACTATTACTTTACTTAAATTGTATAGGAGTCTTGTCCGCTACAAGTTGGATTATGGCTCAATTGTGTACGGATCTGCACGTAAATCCTACTTGCAAATGCTTGATACTATTCACAACCAGGGTCTACGTCTAGCCCTTGGCGCTTTTCGATCATCGCCAGCTAAAAGTCTTTACGTTGAAGCAGGCAAACCATCTTTAAAACTTCGCCGGAAAAAGCTATCACTCCAATATGCATCTAGAATCGCTTCCGATAAAAGATATCCTGCCTGTGAAATTATATTCAAATCGAATTTTGCCGAATAATTTCAAAAGAAACAGAAAGAAATTAAACATATCGGCCTTCGCTTGTAATATAACTTCGAACAGTTAAATATTAATCCTCAATCTGTTTTACAAAATATCGTTGAGAATATACCTCCAAGGACGTACAACTCTCCAAAAGTTAATATAAGATTATATAAGTTAAGCAAATCCTCCAACAGTCCTGAAATCTTCAAAGCAAAATTAGCCAATTTTTAAGATGAACACAATGATTTTATTCATTTATACACCGACGGGTAGAAGGATGGAGACCGTGTTCGTTGTGCTACTTTTTCAAACAATTTTTAAAGGAAAATTAGACTTCCGGACAACGCGTCTATATTTTCTGCTGAAGCTACAGCAATTGACTTAGCTCTTTCTTACATTTCAAATCACGCTAGTAATAAGTTCATTATATTATCCGATTCGCTTTCTGTGCTATTATCTACCAAAAATCGCAAATTAGATAATATTCTGAATTAAAAAAATATTTTTAAAATTACATGATATTTTAAAAACCAAAACAGTCACCTTTTGTTGGATACCAAGCCATATTGGGATACGCGGAAATGAGAAAGCTGATACCTTAGCAAAAGAATCTCTTAGTCTCCAGATTGTCAATGTTCAATTACCCAATAGTGATTTTAAACCAGCAATTAATAAACTTATACAATCAGAATGGCAAGCAATTTGGAACGAGGCCACCCTTAACAAATAACACGAGATAAAGCCTAGCCTTGATTCAGCAACACCTTTTACTCTTTCAGACCGACATGATCAAATTGTTTTAACTCGCTGCAGAATAGGGCATACCAGATTAACACATTCGTACCTTCTAAACAGGGAAGAAGCACCTCATTGAATATCTTGGACGAACATTTTACTGTCAAACATATGCTAAGTAATTGCGTAGACCTCGCTGATATTCGCGATAGATATGTCCAAGTAAATTCATTAAAAGAACTTTTCCAAACAGTGCCATCTTTTACATTAATCCAGTACTTGAAAGAGATTAACAAATATAACAAAATTTAGTTCATATTTCCTCTTCTATATAGAAATCAACATGCGTTAACAGCACGATATAACCATAAATGTGTTGAGTTGCGGTAAAACCCAAAGAAACAAACGAAACCAAAACAATTATATTAAAAGTCAAGATTTAATAATCAATAGTTAATGCGTGTACACATAACATGCATTAAACGAAAGATTCAAATAATACATTTTCTTCATATATTAAGAGTAATTTCGAGTTCTGAATTGGACCGTCACTGTGAATGTCTGATGGCCTGGCAACAAATGTCTTATGATGCTTCCACATGTCATAAGCCACAATATCTGATCTACAGTACTCACAAGGAAGATATTTTCGCTCAACACTATTGAGGGATGGCCTGTATTTAGGAATAATACATCCATTTCCAGTTTCTCGAACCTTTCTGTTATGCGCCCAGTTCCCCTTGGCAGCCAGTTCTATGCAAGCTTTCCTCCGTTTCTGGGACCCTTTTGGCAAGGTCAGTATTTTAGCAACTTCTAATTAATTTCATTGTTTACTTGCTAGATGTCTATACATTTTTGTATTTAATACCTGACAGTAGACTCAACTTTGGAGTTGTTGTTTTCTTTTGCCAGAGCCGGATCCTGAAGTCTGCACATGTATGTTTTTATTTGGTGAAAATGCATCACATTTACCATGTCAATTGAACTTTTCTTTAGGGGACTGGTGAACTTTCTGTCTAATATTGTTTGGAAGACCTAATCTTTGTCAACACATTGCGCTGAAAAAAAATCTTTAAAATATGTTTGATGAAAACTGTTGACAAAGATAGCGTACACTCCTACTTGTTTTGAAATATAAATCAGATGCCATAACTCTAATTTGGTTGATCATCGCACTGGGTCAAGATATTACAACCTCAAACATTTTCATAAAGTTTAATGAAGATCAAATAACAAATTAAGAGAGTGGAAAAGGCTAAAATAGTCTATAGCTTCACATCACAGCGCAAATTTGTATTCTATATAAAATTCTAATAAAGAATACTTTTCTGATATGGTGATCGCATTAAAAAAAAAATCTGGACATAACAACCCTTTTTTTTGCCCTTTAACAGTAACATTTTTAAGAAGGAAAAATATATACATGACGTATCATTACTGTCTCTGAAGATGCTGTTAACACCTCCAATCTGTTTCAAAAGACCTTGGAGATCGTCTGAAGAAAATAAAATGATCCTCACCTTATTGTACCCAATGCTGTTAAATTACCATTTCATTATTTAGCTGTTTATATTGTATTAGTTCCCTGAACTAACTTAAAATGTACCGGTACATAAAACTATTCAGTCAAGGGAACGGCGCACTCACGTTATAAGTTATTTGCAAAACATAGAGGATGTTGTCTATCCTCAATAAAAAAAAGGCCTAAAATTATTCAGAAACAAACAAGAGCTGCAAAGAGGACAGTGCGCTCGACTTTTCGATGTATTTCAGTTGGTACATATTTTGGAAAGTGGAATGGACATACATTTGTTGAAATACAAATTTGAGTGATATCATCAATTTATTCCAAGTTTCTTGTGAATACCTTATGTAGTTTATTAATGTCAAGACTGTGGAACTCTTAAACCCCAAAATCATTGTGACACGTGGGCATACGAAGATATATTCCAAGTTTGAAGAGAAGAACGTATGTAGTTTTGATGTTACAAGACTTTTAAATATAAACTTTAACCAAGATCATACACGGACGCGAAATGCCAGATGTAGTAGGAAAGCTCACCTATTCTTCGAATAGTCAAGCTAAAAAGCAAATTATTTTAAGTGTATTATAGTTATTTTTTGACAGTGTAATCACAGATTTGTTTTATTGCCAGACGTTATGGAATCTATAACCTCAGACAGTCCAATATGGAAATTATTGTATACACAAACATTTAATATGGTGAAATATTGGAAGTCACATAGTACAAATGACGACAGCTGTATGGGAGGATATAATTAGGTATACAATTATTGTTACTGTAAATGCAGTTTATATATGCTAGAATTTGACACTTCAAAATGTGTGCGAACAATCGAGGACAGTGTGTAAACAAGTGGGGACAGTGAGTGAACAAATGAGGACAGTGTGTGAACAAGTAGGGACAGTTTGGAAGTTTGAACAGTTTGTAAATGAACACAAAGAATAGTTCAAAATAATTGAAAAGCTGTAACGGAAATCAACCTGTCATGGTGTGAATAACATACAGGGACAGCATGTGACCAAGTGTAAAGCATCTTTGCAAATATAACAATTCTTGAGCAAATTGGGGTAGTGTGTGTGAACGAAGGAGACTGTGATCAAGATTTAAGTGTGGACATGTAACAACTGTTTAAAAAATGCATGTGTACATGAGAAGTCATTGAAGAAAATAAAGAAACTATGCATTTTTTGAATACTGGGTCATAATGGCTTGTACAAATTGATCAGATATGAATTAAGTTAAATGTTGACAACCGACGACAACGACGGACCACTAACAGCTATTTGTTCATAAATAACAAGAGCTGCCTGAGGACAGCGCACTTGACTATTCATTCCACTTTGATAATATAAATATTTTGTCAGTGAATTTTCTTGTTTCTTTTCTTTTTTATCAACTTATTGATTTTGGTTATTTCATGTGCTTTAGTATTTGCAGTTAAGAAATGCAATACAATTTTCCAAAATATGAAAATATATATAACACGTGCTGTCAATATCAGGTGAAGTATGCCCCAGAAGGCTCTTCAGTAAGTGCGACATTTACACTTAAATTAACCTTTGTAAAAAAAATGTAAACTTAATTTCTTAAGTCATAATGGCTACTCTGGAATAACTTATGAATAACTTGAACCAAACGTTCAAAAAGGGGCATAAATCTGTCAAAAAACAAAACAGAGTTGTGGGAATTGTTTCCCTGATGGAGACAGTGGTAGTAAAGAAGTGTTTTAAGTAAATACCTTTGATAGTATTCAAGACATTGGACATAATATTTTTTATCAAAGAGCCGGACAGAAGAATGATTCAGATAAACATATGGTTTGATTGTAATATGCTCTCCTTCAGGGGTATAATATATAAGACACTAAATAATCAAACTCAAGTGAAGGCATGTTGTAGATGGTCACCCAGGAACATTTTTCAGATGAAAAGTTCATTTAATAAAATGTTAGGGACGAAAGAAAAACGACAACAACTCACCACTGAACACTTTGTGCTCAGATGAGCTAATAAAGAAGGCAAATTGATAATTACCGTCTTGAATATCAATCCAATCACTTCCAAGAAATTTAAACTCGAAAGGAGTGTAATTCTTATAGGAAGACCACTCCCCATATGTTCCCGCACTCTTCACAGAATATCTTTTATCCTGAAATATTGTGTGATCATTAAGGAAACAAGAGGGCCATAACAGCCGAAAGTACTCGCCTGAGTATTGGCGGAATCATACTGTTGTGACAGTTACATAACAATAAATACGGTGTTTCTAGTCTGATCTGCATTCTTCAAAGATTTAAGGTTTATAAACAACTGCACAAGTTTGGTCAAGATGGGATGAAGAATGAAGTATATGTCTTGCACAAAGTAATCTTTGTAATTTCTTTATTCCTCCTGATCCATCATTGATTTTTTAATGGTAATACACAAGCTGTATAAATTTGGTAAATTTTGGATGAACAATGCAGCTCTATCGCGACAGCAAGCCAATGGTAGACAAAAGATGGAAGAACATGAGAGAACCTCTATACCAATAGCTCACCAAGCACTTAATACTCAGGTGAGCACAAAATAACACAAAATAATTAAACACGAGTGCCTGTAACGCTCCACTGGTAAGGAGTGTCAGAAGCAAAATTACCATGATATGCTACATAAGGAGAAAAGGCCCTGCACTCTGATGGCCATGATTTTCAAACAAATCAAAATAATTAAAAATATAATAATAACAAGAATTTTGGTAGAGAATCACCTGAGGAACATTTCTGTGACATAATTTCGAAATCCAAACAGTACTTTGTGACACGATTTTCAAAGTTTTCAATAATGTCATATAAGGAATAATGGCCCCACCCCCCTGGCAGCCATGTTTTTCAACAGAGCGGAACCATGTGAAGTTTTAACAATTGGGCAACCGGTTTCAGAAGAGATGTTGTTTAAAGGAAACTATTGAGCACTGACGGACGCAGGAAGGGCGAACCGGTTGCTGGCCCGTGGATCTATAAAGTACGCTGGATCTATAATAGGACACCAACAACTTGATTTATAATGTTTTATGGGACAACAACACAAGATGGTCTCTTAAAGGCCTAGTTTAAGGAATGTCTGGCGTCTCTGTGGGGTATTCCACTCAGTGTATTGGTCCTCCATAAAATCTCTTATCATTAAATGCAATCTTTTCTCTCAACTTACTGAGCAATAGCTAAGTACACTGTTTCCCCTGCAGCAGTGTATTGATTTCAGCTGATTAGAGTCACCACATTGTGTCCATACTGAGACCATAGCAGGGTACCAATACACAGCAGTACAATACCCCAGATTGTTTTTCGGGGGGAGGGGGAGGGGGTGAAATAAAGGATTAAACTAGGCCTTTTAAGCACATTCACACAGTTCACAGAGAATTAGATGCAACATGGCCAGGAAAAAGTAAAGTGAACGACCATAAATAAAATATTATTGCAAAATATTGCTTAACATCACTTACAATGTTGAATTAAATTTTTGTTGTATTCCTACCAGCTTTTACAAGCACCCTGTTGTTGTTGAGTCGGACACCCATTTTTTGCTAACGATAGTTTTCTCTCTGCCAATAAGGCACTGGAATAGTTTCAATGTTCGCTGCTTAGTGTGTCCATTTTCAGCTGAAAAAAATTTGAAATTCAGGATAAAAGAAAGTGGCCTTGTTGTGGTGCAGAATATCATATAATCAAACCGACTAATCATCGTATTGTTAGCCAATAAAATCCTAGAAGCAGTTATGTCATTGTGCAACAGGGGTCATATAAAACAAGTACTCGTACTCGTTGTTCCTAATAACCAACAGATACAACAATACGCTTAAATATCAATGCTTGTTTGGTTAAATGACAAACTTTTAACGTTATTATTAAGCAAATTAAGATTTGAGTACTTGTTCGCTCTAATTCAATCATTTGTTTACATTCCTAATATTAAGAGAAAGGTCCCATGTTATCACAGTAAATATTGTTATAAATGAACATTTAGAAATATATTGTGATATAACTCTCTATAATGTAAATATGATGTGTACTTGTGTATATAGCCTTACATGCTGGAAGCACAATCACATCTGCCTCGTCTGCACTTTTAACTACCTTGCAGGTCTGGAAAATCTTGAAAAATCCCTGTAAATGAATTAATGCAGTACAATTCACTTTATATTTAAATCATACCTGTTAGAAAGGTTACAAAAGCGACAAATCTGTGAAAGCTATTGAAGTGTTTTACCCATGCCAGTGGTAATTCAGTATTCATAATCAAATGCCTTGGGGGAAAAAACAGCCCCACATAATAAAACACGAGGCACACGAGTGCCTGTATTGCTCCACTGGCTTATTAAGACAAGAGGGCCATAAGGCCCTAGGTCGCTCACCTTTGGGGCTAAGGAACTAAACTATTCTGAGCAAGTTTATGAAGATTCTGCTAAAATGTTGCCTCTAGAGTGTTCACAAGCTATTTTTCAGTTTGGCCTGGTGACCTAGTTTTTGACCCAATGTGACCTGGTTTCGAACTTGTCCCAAATATCATTGTGACAAATGTTCTATGCAAGTTTCGTGATGATTGTCCTATAAATGTGGCCTCTAGTCGTCTGGTGACCTAGTTTTTCACCCCATATGAACCAGTTTCGAACTTGTCCGAGATAACATTAAAACAAATGTTCTGAGCAAGTTTCAAGAAGACTGTCAAAAATGTGACTTCTGGAATGTTTACAAGCTTTTTCTTCAATTTGCCTCGTCACATAGTTTTTGACTCACCATGACCCAGTTTTTAACTCATCCATTGGGACAAAATGTTGTGAGCAATTTTCTGAAGATTGGGCAATAAATGTAGCATCTAGAGTGTTCACAGGATAAATGCTGACGACGAATGACAAACGGACGCACGTACGACGGACAAACCGCCATGGCATAAGACCGTGGAGCTAACTAGATGTGTCACAGGCAGGGATGCCCCCATGACACATGTTTGGACACAGAAAAAGGGCAGGTAGATAATACTTATTATTTTTCCTCCACACATTAATTTTCATAGGCATTAAGGTTCGTCTGCTGTTTGAGCGATTCCACCCAGCAGCTAAAGGGACCTGTTCACAGAATGACGAATTTACATGTTTTCAACTTTTTGTCACAGATTCCAAAAATAAAAGAACAGTGTATACAAAGGAGCGAAATAACACTATTGACATAGAAATATACTGTCAATACTGTTTAGTTTATTAGTAATCATCATTTAAAATTGATAAAAATTATAAGGCGTTTGTAACGCTAAATGATGAAATGGAATAATTTGGAGTGTTTCTGTTGTTTTCTTTAAAATTGTTGAAAACACGTGAATCGCTTACCTAAAGTAAATAATGCCAGATTAACTATAGACATCGGAATGGTCAAGTGCTTAAGGCGATAGCCTTTTAAACTGGAGGTCCCGGGCTCGAAACTCGGTCGGATCACTTTTTTCTACTTTTTTTTTAAATCCTAGACATTTAATGGCATACGTCAAAAAATGCATTAAAAAATCTGTGAACAAGTCCCTTTAAAGAGGAGTCCACAAAATTTCGGGAAGCATATATTATATAGTGGAACAAATGACAAAGGGACATAATTCTGCCAAAATTGGTCACAACTAATTTCCTTCGTTAACGATTACCTACACATTAAGGTATTTCAGCTGTGAATGTTTGAATGAATTCTGCCCAGCAGGTAAAGAGAACTTGAATCTACAAAATTTAAGGATGTACATACAGACATTCGGATGGACAGACAAGTGCTTAATGCCTCCCACTGAGTAGGGGCATATAAACAATTAGTAATAGTACCAGTAAAAACAATGTATTGTTAAATTGGTCCGAGTAAATCATAAATTACATAGACTCACCCAATTAACAGGCGTTGCTGTATGTTGATGAAGCTTTTTCCAGCAAAACCTACAAATAAATACCATTTGTTATTGTTGTGAGTAAATATCTCTAGACTTAACAAGGATAATCACTGTCAGTGATGTAGACTTAACAATGATAATCACTGTCAGTGATGAAAAGCCCACTTCCTCACGACACATCCATACTGAATGCCAGGGCAAAATGTTACATGAACAAAGCTTTAAAAACCTACATTCAGCCATTGTCCAATAATTGCAGATACATTTACAAGGCGATAAATGCGCGTTACACAACTGCTTTAAATAATAAAAGCAAACAAGGATATCATTGAATTGACGGATGCTCCCCAATGCGCTTCGAGAAGTAATGGGAATGCACTAAACGAGTTTCACATACCCATTTTTAGCTATTATCACGACACAGTAATATATCGGCGAATCGAAAACGAGGCTCGCGATGGATTGATAGTGGTCAAAATACTGGTTGCATGGTGGTCATTTAAAGTGTATTACGTATAAAACGTTATAAATATTCACTAATTTTTCTTCTTAACAAACAGAAATGACAAGATACATAATGTTATTATGATATACGATAAGGGAGTTTGAGTTTAATTATTATTATCGTTGAATGATAGAAATGAACAAAATGCAATTAATACTGACTTAAGACTGATATATCCGATTTATATAATTAAATCAGACAAGAAGAAATTTACTGGAAATACCGAAATCTCGATCGGGTACTCTTCTTTAGCTATTTTAAAATGCGGATTCGTTTAATTTTAAGCCGCTGTCATATATGTAAACATCGTAGTTATAGTAATAGTTCTTATGAACATTTATGGTGTTTATTAGTCCGAAATCAGTTTCTTATTTAAGAAAGGCATAGTTCAAAAGCACTTGGTACGAACGGAATATACTATAATGTACATGTTTGTTTACTCCAGAGTCATCACCAGTTATCGCATACCGAAAGTAGACCAAAGCAAGTTACCATAATGTTAATAATTCACAGATTTCAATGCGTATTTTTTTTGTATTTTTGTCCGTAACATGCCCATTAGAAACACTTTCTGCAGTTTTATTTTTATTAACATATTTCTGGACTGCAACTTTAAAACCCGGGCGCTATCGTAAAAAAATAGTTAATAAAAATTGTTTTGTCATTAAATAAAAATCGTGGCGGGCCATAAAAAAACGTTGCGGCGCTGCCTCAGAAACAAATCATTAATTTGTTTTAGCTTTAATATTAAAATGTTTGAAAAAGTAACATAATCATGATGTCAAACATAGTTTCGTTCGCAGATTTGCCTATGTTGTGATTGTTAATAAATTATATTGTTGCATTATATTTTATCAATTTGAAACCTATTCACTTACATATAATTCAGTTACAAAACAAAGAAGAATTTAATGAAAAAACAACAACATTTTATCAGTCCGATGGACAGGTGCAAAGCAATATACCCCCACTTCTTCGAATGTGTGTGTGGGGGGGGGGGGTGGAATAATTCCCTTAAACTAGTGTCATATCGGTATTTTCATCTATAACCACACAAGTAAATTTAATAATTACCATTTAGATTCACATTTTCTATGTATTTTTTCACTTGCTGTTTTTTTTATTATTCCAATTGGAAAAAATCAACCATATTTGGCATTGGTAATGGTTCCTTTCAGCTGACCATGTTAAATGAGGAAAAAAATAACTGCAATGTCTGACAAAGCATGTGGGTGTCTGACAAGATTTATAGCAAAATGTATACACATTTTATACTATTTTGACGTTTAATTTATAAAATATTTGTATTGCAACAATAAGCTGTATGCATCGTAACTGCTTACCATATAACTGAATAATAATAAATAATTTGACAGTCTATATCATGTTTTGAACATATGAAGCATATGCATATTTAAAAATCATGGTGTCTGAAAGCTGATTCGAGATTTTGCATAGTCAGGAGAGGATACCAATTAGTTTTAATACTGTGACAGTGTTCTGGAGAAACCCGCGAAATTGCGATTTTATCACTTATTTTTCACAAATGTCGCAAAAAATATGTCTAGTAGCGAATTTTGTCGCATACAAAATTTCATGGGACGAATCGTCAAATATGCGAAACAATTTGGAAACGAATGGCAAATCTCGAAAAGTGTACCGAGTACGAATCAAACATCCGATTGAGGTCTGCTTCCTGATTGGTTTAATTAAATATGGCGCTACAATCTAAGCCAATCGATAACTTAATACGTTCGAGTTATAACTCCGTATCGAAGAGTATTCGTTTTGTTTTCCAAGATGGAGTTGTCTGCTGCGTCGCCTAAGAAAAAAAGCCTCGAACGTTACTGAGTTACAAAACATCAAAACATAAAAGTTTGTTGGTAACGATACGAGTCTGGCCGTCGCTTCGCATGCTTCCTGCAGCCCTATTAATAAAGCCGGTAACGGTCTAGAAGTTTCTTTGACAGAAACCCGAAGTGCCAATGTCACGAATTTGACCATGTTGACGTAAAAACCTGAACGGAAATTCCAAAATTCTTGGTTAAAAGTGCACAGTTGGCTTGCCTATAATGTTGAAGGAAATATTCTGACGTGTTCACTTTGTATTAAGTACAAAAAGAATAACGTTTTTCCATCGAAAATCATTAACTTGAAGTTTATTAGTTATATCAGTTATTTGTGTTGAAGCAATTTATTAGATGAGAATACTGTATAAAGTAATCACAATTTTGAAAGTATGCTTATAACCCCAACCAAATTTAATTTAATGTATTTCTGATTCTTCATCCATTGTTTGAATAAATCTTTGAAAAAAGAACAACTTCCAAATACTGAACATACCGAAGAGCGAACAACACCAGATTGTCATCCACAAGTTTCATTTTTGAATTTGCTTCATGCCGATCCCCATGGTTAACCAGCCTGGCTAACCTTCCACTATCCTCCGTTGCATCCACAAAAGAAATGCTCATGTACTCTTTCATTCCTCAAAGTATTACATTTGGAATTGTAAAACTGACTTTTTATGTAGCAATGATAGTCTTTTGGGCAATATGATATTAACCACATCTAGACCTTCCTGGAACGGGTTCAGGGAAATTAGAACCACTAGTTTATTTTTCACCAAAAGTTAAATTGGTATGTATGAAATATGGTCTAAAATGTATGCTTCAATGCAATAAATATTTTGGAATATATATTTTATTCCTTTAAGAATGACGAATAGAATCAACAGCATTTGATGGTTTTCATAAAAATATTTTTTTTGTAATTTCAGATGTAACAAGGCAACATTTAATTACATTGTTTTGGCAATTACAATGAAATACTAGGCCTCCAAAACCAGAAAATACAACCATAATTTAGCCCCAAAATACATGTTTAAAACTGTATTAAATTACTCATAAATACAGGGTGCAGAGCATTGTAACTGGTTGAACTGTGGTTAAATTAAACAATCCTATATATATTTAACATAAATTAATGTGTTTTGAATGACAGAATATCTTTTCAAGACACACACACAAAGAATGACAAGAATTTCGTGTGACAATACATTCTAATAAGAAACTCATCAGAAGTTCCTTCTGCTCCATCGGTAAAAAAAAAAGAAGATATCCTGAGCTACCTGATACCTTCCTCCTCTCACCCTTTTCACAAGTGATTGTTTCCCCTACGTAACAGACAATGAAGTCTTCTTTTTTCCGGGGAACAGTTGTTTTGAGACCTCTACCTAAAAATACAGATTATTTAACAGGTTTGGCTCGATGAAATTTTTGTTCTTATAAGTGTTAAGTATCTGTCAAGCTGCTTGAAATGCAACAAGACAAGTACAAGCGGAAATAACATACTAATATTTGACTTCAAACTTTGATTTTGGAGCTTGTCCTTTGACTGATAAGCATAGGACATGTACATGACGCATCGTCTAGTTATGTGGAATAATAATCTGAAGTTATGGAGTTGAACCAAATACAAGTATATTATCTTTGACCTTAAATGATGACCTTGTTCTTTGACCTACAATAGAGGCTCATGTATGAAACACATTGTCTGGTCATGGGGAATAAAAATCAATAGTTAAATTAAATTCCTTCATGGCCTTCAGAAGTGATGGAGCAGAAATGAACAAGAGCTGTCGGAGGACAGCGCTCTCAACTTTTCTTGTGCTTGTCAAAGTTCCTGGCATGTTTTATGTAAAACAAGAAATATGGAAATTCCACGATTACCAAATTTTTCGAAGAAAATTAATTAAAGTCAGCAAATCAATAAAACATTTAGTATTGGTGATCTTGACCTTGACCCCACCAACCCCATATGCAATCCCAAGCGAGGTCTGGATATAAGGTATCTATTTATTAAGTTTCATTAAAAATCTCAATGTATTCTCAAGCTATTGAGCGTAAACTGTTTGTTTGTTTTTCTAGTAACGGTGTCCTTAACCCTACCCACCCCATATGCAATCCTAAACAAGGTATATAAGATATCTATGTATAAAGTTTCATTAAAATATCTCAATGTGTTCTCAAGCTATTTAGCGGAACAATTTTGTATTTTTGTAACGGTGACCTCGACCTTGAACCCACCTACCCTATATGCAATCCCATGCAAGGTCTCGATATAAGGTATCTATTAAGTTTCATTAAAATACCTCAATGCATTCTCAAGTTATTGAGCGAAAACCGTTTTTCTCTTTTTAGTAACAGTGACCTTGACCCCACATACCTCATATGCAATCTAAAGCGAGGTCTCGATACAATGTATCTATTAAGTTTCATTACAATATATCAATGCGTGCTTAAGTTATTGAGCGGAAACCGTTTTTCTATTTCAGTAAGAGTGACCTTGACCATACACGCAATCCTAAATGAGATCTCGATATAAGGTATGTATTTATAAAGTTTCATTAAAATATCTAAATGCGTTCTCAAGTTATTGAGTAGAAATCATTTTTCTATTTTTAGTAACAGTGACCTTGACCCCACCCACCCCATATGCAATCCCAAGCGAGGTCTCGATATAAGGTATCTATGTATTAAGTTTTATTAAAATATCTCAATGCGTTCTCAAGTTATTATGCGGAAACCGTTTTTCTATTTTTAGTAACAGTGACCTTCACCCCACCCACCCCATATGCATCCCAAGTGAGGTATTGATACAAGGTATCTATGTATTAAGTGTTATTAAAATATCTCAATACGATTTAAAGTTATTGAGCGGAAACCGTTTTTCTAGTGTTAGTATCAGTGACCTTGACCCCACCCACCCCCTATGCATTCCTAAGCGAGGTCTCGCTATAAGGTATCTATGTTTGAAGTTTCATTACCATAGTTTAATATGTTTTCGGGTTAGAGAGCGGAAACGAAAAGTAGAGAAACTAGCTTACCGAAAAACTGAAACCTGTCCATAAAGCTTATATGTAAAATTTATAAGTGTAAAAAGGCCCATAATGTTGACAAATTTCAAACTAGAGTTTTCAAAATTGGCCTATGAGTTCATTTTAATATACGGAATAAGTGTTCTAAGTTTGAATGAAATCCCTCAAGCCATTCCTGAGAAACTAGCTTACCGAAAAACTTAAACCTAACTCGGACGCCGATACCAGGGCGAGTAGATTAGCTTGCCTGGAGATCAAACCTTGACACCTGTAATTGACAAATCGTGACCAGATCGCAACTGAGCGCAAAACATTGTATGGCAACCTATGGCCACGCATCACATCGTATCCAAGCCTGAAATCTCAGAGAAAGACCAGTCCACGATCAGCTACGAGTGGCCAATCGTGGTGTTTGTGACGGGTCACCTGACAGTGGGACCTAGCACAAGGAATAAACATGTATTTGTTAAAAGACTTGAAGTGCAGTACCTTTGACTGGATAATGACACACCTCCAAACCTGTAAGATCTTGGGAGCGCCATTCCAAACAAACTTCCTTTTGATTTTTCTTTTCATATTGAGCTGAAAATGGAAAAAAAAAAAGTTTATTGATTAGCAAACCAATATACCCCGCAATCTTCGATGGGGGGCATGATAAACAAAGGCTACAGACATAATTGAAAATACCTGAACCATGTTTGCATTTTAGCCTTTAGGGGTAACAACATTTATAAACAGAAAGAGGTGCCTGATCTCATTATTTAGAAAATACCAGTCTCAGGAGTGTCATTCAGCTGCATTACCTATCAATCAATGAGAACAATTTGGAAATTTTTCAAATTTCCCATCTGTGTCTGTGAATAGGCCCATAGTAGCGAGTTATATACAACAGACTCTATATAAAGTCAGTACTGAAAAACGGTACCTTCCCAATCCGATTTTCTAACCATTTTTTCCAATTTGAAGTTAAAAAATTCCCAAATGTAAGAAAATAATCCAAAAAGACGCTAAAAACATCGACGATGTTCCTGTATTTTACATATGTTTTACCCAAGTGTAAGCCTCCGCGTAAGCTCAAATCAGTTACAGTTTACCGGTATCATGTATGACTGCCCAATTTGCACATTGGAAATACTTATGAATAATAAATAAATAAACTTTCTGATCTTGTAATAATATAACTAAATAAGAAGTAATAATAAATTAAAATGTGTTCATAATTGGGCTTAAATAATCATCAAACGTAAAATCAAACACTATAATGCTATTATGAAAGTATTAAACAAACAAATCCTGTATGTCTTACACATGTGTTGTGCATCTCTCAAACAGTTCGGCCGGTACTTGCTACCCTGTCTGAAAATAAAGTCATCATCTCCGACGGTCTGAACAGACTACCCTTGACCTGCACAGCTGGGAACTCAAAAATCTGTCTCGACGATACAGTGGACATACGGAGATATCACATCTACACAATGCGTGGTATCGATTGAAGCCTCTGATTATGGAGGAATATTCGCCCAGAATAAAGTAACACTGACGTCAACCAGAGTGGTTGATGGGAAGAACATCTCGTGTACAGCGAGCAACAATGAGGAACCAGGCCAGTCGTGTACCAAGGAGTGGATGCCACACTGTAAGTAAACATGCAGATTTCTAGGAATTTAGCTGCATTTCCGAACACTACCAAATAAGCAGTCTTCCATTTTCCACAACTAAACTTGCTTACAATGGCAACAAAAATGTGCATGTGCAATGATTTTACGGTCATTTCGTAACATAATTTTTGTTATTTCGTACAAATCGATCGGTCATAGCGTAACCATGTCGGTCAAATCGTAACCACTTAAAAATCGGTTGTCAGTATCAGTAATTTGAACAAAAAGTGTTTTACAAAATATTAAATTGCAATGTTCAGGTGCATACTGTAATAGATTTTGCAGTGTTGTTTTTTGTTTTTGTTCTTTACATTTTAAACATATAAAATGATGTACCATTTTAAAAGGTTAAATACCGTTCGAATTTAAATTAAGGGAATGCCAAACACTACAAAAATATATGTGTGGCCGATTTATGTTTAAAAACACTGGACTTGTCCAGCTGACAAAGTGACTTATCGAGTGTTGTACAATACAACAATGAAATGTGTGAAACCTGTTAAATCAACACATCTTCACACCATAAAATGACAGCTAGACAGGCTTTTGTAACTAAGCTGATACATACACAAGTTATTTAAACTTGATAAACTGTAACAGGTGCCATAATGACATAAGGTGGAAAAAAAAACAACATTTTAATGAATCTACCGAAATACTTTAATTTAAACAAGTTTGCGTAACAATGTCCGGAACAAACATAAGATTTAACAATTATGTGTTAGATCTATATTTATCATTTATTCCCGCTTTGATATCATTTAATGTAATATAAATGTATGATTATTATTTAGCCTTTTACCGCTAATTCTTCAACAGCACAGCAAAAAGAATTCTCTTTTTGCGTGCTTTATTCTATATACAGCATTTATTGCATGTTTTCACGTTTCTCTCCAGTTAATATTAACTATTTTGTTGATATTTGATTTAAACACAGAAACTTCAAGATATTTGATTACCGGAGAATAACACCACTTCCCTTTAATGTTTCATGACATTTCATAAAGATTGAACATTGACATAACCAAACATTTAAAATGTTAGATTTGTTCAATTTTACTGGTATTAACGCATTATATTATACCTATTTTTCTGATCTATATAATTAGCAAGACACACACAAACAAAGTGGTTGCGAATAGACCGACATGGTTACGAAATGACCGATTGATGTGTACGAAATAACCGCAAATGAATGGTTACGAAATGGCTATGTTACGAAATAACGGACACCCTGTGCAATGTGCTGAAATGATGAAGTGTCACTGTAAACTGTACGTGCGTCCATTTGACATGTTGGCCGCTTTGTCTTAGTTTATAACATTTATGGAATCTGCTTTTTTAGTGAAAAACAGGACACCATTTGCCCAAGCCTTTAGGGTATGACAAAAAGCGAATCGATGAAAGTGAACCAAAATGGCGGATGCTTGACACTTATGTAAACAATGTTGACATTATAGACATTTAAAAACATCGTTTTGGACAAATGTTGGTACAAAACAGCGTGGAATATATTTATTTTCAACGGTAAGTTATAGTTATTGCTGTCAAGTAGCTGTTGTAATTAAAATTTCGACATTAAATGTTATGGTCGCGAAGATATCCGAAAATGGCGGCACCTACACGAGTCATAAATAATCTATAACTTTTCTTATTTAACATGAAATTTAACTAGGTCGATAAAAAGATTTAGATTTCTCAACAAAATCACGCTTAAATTAAGAAAACCGTTTTACTCACCGAATGTTTATTCGCAGGCTTAAAAAAAAACTGGTAAAAAAACAGACGCCATGACGTATATACGCGGGAAAGCTTTTGCGCATTGAATTGCGAGTGTGTTATTCCAACAGACAGAAAAGAGCGACAAACAAAAATAACGACACACGGACGAAAAAAAATCATGAGATTAACGACATATGGGGATACCCTATTTTTTGCATTTCATTGAAAAATGTGAAGATTTAAGATGATTTATAATTTTGACAAGTGAGGACGTCCTCACTCTTCCAGTGAGATCCCACTCGTTGGTGTGCATACCGACTTAAGTCCTCACTGTCCCTTGCGTGCAACCTCACACACACACACGCACAAACACACACACACGGACACACACACACTGTACCGTCCTTATATAAGTACTATTCGTATAGTTGTGTGTTTTTACTTGTCATATGCTGTTTTGTATACACATGTGTGAGTACTTTTCATTGATTCATTACTAACATCTATCTCATAATGGAATATGCATTGTTACATTAACATTTGACGGATAATTATTGCGATAAAAAAAAAAACACAAGTCAACGAAATAGTTCAATGGTCAAATAAATTTGGCTGTACCTTTAATAGAATATGTACGATGTTTTGTATCAGTTATTTTCAAAATAAGAACGTGAAAATGATAAAACCACCAAAAATAAGATAGAAAAAATATAAACATAACGAAGGAAACAATACACTTTTGAATAAATCAACGAACACGTGTGCTCCGTTTATTAGTACTGTGTAAAATAAAACAACTATCGAGTAAGCGTATGTATACATATTCTTTTTGTTGCGACTGTACAGACGAAAACTATTGCGTGATTAAAAACAAGTAAACTATTCGTTTTACAGCAGTGGTTCTACATACAAGTTCATCGAAGTTTAAGGTGTATTTATTCCCAAACGTGTGTTGAAAGATCGTTCACACCTCTTTAAAGGTAAAGAAAGTACAAACAAACACAACATGTACTTTGTTTAAGTCAAGGACAGCCAAAAACTTCATTATATAAATATATATGAAAACAATAGAAAATTACTATAAATGACATGTAGCAAAAGTAATATGCAGTCTTCGCGATTAATCAGTGGACCACGGACCGAGTCCACTAATTTTGCTGGGTCCAGCAAAATGCGTAAGTTATCTGAACCGAAGGTCCAACAATTTAAGGTCCTTTAGCCATTAACGATTTATAATTAAAACAAATCTTGTTCAACTATTGACAGTCTAAAAACCGTAATTGTTTATAATTTTTTCTTAAACAAATTGAATACAGAAGAGTAGAAGAAAACCTACAAACTATGGTCCACGTAATTGTAGCCCGGTCCAATCTTTCCAGCTGGCTAAGTAGACTGACAGTCCACTGATTTCAAAATGTATTCGTGAAGACTGAATATGAACATACGAATAAACATTTAAGTGAAAAAAAATAATGATAACTAGCTCATATAGCATACAGCGTACAAACACGAAAAAAAGAACGCAAGTCCTACTGATATACAAATCCTTCTATCGCACACAAACTCATTCAATGGTTGGGGGGGGAGAGAGAGAGAGAGAGAGAGGGTAAGAAAAGAACGTCCGCTCCGGATTAATACTAACGAACGACTAAAAAGCGCTAAAAGGGACGAAATACTAGTATTTAAAATTCAAGTAAGCGCTTAAGAGTAACCTCCCTTAATAATTATATTATTTTGCGAAATTAGTTATATTGAAAGAAAAGCAATGTTCAACATGTGGGATATCATTTAATCAGGCCATGATGTTTTATGACTTTGTTAAGCGTCCGCGTGCGCGTAGGTTTTGAGCTCCGTCAGCCGAAAAAAAACATTTTGATAAGAGCTTAAAGCGCTGAAAAACGAGCTTCTAGTCACTCTGATCATTGATATTTACTTTTGCTACCACAGCGATTGTGCCATTTTAATAGAGAAACGATAGTGCCAAAAGTATTGGTGTTGTCTTACCGTTTATATACAATAGTTGTCGCCCTTTGTTCCAACATTACCATTGTACAGTTTTGTCAATAAAACACATTTTACAAAGTTCGTCGGAGCTTTCCTTCCTTATTTGCGTGGTGGCAGTGGTATTAGCAAATCAGCCACGCATATTCAAGACTTTTCTCAGCCTGATAATGACGAGACAGTTCTTGTCACGTACCTGTTTAATCTTTGCATCTTTCTTTCACACATAACCACCCGGTCAATCAGTATCTCAATGGCTAGTCAACGAGCCCCTAAGCAGTGACGTATCGCTGAGACTGAATTTACTATATACCATCGTTTGAGTCATGGCTTCAAAACCGACACAAAGGCTAGTGTACACTCTCCTTGGACACAACTTTTCTTAGTCAAGGGGTTAGATGGACAATAAGGATAGCACAAACCCTATGCATGGTTTCACTGACAACGGAGAGGACGTTCCATAGACTAGTTGCCACATGGCTGCACATAAAGTTACTCACCTTCAGTTAATGAAGACCAAATAGCACTTTCCGCTTTTATGATATTTTCTGTTTCAAGTCTCTTTCATTCATAAATCCACTGTAGGCGGAAAGTTTCGTCCTGGATTAGTCTGTGAGGACTGCACAGGCTGATCCGGGACGACACTTTACACACATGCATTAAGCCCGGTTTTCGCACGACATGCCTCATATATGTATACTTACAACATCCAAAAAAATCTAATTGAATATTGCAATATTAACATAGGAATCACGTCATTACAATGCCGATTATTTGAACTTTACGTTTTATACCCAACTGTTAAGTGGCAGAAACACGTATATCGTAAAATGAAACCGTATTTCGGATTGTATTCGTGTTTTATTATTCGGTTAATAGCAATAACTTATCGGTTTACTTGGAGTACTTCCTAGTTAGAGATCATTTGGGACATGTGCCGCAATTAATATTTTACTGATCGCAATTGACTATTGTATCGTTGTGTCTTGTCCAAATCGCCAGTATTGATGCGCAAATATGTTCTTCAACATTGTTTGATAATGGTTTGCGACAGTTGCGATTTGGGACACAATTGAGAGAGATTTCATTGCAAGATTGTTTTAAATATGTTAACAATTCACGCGACAAAAAATTATGGTCATGCTACACCGGCCAATATATTGCGAAGCCCCGAGACAGTTTTGGGACATTTTAGCGAATGTCATTCGCAATTTCTCGCAAACTGTCGCAGCCCAGTGAGATATGGGGCTTTAGGGAAATAACAATTAGTACTAAATACTACGTTAGTCCATACTGAAATTCTATTTACTATAAATAATGTCATGTTAAAATTCAGTGACTTATGCTTTCAAAAGGTAATATCAACCAAAAACTAATTATGTTAAACGGTACAGCGAAATGTAAATGATATACAAAATGCTTTCGTTGGATATTTTATTAATCCGATCATTTTCTGTCTTCAGTTTGCAAATTAACAAAAGCAAAATACTTAACAACAACAAAAACATACAATGACGTCACGAAAATCAACAAAATAACGTCATTGTTAGCTTTCTGCGCGTGTTTGCGTTATTTCATAGCGTAGACATAAGTTTATCTGACGGGATGTTATTCCGTCTATGTCGGTATGCTGATGAGAAACAAAATCGTTCAAGACATCACACAAGACATGTCCACGTTAGTTTATAGACACTGTTTACGAGTAAATCGCTCCACATCCGATACACCGCTTCTCCGTCTCCTGGTGGCTAGTGTGCCATCCTTGCTTTTCACTTTACTAGATGCAACACTGTCCTTTGTGACACCTTTTCCTACCGGAGGTTTGAATGCTTTAAAAGCGTACAGTTTAAGCTATGGATATAAATAGTCCTATCCTGTTATATAACAGTCATTATGACCTACACCTAAAGACTAAAGAACTTAAGGTGAGCGATGTTTTGGAAGCACATTGTCTTTATCAACAATGCAGCTGGTATTGAATTTCGTGTTAAAGCAGCTGTTACAAATAACTTTAAACTGAAACAAATCTACAATGTTGAGAGTCAAATTATTTAAAGTGTCGATGTGCGATGTTTTATGATTTTCAAAATAAGCCTGTGAATGTGGTTTAAACCGAAAATAAAATCAGATCGAAAGGCACAACAATTACGAAGGAAATATTTACATGTCGAGTAAATAAACAAAACCTTTGGGTAACTTTTGTTCTGTGTATTAGTGGTGTATAACCATAACTGTCTAGGACGCGGTATTAAAGTTTTCTGCTGTACAGTCCAAAACGATTTTTTGTTAAAATAAGCCAAATTGGCGTTTTACAACAAACATTCTTAATTTTTATTCCATTTTAAAGCGAAGCAAATGGTTATTAACAGTATTTGGTTGTTTTAATTTATATTACCATGTCTGTTGTAAGATCGTACACACACACTTTAAATTGTTTACTGTTCATAGTCAGTTTGATATGAAATTACGTTAGCTATTTTATACGTATGAAGTAAGAATGCACGTCAATCCTACAATCTTCTAAGTCACTGATGTTAATTTGTTACGGTACCAGCCGTCAAACAAATACTATTGCTGTACTTTAAGTGTTTTCAGTAATAAACTTAGGAATGTGTTCAAGGTTCGGCCAAAATACAAGGCATGGTATATTGCAGGTTTTGTGTTAGGTTTTGTCCATGTCACAACGCATTTAAATTGTCATATCTGTCGATGTAAAATACATACGGGGCAACTGCCAATATACATTCAGTTCTAACCTTGATTTGAACAATATAAAGTAGATTAATTATTTCAATAGTTCACACAGATTAAGATGAATACATTATAAATGGCAGACAATCTAATTTGCAATGACGCTACACCTTCATTCATATATTGATAATGAAAGATAATAATAACACTGAAATTAAGTTTCCCGAATACTTCAAATTAAATTATTTACAAATAAATGAACAGTAATAGAACTGCTACAATATTAATATTAATCGTATTTCTTCCACTTCTCGTTTGTATTATTATTATAATTATTATAATATAATTATTATTAACATTATTATTTAAAATTTTGATTCTGCTATACTTTGCATATTTTTTTTTATTTATTCTAATTAATTAAACAAGTTTGCAATTAAAGTATCCAAGTGTAAAAAATATACAGCCGTACGATGTTCAAATTAGTATAATAATTATTCAAAAGCCGATAATGTTCACGGTTAATTATCGAATCTGCGGCGTGTGCAATACAAGTGGGAAACGCCCAACATCACAACGGTCATCAAACACGCGATAAAGTGTGTTTGAAACACGGGAAAACTATCAAGCTGTGAAGTCATGTTAGCACAAGGACATAAACCCCGGTATCCGTCAGAAATAACACACATCAGAGGTCTAAGGTCCACCAAAGGCTACTCTGGCCAACTACCCGGTGTAGAATTGAAACCATTCAAGGCGACAAATAAACAGTCACAAGTTCATATGCTTGACAGCATGAAGACCAGTCAGAATAGTTCGGCGAGAACTAAGGAGTTTCTTCGCATGGTCGTAGAACAGGACAACATAGAGGCGAAGGAAACTGCAAAATCCGAGTGGACATAAGGTATCAAGTCAAGAGTCTCTAGAGGCTATGGACAAAGTAAAGCAGTGTTTACTTGAGCTTCCAAACATGATGGAGGCTTGGGCGATAGCATTCAAGATGGAGCACGAAATAATGAAGATTGCTATGCGGGAAACTCGCAGAGGAAGACAAACGAAGCTGGACGAGTTCTTTGAATAGCTTGACTGCGCAGTATTATCGTTAGGACTATAGGACTATTTCTGCTATGAAATAGGGTTACTTAGTGCTTTGGTGTAATGTATCATAAATGATTGACAATATCAGTTCGTTTCTATATTAAGCTGTATGTGATATATGTGCTTTGTATACTTAGTACTGCGTTTATGTGTAAATATGTGTTCATTTCAGTGCTTTAAAGGAGAAAAATGCGATTCACGAATATAACGTTATTGCAACGTTTTTGCATTCTGTTTGTTATAAATAATAAAACAAGTTCGTACAAAGTCGGTTAACTACTTATTAGATTTCAAGTATCATTTAATGTTTTCATTAGTTGTAATTAAGTTCTTTAACGTCGTTAATAATTGTACCCGATGAAAGCATACAGTACGTATATTATTTAATCGCACACTAGTTATAACATGATTATAACATGATTTTGAATAATGTGGCTGTAATACAAAAATCTCTTGAAATTAACAAAATATGCACATCACTGTAAAATATAGTATGAAAGTTCCAAAGTTTATTCCCAAGTCATTTAATTTAATGCATTATACTTACTTCCAGTTGAAGTTTTATTCAAATTCGGCTTTATGCAAATTAGATACCAAAAATGAATAAATTGATGAAGCGCCGAAAAGAGCGATTCAATTCTTAAATCACGCCACAATTGGCTGATATACGCAACATAATAAACTGTTTCTAATTTTAGATTTATTGGGATTCCGACGTGCGCATGCATACTTGCATTATTGTACGACCACCACTCCAACCTCCGCGCAGAGATTTAATTGTGTCCCCATTCTATGCACAGTTGATGACGTCACACGCAAAACCTCTGTAGTTAACCGCATCATTTCGCCCCAAACGGCGAAATGTGCTTACGCATAAAGTAATCCCGGGTATGAAAGTTGTTTCATGAAATGACTATTGATACCATTAATCAGTCGAATATTAAGTTAATACTGATAGTAGAATATATTTCTGTTAAAAAAATACCAGTAGTTCGTGTTTAACGCTGTTTAGCATGTGTATTATAAAAAGCTACTTTCACTTTCGTTTTGTGTGAAAATTCAATGTTAAATGCCAGTAAATCCAATTCCCATAGGGTCCCATTATAAAACGGCGAACTTTCAGATTTCAGTTTGTGCAAGCTTGCTGTCAGTTTAAAGATGAATATGTCCTCTTCCAAAAATAAAATAATGCAATGCAATAAAAATATATGGCATGTTACTTCTAAGAAAATGTGTCTCACCTGAATGCAGACACCGGTAGAAACTCGGGTTTCGGCAGTCATATTTCGAGAAAAGCCCCATGCCACAGTAAACACACCCCAAAAGCACATCTTTCAAGTTAGCGTCCAAAAAAATGCACCAAAATGTTCTAAACACACAGATAATATTAGAAATAATCACAAAAGGCATGTCTGACATTGCTAAATGCTTTTCATAGCAGAAGAAAAACGGAACTCTAGTAAAAGGGAAACATTGATTTACTGGTATCTAACCTCAATGCGATGTTAAATCAACCATAGCGAGCTACGCTGGAAAGTAGCGCATATCCATAATGCTTAGAGCGTGAGTACACAGGTCTGTTAGACCATATCCATAATGCTTAGAGCGTGAGTTCACAGGTCTGTTAGACCATATCCATAATGCTTAGAGCGTGAGTACACAGGTCTGTTAGACCATATCCATAATGCTTAGAGCGTGAGTACACAGGTCTGTTAGACCATATCCATAATGCTTAGAGCGTGAGTACGCAGATCCGTTAGACCATATCCATAATGCTTAGAGCGTGAGTACACAGGTCCGTTAGACCATATCCATAATGCTTAGAGCGTGAGTACACAGGTCTGTTAGACCATATCCATAATGCTTAGAGCGTGAGTACACAGGTCTGTAAGACCATATCCATAATGCTTAGAGCGTGAGTTCACAGGTCTGTTAGACCATATCCATAATGCTTAGAGCGTGAGTACACAGGTCTATTAGACCATATCCATAATGCTTAGAGCGTGAGTACACAGGTCTGTTAGACCATATCCATAATGCTTAGAGCGTGAGTTCACAGGTCTGTCAGATCCGTGTACACACAACGCTGTGTCCCAGCAAAGCTGGTTTAAATCCCTGCCGGCACAAACACTTTCCGCGAAATAAAATCGTGTACAAGCACATAATAAAAACGTGGACGACGTAAAATCCTTGCGTTGTTATTTGTACTTATTCATTTCTGTTTTGTTTTTCATTTTAACTCTTAATATATATACCTGGACCAATAATGCAACATGTCTGTGTTATTGTTTAAACAAACATTACAATTAAAATTTAGAACAAAATAATCTTCAATCTACTCATAATCGTCTCCCGTGAAAACTGTCAAATCTGCAAGTTTTTAACTCGTGGTTGCAGTCGTAACTGAGAAAAGTATCAATGGGGAAGTAACCACTGCGAGGAGTTGGCCACTACTCCAGTTATGGCGTATTGTTTAATGTTAAAAACGTTGTACGTGACCATAGAACATGTCACATGCTGGTCACAAAGGCAATACATTTGTATGGTATCGCAGTTTAAAGCGACAGTTTCACAGTTTGGGGTTGGAAAAACATATTTTTAAAAATGGAATTTTAAAACAGCAATTTTTAGGATCTATTGCAACCTTTTGCCTGTTCTGCATTTTTGTTTGATATTTATTAAGCATTTTGTCTAAAAACTTACAAGGGTATGTCTACCAGGTAGCAGCTTTTTCTAAGGCAAATACAGAAACTATTCGTTAAAGGTTTACCGTTTGCTCAACCAAAGTGCTTATCAAACCTTAAAATATCGAAACAATAAATGTATAATAGAACAGAAAAGTCAGTTATACAAAATGATTTCTCACAGACACAAAACTGTGCGCCCCTTTAATAGTCACATCGTGTAAAAAGATAGGCAGGTTTCTACAGGTTACATCTTCATTTTGTAATGTATCCGTTTACAAAAGAATATACAAGTTTGCTTTGTGCGTCACTATAACTTCACCCCTTTATACAAGTCTATATAATTGTAATATACAAAAAACAACCGACATAGTAATAATATTTTCGGAATCCAGTCTCTCCCGCCCAATTTTATATCACAACGATACATCATAAAGAAGGAACTTTCGTTTCAAGCAGCGTATTGGGTTTTTTTTTGGTTGTAAGGATTTTAAGAAAGAGATAGGATCTTAGAAACATGTTAATGTCAGATAACGGGACATACTTTAAACGTAATTAATTAATAAAATTGCCAGTATTAATATCGAAATATGGATTTTTTCAAAGAAATTGCCTCCATGAGGTCATTTACGATGACGTAGTCCCTTTAATAAACATAATACTAGCTTCTGTCTATTGCCATTGTGTTTTTAAATTGTGTTAAGCGTCAACCTCGTTTTGTAAAACATAGCTACCGATTCACAAAAATACAAAATCTTCTGGATCTTGATAATAGAAAATGGAAAAGTGTTTATGCTTTAACAACATAAAAAGCAAATTAAACATTTTTAAAACAACTGGTTCGTTGAAAGACTATCAATTAATGGAATATTGAAATACACACAATTTTTCAGCAGTCGAGTTTATAGAAATTTAGCATAATAACAAACTATAAATACACAGTTTTATATAAGGGTACATGTACGTTATACATATATGAGGCCCTTCGTCATTATTATAATAAATTAATTGCAGAGGCACTTTCTGAGATCAAAGTTCATAAATTAATACGAGCAATTTTTCAAAGATGACCCCATTCAATTTCGACTGAATCCTAGTTTGTTGTTACTTTTTCACATTGTATGTACGTGTGTGCCTGGTGGCACCACTTTGCGAGCATTGTAGGTTGCGTTCAAATAAACCTGCAGTGATTATGATTAGTCCTTTAAATGCTCCTCGCCAACTTTAACTGCAACTCCACTAAGAAAGAAAGAATTGATAGCCCGGTGTCATTCAATCTTGTGGAATTGTTACTATGGACTTTTTTGATTTCACAGGGCAAATGTTAGCTATTTGGTCTATCATTAACTCAAGCCAGGTGAGTAACTTTCTATGCAGCCGTGCGGCGACTAGTCTGTGGAACGTCCTCTCCATTGTCGGTGAAACCATGCATGGGTTTTGTGCTAACCTTATTGTCATCTAAGCCCTTCACTAACAAATTTTTGTCCAAGGAGAGTGTACTGTAGCCTTTTTGCAGGTGTTGAGGCCGTGACTCAAACGATGTCATACAGTACTTTCATTCTCCGTGATACGCCACTGCTTAGGGGCTCGTTGAGTACGCCACTACTTAGGGGCTGCTTGAGTACGCCACTGCTTAGAGGTTCGTTGAATACGCCACTGCTTAGGGGCTCGTTGAGTAGCATTTGAGATACTGATGGGCCGGGTGGTTTTCTGTCAAAGAAGATGCAAAGATTAAACAGCTACTTCAATGACTTGACAAGAACTGTCTCGTCGTTCTCAGGCTGAGAAAAGTTCCTTTCCGAACACGTATGGTATTATTGCCGTATAAACTGATCGTCGAGGCTTGAATATGCGTGAATGATTCGTTAATGCCATTGCCACCACGCCAGTAAGGAAGGAAAGCTCCGACGAACTTTGTAAAAATGTGTTTTATTGACAAAACTGAACCATTGCAATGTTGGAACAAAGAGCAACAACTATTGCATACAAAGGGTTAAACAACACCAATACTATTGGCACTATAGTTAGTCTATTAAAATGGCATATAAAATACACGGAAAAGCAAGAAAAAACACAATGGTCGTGGTAGCAAAAGTAAATATCAGTAATCAGAGTGACTAGACGCTCGTTCTTTAGCGCGTTTAACTCTTTATCAAAATGTGTTTTTTTTTTCGGCTAACGGAGCTCAAAACCTACGCGCACGCGGACGTTTAACAAAGTAATAAAACAGAATAGCCTAATCTCATAGCGACACATCAAAAGTACACAGTTAAAGGCGATCGGAATGCATTTTAACAGGTAATACAATACCCCTGTTGTGATATCCTATTATATATTACCTCTTTACCTCTCGTGACTTGGGTCAATGTATTCGTGTGCAAATCTGATTTGCCAATAAACGAACAGCACGACAGCTAAAGTAGAGTTCTAATATAAAACATGGGACATTTATCTATTTTTAAATATGTATGGAAACCGGATTAATATATTCTATTTATAGAACGGAAAACCGAAACGTCTTGTATTTTGGTTTCCCAACTAGAATTTGCCAATGTTCTATGTAGCAGCATAGTCGTGTTCTGTCGAAAAATGAAATTTGTTTTAATACTTTTAACACAGTAATGATTTTAAGATGAAACCAATTTCAACTTGATATATTGAAGTGCGATAATTTATTGTGTATATGCATATTGATTTTAGGATGGACATTTCAATAGGACGACTTCAAGTTTTATAAACAGACAGTAATCGAAATGGAGGCTACAACTGTCTGCAACGATGAAGTTCTAAGATGCTTAAAAGACAAAATAAGGAAATCAAGAAACGTGGAAGAAATTGAAATGCTGATAGAGAAAGACAAAATTCCAAAGAAGTATGAGGTAAAATGTTAAATAAACAACGATACATTTTGCATCTTTTATTAGCGATTCGTCATGTTCAATTGTGTGTTTGGTCTTAATGTACTCGTTTGCTTTTCAAATAAAAAAAAACATAATTGGATGCTTTAACAATAGTGTATTTAGCTATTACGAAATAATTATAAAAAATACACGTCATAATAATGATTCCATTTCAAAAACAACACATAAACTAAAGTTGGTTTCAGTTTTAATAGTTCAGTTATTTAAGAAATAATTTTCGATTTGGAGTTGTTTATCGGCTTATAAACAACGGTGAATTTTGTTCTTTGTCTATAGAACACTCTGCGCGTGTCATGTTAGAATAATAATATTAACTTGCGGTTTAAATCGTTGACAATATATAAATAATTATGTCTTTTTTATTCACAACGATAAAAAAAAATCGCGCAATCATGTGTTGATATGATGGAATTGTAAGTTAAGATGTGAAATGGTGAAGCGCAGTAAATGGGTTACCGGGTGTGTGAAAAGATAAATCGAAACTATATCTTTCTTAAAACTAACGCTATAGTACTTATATTGGCCGTACATTATTATTTTGAAACGCGTGTGCAAATACATTCAGTTCACATTGATCGTTTACGATGTCGAATGGAAATGGTAATTTGAATACATTCTATACCTCTTGGAACTCTGAATATTATAGTAAATCATTTAGATCACACAATACAAAACACACAAAGCTTAAGTTTATATTGTAACCAATTGCATAAATGTACACAGTGCGCTCAGTATTAACCAATCGAGGATTGAAAACCAGAGGGTACTAACTGCCATTGAAATCAATAGTAGTTATAACCTTCTGGTTTTCAACCCTCGAAATGTACATGTGTAGGTATCTGTGTAGGATTTCTTAAATTTGAACAGACCATTGCCATTGCAATCAACACCGATTCAACCATTTTGGTATATACTCCGCCAAGGATTAAGCATTTCTGTCCACAGCGTTCACCTGAGGAAATTGCAAAGGATCTGAAAAGACGAGACTGCAACCGAAGATCCGCTCTACAAAGCAGGGAGCGACAGAAAAGGGAGTACAAACAAAACAGAAAGGTATATATTGTTACATTCGTTTTTATTCAAATTGTCAAACAATGTTACTTTCTTAAAACAAAATGGTCATAAGATTCTGTCGCGAATGCTGCGTACAAAATGTATCAATGATTTTGCTTTTGCAGCGCTTGGAAGAATTAAAGGAATACAATGTTGAACTTAAGGGGAAATTGAAAAGGATGGAGCGAAACAAGGACGAGTACATGACAATATTGCCCAACTGGATGACAAAGGAGGAGATAAAAGCAACTCTCGATACAAAGTTGCATACAGAATCTTTTGACTTCTTGGTTTCTACGGATAATAGTCGTGATCAATCTAGCACGCAAGATACTTCTGGTAACGCAAATTCGACGGAAGACAGTGCCAGTGTAACTGCTCTGTACGAAAAAGTAAATAGTGTAGATTCTGTGGATGGGTTTGATGCCCTAAGTTATCGCATTACGTGCAGCACAGATGGACAGCAATCAATAGCAACAGAAGGTTCCGAAAATGCTGATGCAGAGACTGAATACATTGAATACACTGTTTTTCAGGAGTCAAAGTGTAACCCGGATGAATATTCATACGGCGCCCCAGTGTCACTGCTACCACTGGGCGGTGACCAGTTTGTGCTTGTAGCTATCGAAGACACAAATAATGTTGAAATTCACACTAAACATGGGATGACTGACTCAGAGACACAAATTATATACGTAATGCCCGACGGAGCGATATACACAGAACAAAACTAAAGCGTTTCATTTCAATAGAATAATTCTATACTGAGAGCATCATTTGAGGTGAAATTCCACATAAATGTTTTGTTGTTTTGTTATCGAGACACGTTTATTTTTTAATTATACTGTCATGCTTTATTGACGTGATAATCTAATTATAGTACATTTTATCCAGATACTCCTGGTTACGTTAATGCAGTGTAAACTTTACATTATAGTTAAATGTACATTTAAATTAGATAATTCTGCTTCCATCCGTAGTATCGCAACTAATCAAAGGACGATTTATTTCTCTGTTTGTCTGCAAATGAATTATATATTCATGGTACATCAGCAATAGAGAAAAACATAATTGATATAATAAATATACTGTAAAGTTTGATATGTTTTACCATTTTAAAATTTACATGCAACATAAATAGGTTAACACGAAATACGATTATTGTTAACGTTCTGATATACGATACTCCTTTGTGGCGAGGGTGGTTTATCAGATTTTACCGATTGATCAAGATTCAAGTTCTAGATTGCATTTGACATAGCACAAGCAATGTGGAAACGTAATAACGATGTTTTTATGGTATGTTGTGGCTGTACTATGATTTTATATGGTACTGAATAAATTCAGTACACTGTTATTCAGGAGTCAGAGGGTAACCCGGATGAATATACGTATGGCGCCCCAGTCATTTTTCTACTGGGTGGTGATCAGTTTGTGCTTGTAGCTATCAAAGACACGCATGGTCTTAATTTTCAGACTAAACGTCATGTAGCTAGAGCAGAGACTACCACATAAACTATATACGTCACTCCGGGCGGTGTCCACATGTACATAACTCAAAGATTCACATTTGACACCCTGCATATATTTGCTTCGTTTTTAGTGTGTTCACCTTACCTAAGATACGATATATAACGTTTTTAGTGTGTTCACCTTACCTAAGATACGATATATAACGATCTTATAATTGTTTTAATAGGTATGTCGATTTGATTTTGTTTAATAAATCAAATAAATGTTACATGTATACCTATTGTAATTGTCATTACTTTGTTTCAACAATTATTTCTGATAATAGCTTTAACATTCCGAATACTAAGTTACCAGCTCCTTTCTAAATGGGACAACTTTTGCGACTGTTGCTTCGTTCTGCACAGATAAGGTGTAGAACAATATGTTTGTTTCAGGTTACATGTCCCACAAAAATAGGGTAGGTAGGTAGGGAAATATTATTATTATTTTATTTGGTAAATGGCAAACTTGAATATTCTAAAACTGAATGAATATTTAAAACATGTCTCTAATATCATAACACATTGTTTTGAAGTGGATTCTATCAAAACAAAACGCTTATTTATCCAAAAACATTTAATAATTGGAAAAACGTAAAAGAAACAAAAAATTATCTGACCCACTCAATAAAATGTATTACGGTCGGGGCTTAGTTAGGGTAGGTCGGGTTTCAAATGAATTATTCTCTTACCAACCCTTCAACACACTTTACATAATTGTGTCCTGGTAATCACGTTTAGACAAGAAGATCAAGAAAAATGAAGGCACCACACCCGCAATAGCCTGTAGTTAAGTGCTTCCCCTATTTAAGCGATATGAAAATGATACACGTGTTTTAAAAAAATCGCATACGCTTTGGCGTCTCAAAAGCTTTATATTTTGCCATTTAAATTGATCTTTTTTCTTTGATGACACTTAACACGACACTTTATTTCAACTACAAAATGTATTACTTTTGCGGGAACCTGTTTGAAAATGTCAATTTGCCAAACTGTAAATAGGTTCTTTTAGTACTATAAAATATTAAAATTGTAATACTCCATGCATTATGTGATATAACTGTCAAAGTACGTGGATGTAAAACTGAAGGATGAAACATGAAAATAGTAATATGTTGGATAAACAGTTAACGCATTTGTGCATGACAGAATTCAGCTGAATAGTGATTTTATAGTTCTGCTGGTATTTTACTGCATAAGGTTTATAAATATATTCTAAGGGATCCCTTCTATCAGATTCCTATACGTTAATAAAAATACATGTAAACACATGAGGTTCAAGGCTATGACTCAATGCCATGAATATTTAAAGACACTATCATTAGCATTGTCCTTACACTCAGAAAATAAAATTACACATGAAATATGAAATAAGTGTGAATTTTATGTAACGACATCTAAACTCAGTAAGAAAACAACAGTCACTCCTACATTTTACAGAATCACATAATTGCATCCCAGGGCAGATTCTTGGTTACGAAGCTTATATCTTTTAAATAAGACAATTGTAAAACCGTTAAAAATAATTGGTGGACGTATATTGGTAGGTTTTTTGTTGCACTGTGTATGATTCCTTTAGCGGTTTGTATCAACATCTTTTAACTTAGTCTATGACATGGGCTTCAAAGTGACAATACTATTTTATATTAAATACTGTTTGACAAAAATATACATATATTTAAATTAGCGCATACTGAAACCAAAAAGTTTATTAAAGGTTTACATCTGTGAAAAAAAGTGAATACTGTTAACCCATTCTGAGAAAAATACTCATATTATTAGTAAGTCAATTGTGTTTTCAAACTGGTATGTCCATAGCATGCTTAGCATCTAATGTGTCAATATCTTCAGAAATCAGAGTGTATACACACATAGACATGTGTCATGTGTACCTGTGTCTCCTTAGGCATAAGTTCCGATACATGCCTGCGTTTTGCGTTTTATCTAGCTTTTAATTATTGTCATTGTTGTGTTTGGCACGCTTTACAACCTTATGCAATTTTTGTTTACAATTTTTGTCTAACATGTGCTAATGTAACTACTGAGTTGTAAGATTGATTCAAAAATAAGAATGCCGGCTGCTTCGACATTTCTATAGAAATAACGTGTATTGCCTTTGCTTCTCGGAGAAGTATAGTTACATATAACGTTTGGGATCCTAACATTAGTGTATGTTATTTGTTTTATACAGTACATGACTTTTATGGTTCGACCAATGGAATCCCGCATATAGCGAAAGAACAAAAAAAATGCGTTGCGTTTCCGCCACAATATGGAGTGGAATAAAGGTTAGTGTTTATTTGTAATGAAGTTAGTAACAGACAATCAAACATAACATACTTTTTATATTGTTATATTTAGCTTACCAAATGCAAACTTGTCAAGAAATATTTAACCGATAAATCGATTAACGTAACAAATAATTGATTAAAGACAACAACACACTGAAAGATCGAAATATTTACATTCGTAAATGTGTTTCGAAGATGTGGAAGGGTGCAAATGCCAGTGGCAAGCCTCATTGGGCAACTTTCTTTACAACTGTTCTTATGATTATTGATGTGATCTCATACAATGCAATATGTTTGATTTATTGTATCCCAAGCGCAAAAAAAACTTATGACCATGACAAAATTCAGGGCTTCATTAACACTTCTGTTAGATTTAAGTCGTAATTGCTGCACATTTTTCATTTACTCAAATGTGCAAGTAACTCATCCTTTAAAGTTTTATTCCAACTGTATACATAAGATAAAAATATAGGAACTTTATTACATTTGAAGTATCGTTGACACGCTTTCGTTGCAAATAAAGCAAACATGTTCATTATTTACTTCAACTAAGAGGTGTGCTTAGTCACTGCAGAATATTATTTGATTGTGTTTCTTACAATTTACAATTATAATTTGCATTACGCATGAAAAGCATAATAAAGAAAATACACGACAAATGAAAATACTGTTAAAAGTATACACATTATAAAAAAATGTATAATGGCGTTTATGTTCTGCACAACAATTGCAGTGTTTATTATTTTCAAGGTACGACCAGAAAATGGCGGGGTTAATTCAATAACCAAATATGCCGTTTGGGTAATTTTCGTTTTCTTGACATCTTATCAAGGAAGAATAAAAATGTCGCATCAACCACAGATACATGCAAGGCAAGTTTAGATACAACAGTTGTGCGGAAAAAAAGGAGTGCCTGTTAACAAAGAATCACTGGCCACAAATCAAATGGGTGTAAGAGAAATACCACATACGACAAAAGAGTGCTTCAGTCGCATAGATTAAACCCAATAGTGCAAACCTACGTACCAGACAAACAATCGAAGGGATTGTCAGACGAATCAATTATCAGGGCGAAGAATGTGTAGCAAATGTATTACTCTCAGAACTTGTATGAACAAATCGTGTTTGAATAACAATTGTGGGTCAACGCAAAGTCGTTCTAACAATAAATCTGTTACTCGTAGCAACTTCCGGATAACATCAGCCACTGCAACAGCTTCTCCAAGTCCGCAGCGAATATCAAGCTCAGGTAGCAGTTATAACGAATCTGACACATCCGCTGATGAATTAATGCTAGATGACATTGACTTTGGTGAGCTGAAAAGCGACCTGGAAAATTCAAAATGTGAATCTTACCTTACAACTGTGACAGACACACCTAATGGTCAGTTATCAGAACTGTCACCGCCTCCAACAATAACTGCGCTTATAAAGAACGAAATAAAACTCAAAATATTATGTCGCCGATTAGGAGATGGACTGCCTGAAATGCCCGACATGCAAGACGAGTCGCCAATTAATTTCGAGGTAAATGCGACGCTTAGTTTAGCATCTGTAGAACAGAAACTTTTGTCCCTGCAGGTATATGGGTGTCCCTTCCACCTCCCATAATAACATATGTAACTCTCATATTTAAACTCCCGGAAGCATACGTAACGGGTAAAAAATGTCGAGTACAGAAGATAAAGACACTGTGCCTTAAACACATTCGCAAAAATTGTCAGTACATATATGTTTTCCTAATTGTGCCATCCTATCAGGTATCGTCACTACCACAAGCACGTCCTCACAGGACGAAGTGAGGACGAGCTTGAACATGGTGTAAACCGACAGACGCGCATGTGGACCTAGAAGTGACATATTACTTGCGTTGTGCTTGATACGGAAGCATTGGCATAGATTTTGCCATTTCGCATGTCCCCGCCACATCATGAACATTCACGAGAACTTTGCAAACCTATCACTGACTTGTTTTGGTGTGATGTGATCTTCAGCAACTGAGGCTTGAACTTCTTTCCATTTCATTCCTAATATTATTACATATTAGATCAACATATGTTTAATAAGTAGTCGATATAGTCAGAAAGTAAATACAAATAAAGTAATGAATATAAAGTCAAGATAATGCATGTATAAAACTTTGATGTGGTGAACAAAACTATCGTAAATATTATACATAGTATCAATACACGAACGAGAGGCAACAACACCTCAGTAAGGGTGTACAGTTTGCATACGATTATCACAGATGTTTTTTTTTCCCGATATCAAAATTATCTTGTTCTATTATTGTGTCTATTTGCAAATTTATATTTGTATATTCATTAATAATGTGATAACATTGCAAGGAAATGTATATTTTAAATGTCTCCAGTGATTTTAATTCAAGTTATATCCCGCACATGAAGATTGGCTGATTTGAAGTCGTATAAACGGCCAAGAAAGATCACTATACAGTATTGCCTTCGGTGATGGCATACTTAATTCTATTCTATGAAAGATACAGGTTTTCAAATCTAAGTTAATCAACCGTGTAAAAAACAGTGTTTATAACCACTATTTTTGCAATTCCAAAAACACTATTACAGCTATCGGATGAGGAGAAGGCACGTCGACAAAATAAATTAAGTCGAGCCCGACGGGCGTCTAAGGTGTACCGGACAAAGATGAAAATTCGTGAAAAGGATCTTAAAGAGGTACACTACTGGTATTACATTTGTTAGCAAAATGTCTACTTTGCGAAATAAGGGAAGTTATTTTCTGAGATGTTAGCTGTGTTGGTACACAATACTTGGGCATTTGCAAATACAATACTACACGAGTATGTAAAAAGTTTTATAATGCAGCTAACTAAATAATAATGACTGAATAACAAACCAAATAATGTATTTATACATTTTTTTACTTCTGACCTTTAACATGTATGTGTTAGTATTATTCTTGTATTTCGATTCATTTAGAATATTGTGTATATCACATTGATGGAGCATTTAATAAATAACTAGAAAAGATAATATATCGTTTCGATATTTTTTTTTTCTAACCAGTTATATTGCCATCTTTATTTCGTTCCATTCGGTAATATAGAGAGGTCCATTCAAACTGAATCTTTAACGTCAGTTAGCCGTGATGTTCTTGGAATGTTTAGCATAGTAATGTATAAATCTTGAATATGTACTCATGTATGTATAAAAAGAAACGATTTAACGGACGTGCCTATTAAATGATTAATTCGTTTAATAAAACACCACACAACTCATATATGAATATCCGATCAATAATTATAGCAATTAATCAATTCGCTTCGCCTATTGATCGTATTGAAAGTATAATCACATACAATTATTTTGAAAATTGTGTTTAAATCAATACTTATACACGCTGTTGGAATTTTTAATACTGCCGATAAACGTATAGTCGTGAAGTAACATGGAATTGTATACGGACTATATAGAAAATACTAGGTTAGTTGTGAATATATGGAAGTTTATCTTGCGAGGCTTTGAACACACACCGGAAGCGCGAGCCTTGGCGAGCGCTTCCGATGTTCGAACCGAGCAAGTTAAACTTCTCTATATTCAACACTAATCCTAGTATTCTATTTAGCCCATCATTGTTTCCTCCAAACTATATAAAAACAAATGTTTAACAAACCGTTGACTTCATAAACTGGTAGAACAACTGCTTTGACTAGTATTGAATGCAAATGTACGAATTGTAATAAGGAAGAAGTCCCAAAGTTCTAGAAATACAATAAACAAAACTTAGGCGTTCACAAGGTTGATTGTATGTGTTTCTGTTATTAGTACAAAAAATAATCGAATAGTGTCTTTCGAAATGAAAAGGACCTTTAAAGTCAACAAAGACACAACTGCGTAATGATCCTTACAATGTATTGTCTATAAATAAATCAGTACACAATAAATGATCGTGACCTTTCTTCTTGTTTGCAAAACTCGGCAACGAAGCACATGTGTGACTACAAATTTAATCTGATTGTTTCGGAAAGCATGTTGCATATTCAAATACTATGTTTGTAAATTCTCATCAACTGACTGACCCGAAAATTCGATCGGCGAAAGAAAACAATGCGACTGTATCGTGAAAACGTAGTCCGTGCACGCGACAAGTATATTATCACAGTGTGTAATACAGCTAAGTTTACCCCCACGGAGTGCTATTTCGTCGATGACATCGTGAAGATGGGATAAAAATAAAACTATGTTATGCTTGTTATGTTTGTTACAAAAATAACGACTTTAGACAAACATATCTCGGTAAACACATATATCAACTACTTATTCAACGAGTCATTATGAGGATATTTCAAGCATTCAAGTAGTTCGGATGTTTGCCCTTCTATTTTCAGGAGGTAAAGCGAGAACTACAAATGCATACAAAACTATGGAATGAGATACAGATTCTGAAACAAGAACGGGACAAATTTAAGAACATTCTGAAAAAACATTCATGCAACAAATATAATAAATAAAAATATTGTTCAGGATAGTTAAAGTGTAATACGTTTGTAATTCAAGGCACAATGACATCAAGTGATATCAGACAACAGCATGAAACTAAGATATATTAATATTAAATGACATATAATGAAGGTAAGTAAATATATGGTAGATAGATGTAAAAAGGTCTACGTATTTGGATTTTTTTTTCATTTTAGCTGTTTAGTGTTTTTTGTCCCTGTTTGCTGCTCATGGCCTTATATGTAAAAAGACATCATGTTAAATGACATGAAGACATTATGATGAATTGCATGCATAACAATAATTTAAACTTGCAACTAGCGCTGATGATAAGGATGTCCATTGGCATTCATTCTCATGAAGCCAATGTCACAAGTCTGATACACACTTGGTGTTGTGATATATTGTTTTATTTTATTATATATTTATATTAATTCTAAAGGCGTTTTCATAATATAACATTTTATTTGTATTTTGTTTTTATTATTGTTATTGAGACGCAATTTTGTTTTGTATATTTATGTAGGGTAATATTATGGACATTGCTATAGGAGTTTACTTTTTGTAAATATAGTGCCCTTAAATGTCAACTAAGATTGATTTATATACCAACGTACGCAAGAAGGCATTAAGAGATTCTTAAAGGTAGTCGTTAAATATCAAAATACGTGCGTGTACATTGTAATACACGCGATGTTATATATGCTTATTTTTATATAAACCTTTTTCATACCATACCAGATAATAAGATATATAGCTTTAACAAAGAAAGAAGACTTTTTGTGATTTTGGTTATTAATCGTTTTACATATCAGAGATAATAATGTAACATACGCAATGTTTAACGGTTAAGGTGACTTATTTGTTGCTTTACTTCTAGACCTAATTACTTTAATTTCTGTGTAAATTGTACTTACTTGTTGAAGGGCATGAAAATCATTATAAAACAATATGTGTTGCATCGCATAACTATAACAACAGATGGTCTCACACGAATCTATCTTGAAACGTTAACTGTTAAAAAAAACTCAACGTGTTTATCACCGGATTTTTACAGAAAAATCAGTACTAAAGTATTTGTATTTTTATGATAATTTTCAAACATACAATCATCTTCAAAAACAATTTAACGTTTTCTGTTATTTAATTTCGTGTACTAGTCTCGTTTCAGTTTCCGATGTGTTTTGATCCGGACTCGGACCAATGTAACGGACGCAGATCACAGATGGGTCCTAAGGGGAATCGAAATCGAATGGATAACTTGAAATTATTTTGCACTGTTTCTGTTGCAAATTATAAACTTTATTACGTAATGCTTGTTTAGTTGTTGTTGTTTTTGTTGGTGTTTTGTTGTTGATGTCTTTTGCATAACTTATGGAAACACTTTCAACTAGGGAACAATTACAAAATTTTAATAACGTTAGTGAAAATGTTTCATTTATTGCTTTTGGTAAGTGCATTACAAGCATAACTAGATGCGTGGCAGTTATTGATGTTTCAAACAGATTCATAATTGACCTGATTATAAATTTGTATGACTAATGTTTATATAAACGCCCGTTGTACTTTTAACACATCTGTAAGTTAAACCATAGCAAATTAATCACAATATCTATGTTAGGCAAATGTTATGAATTGCGAGTATAAGAGGTGTACATTTGAGCTGTATGCACAGAACACACGTTATTTGTATGATAAATATATTTGTTTTGTTGCTTTAAGCAAATTAAGTATCCCATAGTTTAATGTACAAATAAACACAATTTACACGGTGTAAAATCGTCCGATCTTGATAACTGATTGTTACAAATAATTGATAACTGATTGTTACAAAGATTTGTGGCCAATCTAGTAATTACATCCAGTGACCAGGTATATTTACAGTTGTTGAATAGGAGTGCAAATCAACAATATAAAACGAATTACTCCGATTGATTTAACGTATAAAAAGGAAAACTAAACAAATGCTTGGACTTGTTATAGATACAACAACACAAAACAATATGGCCAGTAGGGTTCAATCAAGGGATAATTAAAATCCAGGCAAATCAAACATGTGTCATTCGCGATACTATACAATCCATAGTTGAGTAATATGACATGGTGTTTTTACAAGACATAGAATCTACATGTATTTATATTATCAGGTATATCTTGGATGTTCTAGAGAAGTGTGTAGACAGTTGTGTAATTATTAAAAGTGTTTATTGTTTAATACGATTGAAATTTGTGGAAGCGTCTATGAAGGTTTAATGAGAAATCGTTTCTAGGTCAACCTCCCCACAGAGATTTGAGGTTTTTATTTTTAAACGATCCATCATAGATTTGACTGCTTCCTAGCATAGCTCTTATCAAATCCGTACCGGCGCCAACTTCATGTGATAGTCAGATCATATGGTGCAAATTAAGATGATGGTCACACAGAAGAAAACAACGTAGACACCATGCAATCTTTGCGTTCTTAAGGTTACATTTTAGCCTTATCGTTTTGTTTTTATTTTAAATCTAAATGTTAGCTTATCTTTACAAAAGCAATCATTACAAGGCTTATATCAACGCATTGCACGAAACGCATATTTATATAAGATGGTTCCCACGATGTAACATCAACATGTATATCTGGTTTACAACAAGGTCTAGTAAAACATCGATTACACTTTACCGGACTTGGGAAAATGCAGTGGTAGTTGTTGAACCTAAATGAATACAATGTGCATTGTTCACTCGACATTAAATAAGATAGGGTAGTTTTCACAAAGTGCACAGTTTTGTAGTCACGAGCGTCAAAACCTACTGGAAACGTTTATAAAAGAAAATTGTGTTTTTGTATACTTTTTCGTAACGATTGCATCGATATCATGCCAATATTTGAACAATATTTTGATATAAATAGAAACGTGTCTTGTTTTTATGTAGATATGTTTCACACCTTACTCTGACATAGGTTTACGCGAATTAGATCCAGAATTAAAGCGTGTGAGCCATTTGTGTCAGACAAACAAAATTGCCGAAACTCATTTTTGAAAACTGGTCTACGTTGTCAAAAATACATAACAATTGATGTTATTTTCATATATAGCAATCACCCAGTGTCTTAAATAGTTGTCACATCTATGTTTTCAATAAATTACAAAATTGCCATGTCACATTAGACTAAGTATACATTTGATCACCATTGTGCTGTGCACAAATGATTTTTAACGTGTGGATGAATGTTTTATATTATATACATGTACAACCATGGTGATATACCGTTATTACGCTTAATTTAGCATGTAATATCTTTTCGAGATGAGAGGGAAACCAGGCGGGAAATTCATAGGAAAACCCATCATACGATACACATAATGGGCGACTGATTAAAAATTGGACTTGAAAAAAAAAGCCACGTGTATGTCTATATAGACCTGCTTTGTAACTTGGTATTTAATGCCAAATATGTTGATGTTATCTAGAAAATTTATATTCATCTGTCCATAAATAAGGGCGAGTAAAAAGAAGTCCATTGTGTTACATATTCAAAGGCTATTCGCCAATATTCAAGACTGGGTTCTGTAAAAATGATTAACATATGGATGCTCATATATATTGATTTTAAAAGTGTATTGAATTTTTTTGGCGCAGCATAATATGTTTTGTACAACAAACAATATTAATTACATATTAAAGCACTTCCATACATCAGAAAAACACGTAGGTTTAATTGAACTATTACACTATAAACATGTATTCTTACTTAGTCAAAGAATGTATATAGGTAAAACATGCAATATTCTCGTGCAAACTGTACGCATATGCTGGTATTCACCTTGGATCATCCACTGCAAACTCCACTGGTATTTGTGCATACGCATTGTTTACTTTTATTGAATCATGCAAGGTCAGCATGCACATGCTTTCAGGCAGTTTACCAATGTCAAGGAGTGTTGCACTCGCGCAAATAACGTGCATTTACAACGTGTAATTGTACATATTTTCTATCAAATACAAACTTGTTGATATCTTTTTATAGAAGCGTTACTTTTTTCCTTAAATACAAATACACAGTTGTTGATATCTTTCTTTAGATGTGTTACTGTTTTTCCTTAAATACAATAACAAAATTATTGATATCTTTCTATAGAAGTGTTGCTATTTTCCTTAAATACTTTGTTATATTACAATGTGGGTATTTTAATCAGCACGGTGGAGTCGTCAATGAAAAACTTTTTTCAATAAATACAAGTTGAAACAACTTAAAGGGATGTTAAGTATACATTTTTAAACTGAAAAACAACATGATGCGGTATTTAAAATATATATTATAAGTTGTAAACGCGATACGTGTTAATGCAAACTCCACATTAGCATTGGACGCAATTAGTCATACATAAATTGTGTATGTTATCAAAGGCATTATGAAGATGTCCACAAAATATACGTCATTAAACAGGCAATTTGAAATCAAGAAATAAACAAATGCAGGCTCACTTCTGACATCAATGATTTACTGTTTAGCATAACTGTAACAATTAAGTGATACTAAACTCAATTTACTGTATACATGTAGATAAAAGTTGTGATGTAAGTCTGATCGTATAATGCTGATTAGCGCCATCTACGATGGTCGCACACACCTGTATCGGCAGTTATAATTTTAGATGTACTGACCTAGTTTAAATGTCGGATTTATATACATATACAATAATAACTGGTTTTCCAGATGGGAAACCAAAATGGTTGAACGAATTTTTGGTGTATCAAGTACTATCTAGAACATATTAAGTAAAATCGTATTGGTTAAGGAGGGGCGGGGCGTCCCAAGATATAATTTCATATGTTATAACTTACTTAGAATATACCCTATATTGATGATGATGATGGTGACAATGACGATTATGATGATGATGATGATGCTGATGATGATGCTGATGATGATGATGAATCTATTAAATATGAAAACTCATCCTAACATATTAAAGTATGCTAAAAAGTATTTGATTTTACAACACACATACTAAGGTGCAATGTTTAAAGTGAAATTTCGATTATTTTTGTACGATTATACGACGCAAAAATATGTGACATATACTGTTGCTTTTGTTTTGTTTTACTTTGTGCAATATTGACACATAGTTTTTTGTTATATTTTGTGTAGGTGAGATGTATTTCACAAGGCTCGCTTACTAACAAAATTCCTGAATTCGTTTAATAAAATATGTTACGACACGACAACTCGTGTCAGATCACATATGTATTTGAATTAAAATAAATGCTATAAATTTATTATATTTATGGCTTAAAATATTTTTATTCGCCAATAATAACAGTTGTCGATTACTTATTATAAATGTTTAATATTTCATAGCATCTACAGGTTAATTATATGGCCTTATAAATTATGATACATGAAAACAAACACGTGAATGTTAGTCAAAACGGAATGCAGATATCAAAACGTTTCTTCTTTCAACTAATGATTTTTATCTTACAAGTGCGTTGTTATTATCGTACGAATAGCCAAATGTTAGATTGTTACTAACAATGAACCACTAAAAAACTGGACTGTGTTGTTCAAATATTTATGTTTACATCCAACGCGTATCTTACTCATTATGACACGTTGAGCCTACCCTATAGACATATCATTGAAATCTAATCGTTCAAATCCAGCATTTTGGCTCCAAAACCTATTCAGTTGCTTGCCAATGTAAATAAATACTTAAATCCAACAATTTAAATTGTACTTCAAAAGAACTTACTTATTTTTTTAAACAAATATATATTTAAAGGTTCTTCGATGAAAATGTTCTTTTATGAAAAATACATTTGTTTATAAGAATAAGAATATGGAGTAATTAAATATTTTGCAAACACAAAATTAAATAAAAACCAGTATGGAAATGAAGATAGAACAGGGTCCTACACGCATAACATTATGGCTGCCATCAGTGTTTATGTTTTGTTGTAGTCAAACATCAAAGTGTTTAATGGATCCGCGTTTCAAAAGCGTTATTGTATTTTCATTATTGTTAACGACCTAGTATTAAATAATATTATGACAGACTAGTCCTGAAAGCTTTTATATGTATCATAAGCGTTATTTTCGCGCTTACTGCATGTATATACATTTCTTTACCTTGAACATTTCCATCATTTCATTGTGTTTTATTTTCATGTTAACAAATATTCACCTAGGTTAGTTATTTTAATATTTATTTTGCTCCTCGAAAACTTTTTGGGGAGCATATACTCGCCGCTTGGTCCATCCGTCAGTCCTTCCGTCCGTGCGTCCCGTTTTCTTGTCCAGAGTATTTCTCAGCAGCTACTGGCCAGAATTCAATGAAACTTCATGGAAAGGTTCATTAGCACGAGGAGGTGTGCACTGAACCAGGATGTTCTGCTTCAATGATTTTTCTAAGAGTTATGGGACTTCTGAAATGATAAGTGCACAATTGTTTTCCAATCTATTTCGACAAAACTACTGGCCAGATTTCAATTTAACATTATGGGAAGCGTTATTACAAAAAGGAGATGTGCGCTGAACCAGGACGTTCCGGTTCAATGATTTTTCTAAGAGTTATTGGACTTTGAAGACTTCTGAAATTAGAATATAGTGTAGAATTCTTGTCTGGGCAATTGCTCCGCAATTACTGACCAGAATAAAATGAAACTGTATGTTATGCTTCATTATCAAAATGATGTGTGCACAGTACAGGGAGTTCCCTTTCAGCGATTTTCTATGAAGTTATGGAGCTTTGATTCCCATACTTGGCAAAGCGACTTGGGGAGCGTACATCAGTTCACTGATATATTTGATTATCTTGCTTCGACTGAGTTTAAATGTTTATAACATGATATCAAAAGGTAACCATATATTGAAAGCAATATTAATTATGATAAAAAATATGCATAGTTTGTGGTTATTTTTTTAGCTAAATGAATTTAAATTTTATATTGCTGACGAGGAAAAGGAGCGTCAGCAACTTCGTCCAAATCGTGTCCGACAGGCGTCCAAAAGCTTTAGACGGAAATTTAAGAGTCGCGAAACGCAACTGAAAGAGTTAAACTTGTATCTTTCAAACATTGATCACATTAATTACTGACATTGAATGATACACCCACTTTCACGGCTTGTTAATGGCCAATATTAGGGCTTTTAAGAGTGTTTTAATTGAAAAACAATGTCGTTTTTCCATGAATCAGTTTGAATATCCGTTATCCTTAGTTCTGCATCCGTTTTAACGTAACTCAGTGTCTCGCATTCTGAAAGAGTTAAACTTGTATCTTTCAAACATTGATCACATTAATTACTGACATTGAATGATACACCCACTTTCACGGCTTGTTAATGGCCAATATTAGGGCTTTTAAGAGTGTTTTAATTGAAAAACAATGTCGTTTTTCCATGAATCAGTTTGAATATCCGTTATCCTTAGTTCTGCATCCGTTTTAACGTAACTCAGTGTCTCGCATTCTTGATATACCATTATTATTTCTACTTACATGTTACCATTATAATATATTTTATGTACTACTAGAATATTAAAATTCATATTTGGCCAGCTGTAAATATATTTTGCCACAGTTAAGGTCATACATACATGAATGTTACATGTACAGATCACCTGTAGTCTTTATTAAGGTTGTGGTTTAGTGGTGCGATCGAGATACCGGTATGCTATAACGAAGTTGACTTTATTTATGCGACAGCCGACTTATCTAGGCCATAGCCGTATAATGCACAATCTGTCCAAAATTTCGCTATACTGGAATTATGCTTATGAAATCAATATGTAACATACACATTGATTTAAATACTCCAATAGATTGTTGACATAAATTTGAAAGTCATTTAGAATTTTGAGTATGCCATTTTTTGTTTCGACTTCAAAATCGCTAAATACTTCGAATTCAACTCATCTTAAAAAAATATACAAACGAAAACTAAAACTATTTACTCATACTTATGGTATGAAAATTTATGTTTTGTTGTTTTTGTCTGAATTCTTTTAAAGCGCATATCCACGGGAGGTCTTAAATACCATTTACCAAAAAACGAAGCAAAACTAATACGGAAACAATTTTAAATACAATGGTCTTGTTTGTATCAGCAACTGACAAACATTTTAGTTTTAATACACTGTCGCGCGAGCAAACAAGTAATATTAGTAACGTCAATAAAATGTACATGATTTAATAAACAGTATATTGCACAGGATAACTAATTAATGTGTGCATGTACTATCGTTGATATCAATTATTTTCAAAATAAGATGATGAAAGTGACAATATAACTGAAAGCAGGCAGATAAACATAAACCTTTTAAATGAAACACTAGAATATCGAATAAATCAACAAATAAGAAAGTAGACGTTTGCATCGTTAGTGTTGTGTAACCTAAACAATTGTCGAGTCAGCATACGTACATGTATTGGAGTTTCCGGCTGTACATTCCAAAACTAGTTTGTGATTAAAAAGCAGCCAACTTTGCATTCTACATCAATAGCTTTTGTTCACTTTTTTCAATTTTAAATCGAAGTATGTGGTAATTAACTTTATCGGGTTGTTTTAATTAATGTCACAATGTCTGTTCTAAGATCGTACATACACTGTTTAAAAGTGATCGAATCTTTTAGACCTGAGTAAGTATTTTACTGAGCCTTATATCAAAACATGTGTTTGTATTTGTTTTTCTTGATGGAGCCCGTCAATATATTTCTACAGCCGAAAATTTATTTAAGATACATCAGAACGTACCCTTAATTTAAATATTGCCTTTATCTCTTTTATTTATGCGAATATATTTCAGGCTTGTAAAAGTGAGCTACAGACACGCACAAAGCTGCAACAAGAGATCAATCTTCTTAAACGGAAGAAGGACATCCTCAATAAAACATTGCAGTGCCATTCTTGCAAACATATTAGTAAAGAACGTGTCAAAAAAAAACGTGTCAAATAACGTGTCAAAACCCGTGTCAAATAACGTGTCTTGCAACTACTTTTAAGGACTATATTTTGGGTTGTATTCAATTCATTTATTTGTAACAATTAAGAAATATTAGTTGGTTAAACTATGTAGACCAAGTGCCGATTGGGATCTAAATCAACTTCTTAAAGAAACTAAGCGTAAGCAAGCATTATGGATGTTTTCATGTTGTTATTTTATTATTTATTAAGTATTATTTATTAAGATTATATATCTTATGTATTTAACTATACTGGATGCGTTTTTCATAAACCTTTTTATTTAAATCTTGTTTTCTCTCTGTTAATTGGAATTATAAACATACGTGTATTTATAACAATAAATTGTACAGGTATTTTTCTTATTAAAAGAATGTAAAGTGTATAATACATGTTGTTGTTGTTATTAAAGGGTCCTATTCACATTTTTGAAAATTGGCATTTTTAACAATTTTCAAAAAAGAAAAGTACATCAAATATAACGCAGAGAAACACCCCCAAATAAAATGTCCATGTTTAATGAACAACATACTGAAATAGATAAAATTACGCTTTTCGTAGATATTTTGTAAAACACTTACATGACTTATATGACGATAAAAATTCACACATTGCAAGTAATTCTGCCGAGCCAAATGGATTGCATGACAGACTTTTGATCCAGATGTCGTTGGTTTTCGACGGATGCAAATCATTTTTAATTTAAAATACTTTACTTTATATAATATTTGGTTTTGACTAGTCCATAGGTTCTTACGTTTGTAGTTAATATTTTTAAAACTAGAAATGTGTCCACCAACACAGATACCTCTACCTATGCAGCCATTCTACATTACGCCGCTTTTCAGTATGCATACAATTATTTTGCAAAAAAAGAATTGTCCTTTTATACATTACTTTCTGCTAATGTATTCTCTTATTCTGTGATGTGATGTGGATACCACAAAACAGTTTTAGTTCTGACAAAAAATCAATAAAGGGTAGTAATTTAAACTTGCATGCAATTATGAGTTACAGTTCTTGTATGCTTCACTTACTCCTGCTATCTTAAATCATTCTGTTCAAAATCAACAAAATGCCTTTTATCATTTATGAAGTATGCTTTGCACACTCACAAATAAAGAGCAGTAATTCACGAACTTCACAAGTCAGGTTCGTGCATGCAACATATCATCTGGTGATTGTGATCATGTCTGCCAATTTATCTGAACATCCCAGCATGCATGAACATTTTATGTTCTGGTAAATTATTTGACCTTTGACCTTTCATTAATGACTGACCTTTCAGCTACAGACATGCCATCTCATAATGCTTATCACTTTTGCCAAGATGTTTGAAAATTTATCATGCCGGACAAAATTATGCTCCAGAAAGAATCCATGGACCTAATTATTATACTTGACATTTGACCTTAAAGTGTGACCTTGACCTTGGACCTAGTTATTGCGGGCGACACATCGTCTCATTATGATTATCACTTCTGCAATGTAATTTGAAAATCCGGCAAATGCTGGACAGAGTTATTGCTTGGACAAGAATCTTTACATATATACATATTATTGACATTAAAGTGTGACCTTGACCTTTGACCAAGACACCTGATTCTTGCATTAATCACCGCCGCATAATGCATATCACTTATGCTAAGTTGTTTAAAACTCATTCCCTGCTTGAAAACATTATGCTCCGGAGAGGGTATATGGCTTAAATTGTTATATTTGACCTTTTAATGTGACCTTGACCCTAGGGACCTGGTTCTTGCGCGCGACACACCGCCTCATCATGCTCAATATATGTGCCAAGTTATTTGAAATTCCATCCATGCTGGACAAAATTATGCTCAGACAGGGATAGAAGGCTTAAATTTGTATATTTGACCTTTGACCTTTAAGTTTGACCTTGGACCTAGGGACCTTGTTCTTGCGCCAGACACACTATCTAAGTTATTTGAAATTTCTTACATGCTGGACAATATTATGCTCCGGACAGGGTATATGACTTTCATTTTAATATTTGACTTTAAACCTAGGGACCTGGTTATGCGCGCGACACACCGTCTTACCGTGCTCCAAACTTGTGCCAAGGTATTTGAAATTCCTTTCATGCTGGACAATATTATGCTTCGGACAGGGTCTTTGGCTGAAATTCTAATATTTGACCTTTGACCTTTAAGTGAGACATTGACCTTGGACCTAAGGACCAGGTTCTTGCACATGACACACCGTCTTACCATGCCCAAGTTATTTGAAATTCCTTCCTTGTTATACGAAATTATGCTCCATACAGGGATAGAATGCTTAAATTCTTAAATTTTACCTTTGACCTTTAGGTGTGACCTTGACCTTGAAAATATGGACCTTGTTCTTGCGGTTGACACATCGTCTCACCATGCTCACCATGCTCAACACTTGTGCCAAATTATTTGATTTCCTTCGTACATACGTATAATACGTACCATACGAACATACGTATGTACCCACGGACAGGGTTAACTCTATATGACCCCCCCCCCATCATTGATGGTGGGGTGCATAAAATTACGAACATCTGTGAAAACGTGCGTTTAAAGTATTACAAACATATATATGTGTACACGTACCGTATAATGAGTTCACTTGTAGGACAATCGTCTTGCGCTATGTCTTGCAAGCTCTGAACATAGCGATTTGTTAAAAACAATAATAATAATAATAATATAATAATAATATTGACAATTGCCGTCCTATTTAAATTGGTAACCTCGTATCTATATGGTGTTGTTTATAAAATGAACGAAATTATATTTAATGTTATCTAATGATATAGCAGATGAATACCACTTTATACTAATACAGCTGCATGTCCGCAGTATATGCAAGAAAGACGCAAGTATATTTCAACATAATATACAACGCATACATGTAAAGTGTCAAATGTAGTAATAAAACAATTCGTAGAAAGTTTGCTATTTGTTGTATTACGTGCTTTAAAAAAATATGTTACTTCTCAGTTAATGTGTGCTAATGTCATATATTGTGATTGAAAACATTTTTTTTCCAATAATCCTTCCAATACATACGCTTTCCATACCACTACGCTAGATATTTACAAAACACTTAAGCACACAAGATAGGTTCAAAAGTATGCATGCAGGTACATCTATTTGTAGCTGATGTGTATACATTTACTTTTGACCCAAACGGTACGGCATATGCAAACACACACACACACACACGTTTGAGCGCGCACGCACACACGCGCTCACGCACCCGCACGCATGCACGCACACACACGCGCACGCACGCACACACAAACGACATGCATCACTACTAACTACTACAAGTATTACTACTAATTGATATGTTTGTTGACAAAATATATTGTTATATTTGTGTCCCTTTTTAACGCTTGTCACGCATGTCTGTTTGCTTTTGTAAAATTATATACAACGATGAGCTTAAGTTAATAAAACATTTGTTATGTTATGTTCTGTTCTGTCCTGTTATTTGTTTCATAGTTACTTTTCGTGTTCGATACTGTACTGTATCAGCTATTCCTTTTACTTATATAAAGTTCATTACAAGGTTCATATGGATTGTTCTATGACTGATGCAGAGTTTTACATTTTATTCGATCATCACGCTTGCAATGACAAAATAACACCCCGTGAGATAAACCTTGCTTAATTTCAACACTGTGGGATAAAGCAAACACGCGCAGTATAATGACGTCATCTTGTTGATTATTTGTGACGTCATTTTATGTGTTTTGCATTGATCTATATTACTGGATTGGACATCCCAATTGGCTGATACAGGCGATGACGTGTAAATACCGCCGCCATTTTGATGGGTGGACTAGTCGGAATAATCGTTTACAATTAACACGTAAACACACCACAATTCACTAGAAAACATGTAAATAGAGTAAAAGAAGAGTCGATAACCATAATCTTTACTAACGGTAGGCAATTTTTTGTTCATTTACGGCGTTGTAAACATTTCTGTCAAGTTTTTCACCGATACAAGTTGTTCCAAATGTGTCGTTTTCGGACAAGTCCGAAATTTGGGTGGTATTTGTTAAGCGTTTTCTGATGTTTCTGACATATTTTACAATAATGGTCGTGCACAATATGCTACATTAATACGATACTTATAAGAAAAGATAAAATACTACCAAATTACATTGGTCTTGTAAATAGTCTAACCTTAGCCTACACCATATACAAGTCACTTAAACATTCAGAAAAAGAAACAAATTACTGGTCGCTGATAAGAGCAAAATGCGAACCAAATACCTCTGTGCAGTAAGAACATAATATTAAAGGAAAACAATTCTATATAAGTACCGGGTATTCAAGAATAGGAACAAGTGATATTTCCTCTCTGTTTTTTTTTTTAAACTTTTGCAGCAAAATGTACCTTAAGCTTTTTCATACTTATGTTGTCTATGTATCTTTTCCATGCAAAAATGTAACTTATTAATACGGATAAACCTGCACGGTAAAATATAAGAATATTGGCCTTTTCGTTTGCATTATCATATTACTTTTATTTGTTTAGCTATTTAATACAATACATTGAAAAATTTCAAACATACAATTCCATTGTTTGCATGTTCTTACTCTCTGACAAATTAGAGGGTTGTGGTTCGTCACCACTGTCTAGTTAACTCTTTCAACTGCTTGTTCAGCTGCTTGTTTACCCATTATTCACAGGTTCTATTTGGTTTTCATTCAGTTTCAAAACAGCTTTGTAAAGTTTAAAGGGTCTGTGCCAACGAAATGGGCCTCAAGGCTCAATTGCATACTTTGTTTAAAGTGTAAACAATACTCGGTATATAAAGATATGAATAATGTCATTAACGACATATCGATGGCTCAGCCCCAATCTAAACTACATCACAAATATTTAGCATATACTTAGCAAACATATGATATTATGACCTATGATATAATAACAGTTAAAATAAGGTATTCATGCTGGATAAATAGTTTTTGTATCGCTTCTAAGTCATAAGACTTAAGTGGGATTTTAATTTCACACAACTCGAACCATTTAAATCTGCTGTCATATTATAACTCCATTATTTATTGGGCAAAATTAGCATAACATAGGTAGTTACTTAAAGGAGTAGTATACATTTTGTCAGACAACAGGCAATTTTCCCTAAACAACACGTGTTGCTAACACATGGTGTTTACTTACAATCAAAGACGTTAGTCGCGTTGCACAAACCATGAAGTTCAATACTTGACAGTTCACATATCTGGTTTTGAATACATGCCAGTAGTATACAGTCATATACATCCCCATTATGTGAGTAGTTTCAGAACGTAATATTTCATCTTGATGCAGATAGAATGTTTCCACAACATTACACATTAATAAACAATGGATTTAAATAATAATTATTAATTACCAACATAGTATAACAGATATATAGCCGCATAAGGCCACTATGTTACAGGTGTTATTGTTATAATAAGGAATTCTTTCCGTCGCTTATGAATTATTACATGATTTATGTTGAGTGAAATACATCAAATAAAAAATAAATGCTTATCATTTAGTTAAAAATTGATTGTGTACATGTTCTGAATTAAAAACAAATAAATAAAACCAGCTAACAATTGAACCAAATAACATATCATAAACTTCAATCCTGAGACAGCACAAATTCCATTAAGAAGGGCATTCAAATAAAAAATTTAATATAAAATGCAGGAACTATTAAATGATGTTGTAAATGCTTCCATCGCAAAAAAAAGGTTTAAATTCCTTGTTAGTTATGAAACAAAACAAAAGCTGTTTCAGGACAGTGTGCTCAATTATTCATTCCGCTTTGATATACATAATAATCTAGTGTTTTTTTTATTAAATAGAGCTTACATTCTGAGGGGAATTTTAAGTTATTTATAGCGGGAAATATATATACTTTTTATGCAGGGAAATGGGGCAAAATTCAGTCAAATGAGAGGCTTGCATACCTCTCAAACGTTTTGCCGCAGGAAGGCAAAGTTTCGCTTCTCTCTGTAGGCTTTGGCCGAGTTAAGGTGCAGGTTTAAAGCAAAATCCTTGTGATCCTGCATATACCAGACTGAATTAGTCGACTCGACTCTAATTGGCAGGATTCTTGAAAAACTCACATGGGATGTCAGTAAGTGAATTTGTTAGTTTGTTTATTTGGATTTTTCGCCGTTTTTAACAGTATTTCAGTCATATCACGGCGGTCAGTTAACCTACTCACACTTTTCCTGGGCAAGCTTAGCCGATCTAAGCGGTTTACCAGTACCAAGTGCACATACGTATGCCAATAACTGACAACTGCCCTACAGAGGTAGGGGAAGAATGGCCGTATAAATAATTTCATGACAAATCCCCACACAAGTTATGTATCCGGGCTGGTATTCAAACTCACGATCCCCGGATTGATAGTCCAGCGCTCTTCCAACTGAGCTAGCAGGGCCCGGCCTGTAAGTGAAAGCATATTGCAAATTTTATTTAATGGAATGAGGTATTATGATGATAGTATTATTTAATCAAAGGAATTTCTGTTGGAATCTATAACACATTGACAGTGAGTAGTATATACACGATAACCTCCAATGAAACTGAAACTGAGTCTGAAAGGCCTTCAATTAATTATCATAATATTAAATTTTAAGCATGTCGCATGATTTATATCATTTAAACATATACAAATCTTACTTGAGGCAGGAGATTTCTTGGCTTGGATAGTATTACTATTCATAAAGTGACAAGAACCCCAAGCAATTCACTGAACGCATTTTGTTTGGATTATGACAACCACAGAGTTGACATCGGCAGCCATCTTGTAAACAACCTGCACCCAACAAAACGGCGGACGTAAACCACACTCTAAGTCACGTGACGTCCAATCCAGTAATAGAGATCAGTGTTTTTTTTGTAACATATAGTGTGTTTTCTTTCGTGTATTCTCAACATAAAAACAGTAAATTATGGGATAAATTGAATACTATGTAAATGTTAAATAATTATAAGTTTATTTGCTGGGCACGACCACGTGAACCACTCGCCAAGGCTCGTGGTTTAGGTTTTCTAAGCCTCGCAGAATCTTATATAAACTTATTTTTATAATACACTAGTATTCCCTATATCATAATTTATATTTACATTGTGTGCGTTTTATCGTGGTAATTAGACGCTCATTGGTGCCGCCAATAAGCGGCGTCTATATGTGATTACTTACCGAAAGCCTATTGAACGAACGTATACTTTTTATAAAAACCTACAAGAAGTTAACAAATGAAGCATTTCTTGGGTTTTATTCCTTTAGGCTACTGTGTTATTTCTTAATCAGTTATGTTAAATATATTTTTAAACGGCAAATCATACCAATAATTGCTGCTCACTGTTAAGTGGGTGGTCTCTTACATTCTTTTAACTGATCTATTGTTACTCTACACGAACAAAGCATTTCTGAAGCGGCCATAGAAAGACATTTAGGCAGATCGCCTACGCGACAGCAAGAAGTGATGTTTCAGCGACTAAGCGTAAGGTCATCTAGGATATATCTAATTTATTTATATTTATCTAATTGTGTACAGCATTTCCGATTTAAAGACGTTCGGAACAATTTTTTCATTTTTTTTTCCAACGACAGTTTTTCTTAAATATTTGTACAAACATGTGTCAATGTATCCCAAAACTAAAACAACCTTAAAAAAATAGGTGTCACCGGCCTTGTTCCCGAAATATTCGGGTTTAAATACGGTACCCGTCGAAGCCTTTTTTCAGTTTGTGTGACTAGCAATGTTCAATTATATAAAGCGTTGAGTATTCAAACAAGGACGGGGATTTTTAAATGCATCTGTTTTGAAGGTTTCGTTTGACAATATACAAGTGAAGTTTAATGATAAAACGCGCTTTATGTATATTACCATTTAAACAAATGACTTTTAATGGACGCTTTATTAGGTTAATTATGCATTTAATATGCCTTTGAAAACATCACGACGACATATTATGTTTAACAATTCCATATGCATGTGTCATTGTATACTGAAACTAAATCAGTATTAAAAAATAGGGGTCACCGGCCTTTTTCCGGAAATATTGGGTTTTGAATACGGTACCTGTTGAAGCCCCTTTTTTCAGTTTGGATTTTTAATAAAATTTTATGTATATAGTAGAGTTTTTTTCAAACAAGGCTATGGTTGTTTCATCAGATGTGTTTTCACATGTCTTGTTTGGCAATATACAAGTGTAGTTTGGTAATAAAAACACGCTTTACCTTTAATTACTGTTAAATAATGAATTTGACTGGACATTGATGTAGGTCAAATGGGTACTAAATTAACTCTCTAAAACGCCATTTATTATGCATCAATATATTTTGTTCCAAACGACAGATTTTCTGAAATGTTCGCACATACATGCACCTATACAACAAAACATTAATAAAAATAATGGGTCACAGAACCTGTTTTGGAAATATTGGACTTTAAATAGGGTACCTGTGTAGCCTTTTTCATGTTTCGTGTTATCGTAAACAAAGTATAAATTGCCAAAATAGAATGGAGATATTTAATGGATCTTTCTTTAATTAATTTGTATGGCAATACATTGTATACATGTGTTGGTAATTATTATAATGCTTTATGAACTTTTAACCATTGACTGGAACATAAGTACTTACAAAGATTTATATTTATTGATTGAAATTAGTATATTGTAACCTATATACAATAAAGAAACAATGAAGCAAAAGGAAAAATTAACCCAATTATTGTCTTTTTGTTGCGAACGTCTTTAAACACTGGTTTTAACACCCACGTTCATTAAGTTAAATTATTTATTTCAATCTGGGTTGGCAGGAAGATTTAGAATATTATATTACGTTTCATTTAGTTTAAAATAAACATATACAACAAAGCTATGTATTCTAGCTATTTACACCCAAAATTAAGGCTTCTTCCGGATATTGCATGACGATTATCTGAAAATCGAACTATATGAAGCGATATCTTTAAATCTTCTTTATAAAAAGACGAGATGTAGTTGATATTTGTTTTTTGTTTAATTTCATCGTGCCTCACAAAGTTGCAATTTTGCTACTCTTGTTTGCATCTAGCCATTGAGTAATTAAATGGTAATTAAATTGAATTGTATTCTCTGTTATTGATGTTGAATTTGAATTGCGATGCTCCGAGGTTAATTTTTATTTACACTTACATGTTTTGTGAATAATTCTGGGCCAAAGTGTGAGGTTCGGGCGCCCGTAAGCCGGTTTAAGCCCCAATGTGTTTTTGCATTGACGGTGAACCCAGTGTTATTTAACACGTTCAGTGACCATGCGCCGTTATATTTTGAACTTGATGTAAACTCGCTACATGTAGATAATTCTTTGAATGTTACACCGGTAATGGATTACACATGTTATAAATGGTGTGACGAACATAAACCTAATTTTAGACGGGTTATAATCTCTAAATTACCTGAGTTTAACGGAATCTTGAATACCTGTGACATCTTAGACGGCAATAGTATTGATAATTTGGTAGATAGTTTTGCATCGCTAATTGAAAACGCGGCCAATCCATATTTCTGTCAAAAGCGAAATGCACGATTGTCGTGCTCAATAAACAATAACAAAGACTGGTTCGATTCTGAATGCGCGAACGCAATACATTATTATCTGGTTGCTTTGAACACTTTCAATAAAAATAAAACCCGAACGAATAGAATAGCATTGAGCGAAATTAAACGGAGTTATAAGGTACTTGTACGGAAAAAGAAAAGGCATTATAAAATAAATAAGTCGCGTGAGTTGTGCGATCTTCGAAAATACAAACCCAAACAGTTTTGGAATCACTTTCGATCGAGAGGCAATAATGGATCTAGCAGCATATTACCAAACGAATTCCGAGAATATTTTTCAAATTTATTTAATGATGTAAAGGCTACACGTTTAGACGATGTCGAAAGTTTTAACGATGCCAATGATCTCAACATAAATAACCCAACTTTTCTATCCTTAAATGTTCCTATTACGACGGACGAAGTTTTGAGGGCAATTAAACGTTTAAAACGTAACAAATCTCCATGTCCAGTTGATAATTTATTGAATGAATTTATTATCGAGACGTCGGATATATTGATAGGTCATATTACGGATTGCTTTAACAAGATATTTGATTCTGGTCATTTTCCGAAAGCTTGGTCTTATGGTTATATCGTGCCATTACATAAGAAAGGGGACAAAAATAACCCTAACAATTATAGGGGGATAACTCTCCTTAGCAACTTTGGTAAACTATTTACCAGCGTACTTACAAAGCGAGCCGAAAAATGGGCCGAAGAATATAAAATACATATTGATGCACAGTTTGGTTTTCGGCCCGGAGTAAGCACTGTCGACGCCATTTTTACATTACATTCTTTAGTTGAATATATACTATCAAAAAATTCACGCCTGTATTGCGCATTTATAGATCTAAAGAAAGCATTTGATTCTGTTTACCGTAATGCTTTATGGTTTAAACTTTTCAATATGGGTTTAGATGGTAAACTTCTGTCAATTTTCAAACACATGTATTCCACAGTTAAATCTTGCATAAAACATTGTAATACGTTTTCGGATTTCTTTGATATATCCGTCGGTTTAAGACAAGGGCAAAACAATTCACCGATCCTGTTCGCATTATTTTTAAAAGACATTGAATCGAATATTAAACATGATACGGAAGGCGATTTCGGTATTAACTTGTTTGATTTGTCATTAGTCATTTTACTCTTTGCCGATGACATGGTCTTGATCGGAAATTCAGTTGAGGAGTTACAAACAAGTCTTAAAAATGTATTTACTTATTGTGAAAAATGGGGTTTAGAAGTAAATACCGAGAAAACAAAAACTATGGTCTTTAGAAAACGTGGCCAAATAAAAAATACCGAAAAATGGTCTTACAATAATATAGAATTACAAAATGTTGATAATTTCAATTATCTCGGAGTAGTATTTAATTACACAGGAGGTTTTCAGCAAAATAGTCAGCAGGTTATCGGAAAGGCAGTAAAGGCACAAAACGTTTTGTTATTAAATGTAAATAAATATGACGTCACTCCTCGTATTGCTTTGCAGTTATTTGACGCCTTTGTAACTGCGACATTAAATTACTCTTGTGCGGTTTGGGGTTTTGGTAAATCGAATGATATCGAACGGGTACACTTGAAATATTGCAAATCAGTATTAGGTGTTAAACAAAGCACTTGTACTGCAGCTGTTTATTCAGAACTAGGACGGTATCCTATATATATTCAACAATATGTCCAAATAATAAAATTCTGGTTACATATTTTGTATTCAGAAAATGTTGTTATTAAAACAGCATATTATACATCACTAGATTTATACGAGAAAGGATACAAGTCATGGGCCTCGAGGGTGCACACTCTTTTAAATGAGTATGGTTTTAGCGACGTTTGGGCAAATCCTTTTAAATATAGCCTAAACGAATTTGTGCAAATATTTAAACGTAGAATGATTGATTGTTTTTTACAGAAACTTAGAACCGACATCGATTCTAGTGCTTTATTAAACCATCTATACATACATTTAACAAATTCGTTTGAACCAGCACTTTATCTTGATAAACTGTTTAGTAAGACTTACCGCCGCGCTTTGTCTCGCCTTCGATTATCATCGCATGGTTTAAGGATAGAAACGGGTCGATATGGTTCGGATAGACTTCCGAGAGAGGAGAGGACATGCTTACTGTGCAACAGAAACGATATTGAGGATGAATTCCATTTTATCATTATTTGTAATTGTTATACAGAATTACGCCACCGCTTTTTGAAAAGGTATTATTATAATAGACCGAGTATGTTCAAATTCATTCAGCTTATTAAAACCACGAATAAATCTGAACTAATAGGTTTATCTAAATATATCTATTTCGCAAATAAACATAGGATCGACTTAATTAATATGTAACATCACTTTTTGCTGGATGTTAATCTTAAGCGCCAAGTTACAAATGTGTTTTTCTTCGTTTTAAATATAATTTCGGTTATTGAATGCCACGAATATTGTCAAATCAATGACATGTATTGTATGCTAAGTTTGTCGTTGTTGTTTGTATCTTTTTAAAGGAATGCTTAAATGTCTATTTATCAGTAGTAAATATTAAACACACATCGAATATTTAAGAACATTCTCCAAAAGTAAACTAAATTTTATCAATCACATTCCCTTGACATGCTATTTCATTGAAATATGTACTATGTTTATATGGCTATGTACTGATTTTATTCGCCAATAAAATTGTCTGTCTGTTATTCATTTTCATTTTTGTTGTATATGTGTCTGTTTGTGTTTCCGTGTTGTCCATTGTGTACATGTGCCTTGAAAGTGAATAATTCTGGGCTAAGTGTGAGGTTTGGCGCCCATGAAACCGGTTTAAACCCCCAATGCTTTGTATTGACCGTTCCAAGACGGTGACCCCAGTTTTATTCATGTGTTTTGTGATTGTTGTGTGTGTTTGTGAGGTGCTGTGTAGTTGTTTGGCAATTGGTCACATGCGATAAATAAAGGACCTCGGGCTGCTAATAAGAGTTCTCTCCTGCTGTCGCAACTGGAGGTTCGCTTTGTTTATATTTGAATATTTTGCATATTTTCAATGGAATAATTCAACAAAAATGAAGTATATTTCTTGCAAAAAGACACATTATTGATTACATATTTTACATAAAATTTTATTGTCACAAACAGACGTTTGGTCAAACTGGCTTTTAAAAATCCATCGCGATAATGGCCTATTGTTGACGACATACGAACGACACAAAAGTGGCCTCCTGTACCAAAAGGTAAAGCTGTAAAATATACAGCATTAAGGAATATTAATAGTTCTTTCACATTGCTATGGTGAAACTGTTTGTTATCACCGGTTATAAATATATCTGCTATTTTTTCAGCTCAACGGTTATTAATATATGCTAATTTTCCCCAGCGAGACAGAACTCGGGTAGGTAGGTCAAATCTTATCCAAACTTCGTCCAAAACATTGTTTATTGGCATTTTACCACAAGCTCTCGTGTATAAATCGCACCTTTCCCGATTTTTCAACTTTCCAATTATTATGTTATAACACCGTGTTATACGTAGTAAAACCAAATTAACACCATTTTTACTTAAGAAATTATATCTGACGGGCATTGTAGAAGCTTTTTAGAGATGCAATTTTCATTTACAATACGTAACTAAAGTCAATTAATAACCTTTTATTATTTTAGTACAGATCTACTCAAACAACAGATATTGTATAAAATAATGAGTTAATAAATAGCTTCTATTTAAGTTATAACGTGCAACAGTTGCAGGGTCAATTAAGTTTGTTCACATTTATGTTTCTTTGGCCAAAAGAAAAACGCAACTCCGAAGTTTGGCTCATTACTTTGTATATGGATATCGTTAATATTACTCCTGGCTCAATAATAGTTGAACAACGTATCCTCTTGTCGACACAGCAATAATTTATTTTTGTTTTTTAAAACAGACAGTTTTTAATTGTATCTCTATTAAGACACAATTGAAGTAAACAAAATTCAAGTCTAGGTTTCCGCATTGTGGGAATGATTGCAAAACGTTAAAGAACGGATAGCCCAATCGAAAAAGTCATTTAAAATAACGATACATAATTATGTTTTTAATTGCTCTAATTGCAACTGGATTGCTCAGTACACGAAAATGCATGTATGTCAAATTTGCGTCGTTTTCAAGAAGTTGATATCTCATCTTTATTTAAGCAACTATGTTCATACAACATTTTGAGCCATGTCATAGTATGATGTGTAGTGAATAATAGATTTTCATGTGTGCTCAATATATTTTCCGATTTCAATTCTGTTTTGTTTTTAAATATTGTATGAACTACGCAGTTTGATGCGTTATGAATATCGGACCAGTTCATACGGTATCGGACCAGTAGGTTTTGAAGGTTACCGGTTTTGTGGACCACATCTTATCGGACCAATTCATACAGTGTTTGTTTGCTGTTTGCTAGCATAATACAATTTTAAATAGTTATTATTGCTTAGTTTTAAGTAGCATTTATAAATCCTAAATTAACATGGTATGTTGTGTAAATAAGAATACGACATTGCAAAACGGCTGGTAATTATTCCTGTTTTGGTAACACTACGCCATACGTGTTAGCTGACACAGTTACTCAAACGTAAAGTTTACACGCCATGTTTCGTTTTATAATCAATCATAGTATTCATATTTACATATAATGGTCTACATATCTTATAATTTAAATTGTATAGCAAATGTTGTTTCACTATTTAAATACATAAAAAAGTGGGCGTTGTGCACTTCTTTAAGCAATGGCCGGAAATTTATCGTCTAACGTAAGTTTAGGACGAGCTTAATTTACTAGTCCAAAGGTTTAGTTTACAAGTCTAAAAGAGTTTAGTGCATATGTCCTAATAAGCTTTGTTTATTAGTCCAACCATTCATACTTCGTCTTGATAGACTCTGTAGCTGTTTGTTGTTGAAAAAAATTGTTAGAAAAACTAAGTCACGTAAATTATAATAGTACTAAGTAAAATACGTTTTGCAACAAAAAAACAACAACATTTCTTCTTATAGTACTGGTCCTTCTCTTTAAGTTTACTAGTGAATATCAACATCAAACTTCGTTTACATGTCACAATGCTATAACAAAATACGACGAATAAACAATGTTGTGTTTTAACTTTAAGATGCATTTTATATTTGCTAACATCCTAGTTATTGCATAACTTATTTTACTTAGCATATATAATGTTATGTTAGGAGGCATAAAGTAGAAATTAGAATTTGAGTATATGTGCCATTCAGATCTAGTCGTTCATGCGACAAAATATCTTAATTATATTTTTGATAAACAGACCAAGTTACACGATTAAAAAATATGTTCAGTATACAATATTTATTTGCAAAAGCACCTAGGATGCCAAATATATATTTTTCTAAAGATATTTCTTGTTTTAGGTAGTTTAACTATTTGATAAATATATCGCCCTCAAAAATTCCAACAGTTGAATGTTAAATTTATCGCTTCTCTCTAGGGTATGATTTTAGGTGACCTCATTTTCTCGCGAGGCGTGATTTTCAAGTGGATAGCGTGACCTGTGGCGGAAATTCAATAACACACGTGAAGTATTACGTTATTTTTTATCGTGATTTATGGTCAGTATTCCTGTCTTGATTTTGGTAGTTGCTGCATATCACTGCTCTACTTTAGGCAAAATGTACTCTTTTGTATCAGATTTCCAACTTTATATCGTAACTCTATACCATAATATATTTTCGCGAGTGTACAATAAATTATTTCATACAGAGCTTACATACTTTTATTCATTTGAATATGTTTTGTGAATGTTTTGGCAGTTTTAGACGTAATTGTAAATGCAAAGAACACTAATGTGTCTTTCAGTTAACTGAAATATCGACCTGGCGTAAATAATCAAATATAAAATTTAAACAATTACAGTTAAATATTTTAACAAAAATTGTAAGATACCGGGATGCACCAAACACCACAAAAGGTAAGTTTTAATTAAAACAATTAGTACACAATAATTGATTTTTTGTTTATTTATATATGATAATTGATGTCTTATTTGTTTACAGAACGATGGCATGATGACATACTAACGGATTTACAACTAGTACATGTAAGGTTAACTATGGAAATGTATCGAGACTACACATGAAATGATGGATTGCTTACAGTCAACAACATTTTTACAACAAAATGATAAAATCAATTGCAAGAAAGACAAACGTGGCTTGAAAAATGCCATATTTGCGAGACATGATAATTTAGAACGCGATTTAGATTTTGTTACTGAAATAATTTATAACCACTTGAATGAAGAAGTAATAAAAATATACGATAAGGATTTAGAAAATGCTATAGATGACACTGACCTTTTGTAAGTTGAACCAGATTTGGAACCGACAAATATTCCGAGATTCGATTTAATTACTAATGCGGACAATGCATTGAAGAAAAAGAACGCTTGATCTGCTGACAGTACAAGTCCAATCGCAAGTACTTCATCATCTTACACCGACCGTTCGTCAGAATCTGAATCTACAATTGATAACGATTTAGAGCTTGACGTGATTGACGAAGATTCGGAACAATCGCTTTTAGAAATAGAATTATAAAAAAAACAGCGGTAGCGACTGGTCTGAACTCGAGGACCGAAATACAGAAAGCAAACATTGTAAAAGAATTGAATTAGATGAAGAAACTCTCCAGAAAAGTTTAAAGGAAGAACTGAAATACAAAATTCTGTCTCAACGTTTGACTCGCTGAGAACCAGAATTAGAACTCGATACTGACGATACTCCAACATACGAGGTACTTTGCAAAACTGATCACGACATACAGAAATGCATTGGAGTATATTTTTAATTTTTTTCCATATGTTAGAAAAGCTTCACACATTGAACCGATATTTGTAAATAGAAACTTTAACGATCTAATTGGCTGGCAATACCATATACATTGCTTGCGTACTGTATATTTAAACATTCAATGCTCTGAAAAATAACAGTGAATATATTATTTTATGTGTGTTTTGCTTCAATAGTGCTAGTGTGTTGAAATAACACATACACCAGACAAGTAAAGTTTGTCGATGTCAACCGGTAGTTTCATACGAAAGTGATCCAAATAGCAAATGGAAAGTATTGATAAAACGTCTCAAATATTTATATTCGTTAAATAGCAATGTCTCTTCACAGATTTAAACATACTTGTATATTTAATTTTTCAGATGACTCGGGAAGATAGGGATAAGCGTAGTGGAAGAATGTGGCATAACAGAGAGTCTTCGAGAAGAGCCAGACTGAAGAGAAAACAAAGAGAAAAATCAGTTAAACAGGTTCGTTTCAGATCATAATTCGGTTTACTTGTAGACAGTACCGCACAAATAATACATGAACGTTGTTTTGGTTACACTGACTCGACTTTTTAACTGGAGATCTCGTTGAATTTACTGTACGTGCAAAGTACATTATAGTTCAAATTGGTTGCACACATGTACATGTACTTTAATATGCAAATCTGTTCAAATTATTGTACGTACGATATATAAATTGTCTTTTATATCATACCACAACTGATCTTGTTGTTATTTTGGTTATCGTTAATATTTCTATTTTAAGGTCTTTGCAGAACGTCGGCGAGAGTTTAGTGAATTGAAAGCCAAACATGAGTCATTGAAGGAAGAACGCGATGCTCTCCAAACGCTAGTAGACCAGCATAAGAATTGCGGTATCACACTTATGTTTCCCACCTTAATACATCGTTAAGTCTTCTAGCTTTTCGACGCGATTGTTTGGTCGCTTCCGTGTTGCCTTCCATAATGAAGATTGACAATGTACCTGAATTATAGCTGGACGCTTTGCACAGATTTAAGTGTATGAACTGAAGTTGGCTTAGAGCAAATATACTTCTTACAAGGACCTTTTTAAGCCTTTGAACCACAGATTAATGAATCATGGTTTTGTAAGGCAGTATTGGGTCTGTGTTTGTTTGTCTTTCATGTGTATGTAATCGGTTAAGGATAATTGCGCCTAAAAACTACTTCGAACACATTTTTATTATTTTGAAAATGATTCATTAGTCCTAACTAAGACATTATTTAATCATTGATAGAAACCAACATTATTCATACAATTGCAATGTATTTGGCGTTGTCAACACAAGGGAAACAACTTGGTAACAACTAACTGCGTAGATCGGCTACCGTAAGCCAACAAGCAAGCAAAGCTTCCATGCACAAACATGGCGCTACGGTAAAAACATTTTTTTTTGTTTTAATTAAATACCACCCAGTAATGCTAAATTCATCGACAGCACCAATAGTATTTTTATATAAGGTTTTTCAAACAAGCTTCACAGCAAATGCTTATAAATATGTGTATCATCAATGAATGTTTAACTCGTTGTACCATAATATTGTAAAACTGTATTATTTTACCATTAATATGTATATGTTAATACACAAATTTATATACATTATACGGCAACCAGGAAAACATGGAGTGGGTAGAACATTCTAAGTGCATTGAAGCTATATAGTAAAGGGGCATATGGACAATGTTATTTGCGAAAATAAAGTTCATTTGCAGAGAATTGATACTAAAACAGTGTGATACACGATAGAGAAACGTATCTTATTTTATTATATAACCGTGGGGATCGATGACACGTTCAAGGGCGTGGGAAAATTATCAGTAGTAGAGAATCGATATGATTGAAACTTAAGTCATGTACTGTGGCTCTGTATCGATTCTCAACGTTAGCATCACACACACTATTTGCCAACGTTAGCATCACTAACACTATTAGCAAGTGGCGCTAAAGTGGCACTCGTTTCTAAGTCAGTTAACAGTCAAAACCATGCAGGAACTGTCCGTCAATCTTCAAATTATTCTTGAACAAATGAAGACTCTTCATATTAACTGGGAGTCCAACATTCAGTCTCTGCAGGATTCACTCAGTGAACAATTATGTAAGAGAAACACGCTGGATAATAAATGTAACTTTAGACGATATTGAGAATAATTACATTGAATGACACGAATGACACTGATGAACCTTCCCGTTTCTCTAAAGACTGATTTTAATTACTGCATCAGGCATCGTGATGAATTTAAACGACTCAGTAATGCCATCCAGGACATTGGTAATAAGAGCAAGCCTGATTTGTCTGGAAAATAGGCAACAGTGTAAAGCATTTCCGTAGGCGAACTCTGTTCAAGCTAAAAGTTAATAAACATTCAAGGCTAACCGTGACATTGAGCACTATATGTCCAAACTGCCAGGTCTATGGAGGATTGTATGGAGGATTGCATTGGGGATTCCAAACCAGATATATACTGTACATAGAAAGTCTGAGTATTGTGTGAACATATAAAGTGATACATCCATATGCTGGATCACTGGCATCTGTGTTCTCTCTCATGCTCAGATCTTTGATAACGACTACAATAATGAGGAAGCAAAGTTGCTGGACCACCAGTACCAGGTGGATAGTTACTGTGATGTGTCTGATTCTCAACCGGACATGTGTCAGATCACTCCCAGTAGGATAGTTGTTACCGTGGATGATGAAGGTAAAAAACATGGGGTCCAGTTTATTTCCAACCACCACGGCAACCTGTTTGTCACTTCTGGTACTGCACTGTACACGTACACACTGAGTGGGAAACTGGTCAAACACTACACAAGGATACATCAAGTAAAATCCATTGTTTATCCATCCTGATATCATAAGCAACAAATATTATAAGTAAGGCGATATGAAGATTACATAGCATTAGATTGTATATGTGTCTATTTATTGTCACAATATCAGTTTAGAATGACTAAAACAACATGGCAGGTGTATAAATAAACACCGAGGCCTTTGAAAACAAAACAACAAATTGTATTTTAAGGATTAAGGTTAACATGTGGACATAAATTAACATGGCAATTGCTATACTTGGAAATTGTATGCAATTTATGTTTTGATCGCATACTTGAAAACATGAAATTGTTACAACATAAACAATTGTGTTTGTTACCTTACAAAGTTGGAAATCATTGAGTATCATAAGCTAAAATGATATAATACACCTACAAATTGAATACATGGACATGTGAGTTTTGTCATTAAATAATATTTTGAGTAGTACCGATGATGATTTCGGTTACCTTATATTTTGTCAATGCTTACTGTAACATATATTGATTAATATATATAGAATAATAAACAGCAGACATATATAACTAATCTGTAGGGGTTTTATGCATACATTTGTTTAGTTAATACTTATACAAAGAACAGTAATCGGGTGCATTTTGGAACAGAAATTGGAACATTTCCATTTAACACGTTGCATGCTCATTTTGGATATACAAAGAACACAATTTACCATTAGTATGCCCCTGTTTGGTCTGTCGGCAAACCAGACCTTGTCCGGGCAATAACTACAGAAGACGTATGCCTAACTTCTTTAAACCTGGTAGGTAGGTAATGACTAGTAGAAGATCCCTATTGAATTGATCGTTGGGTCATTGGGTCAAAGATCAAGGTCAAACTGACCAATACATAGAAACGATGCCCAATAATTGCAAAATATTGTCCTGATAATAACTACAGAACCCAAAGGCCTAGTATCTTCCAACTTGGTAGGTAGGCTGGACGCGACTAGTAGAGACTCCGTATTAATAATTGGGTCTTGGTTTAAAGGCCAAAGGACCATCAGTCGTAAAATGTTGTCCTGGCAATAACAACAAAACCCATAGGCATGCGTGTTCTCCGATTAAATTGATCGTTGCAATCCATTTCTGTTACCATTTTAAATATTGTATGAATGAACGTGAGTGTAAAATATTTTTCCGAGTTAAAACAGCTCATTTATCTTTACGAAATGTAAATAATAAGGTATTATCTTGTCAAATATGAGAAATCCATACCTACATGTACGAGAACGTGTAAAAGCAAAATCAGCACTGCTCTTAGTTTATACATTTATCAGCTCGTTTGGTGTAATTTTAATAAAACTGTGGCATGATAAATCGAAAAACAGGCTGCTGTCTGGCTTTGCGTAATATATCAGGTTCGAGACGATTACAATTATATTAGTCTAAGCCTCACCTGATATATTACACAAGACCAGCAGTAACATGTTATTCTCTATATATATTCATATACAAATATATAACCTATAAAGCAACACTATTGCAGCTATGTATTTAAGAAGCATATCGAAAATAGTATTTGCGAATAAAACGTTTACAGATAGTTAATACCAAAACTTTGTGAACAACAATGGTTTTATTTCTATAAACATTTCACAAACATATATTATATTATTATATAAACAGATAGGGGTGCAACGGGTTGCAAATTTTGATCGGGTCGGGTGTGATATCTTTCTTCGGGTCGGGTAGCTGCGGGTCGGGTCGGGTATTGATATAATTAAACGTACACATCAACTTTGCACCTCCTGATGACTGTTCCGATCAGTAGACATTGTTTGTACGTTGAATATTAGACGATAAACGAAATAATTCTCGTGTGTGGCATGTTTACATACATTTTTGGTGTCAGATTTGGTCCTGTAGTTCTAGAGATTGTTTTTTTTTTAAATATCTCTACCCTTCTCATTGCATTTATTTTGCTTGACACATCGCATTGAGAGCATTCATCAGGTTACTGATATCTTTGTCGTTGTAATATTGCTGACATCTAAACTTTATATCCCTTTTTTTTATAATTTGCCGCAGAATTAGAGCTACAAATATGATGCGATAGTTCTGTAACAATGTTCGAAAGGAACTATGAAGTATCTGTTTCCTTAATAGTCATTTTTCACTGGACTTTCGTCATTGTTATTGTTTTTTTTAAGGTGAATTCTGGGTCGAATAGGGTCCAATTCCTCCAGCTCTAGAGTATATATTTTACCCCAAAATCTCATTTCCTATCAATAAATTAAGATGAATGATGAACAAATCAACACAATTATCAACATTATCAAGTTAAAACTGAAGGGAAAAGATATACAGATTATTTGTATTTAATGCTAAGTGGTGAAATATAGAAAAAATATCAGTGATATATATCCCTATATCACTCATAATGATGGACTACTTTTTAAAATTGTATTTGATTTTAACAATATTTAATTGTATGTGTTATCACCATTTATCATGCATAATTACCAAAAAAGAAAAGTAGTGAAGATTAAGAACACCAAATGTTAAGAATACCTCTCTGATATCTTGAAGTGTCTTTCCTCTTATTTTCTTTTGGATTTTCCTCAGTCGTATTGAGCCAAGGAGACTAGAACAGACAATGCCTTGCGGGTACAAGTTTTACCCACAAGGCATCGGAGCTCGTCATCTTGGTCCAAATTTAATTTTAGCATCCGAAGTATTTATTTTATCCTTTGCACTTTATTCATCCCAGCATATTTCACTTTCACTTGTTGTTTACTGTTGCTATGAACAGTAGTCTCCCTTTGTTGTATTGCCCGTTCTCTAATTCCAAAATATAACAAGAATCCAGTGTACCCTTAAGTAATAACGTGTGTTCATTAAGCACATAATTATATTGTTTTGTGTGTATTAAGTTTTTATATCCAGTTACAACTCTTGAGTATTTAAGTATTCAATGTGTGTTCTTGTAAGTAGTGTTCAGCGTTTAATTCTCCGCCATCTTGTTTTGTTTAAATTCTTGACCGGCTTTTAATCCAATTGTGTTTTTAAGTCCGAATAATTATTTAGAAAAACACTTTATACGTATAAGTATTCAATTTTAGAACACTCCTAACAGTACATCTTTTGTTGTTTTACATTTTAACGCGCATCTACGAGTTAAATCAGCTTAAATTGCTTGCGAAAACGAATGTGCGTTTGAATGTCGTGACTGTGTTAACTAGTGTTCTCGTAATAACACCTATGCACACGCTATTTGTAGAAAATGAATTTCGGAGAACTGAATGCACGTTCACTTTCAGTATGTACCTTTATCATAAATATATTTAAAGCTAGCAGTGTGTGTTAACTTCTTTATTTAAAAGCTGACCAGTATTCAACGACTACGTGTATACAATTGTATTTAAACTTAAATAAATTTAGAAACACGGATTCAGCGTTGTCTATGAATATACTGTGTAGCATAGTAGACTGTCGTACTGTAAACACGCTGCCATGATAATGTCTTGAGTCACATTTTTTTGCGATTTAAGTTGCTTAACTAGATCTAATCCACGGCATATTTGATCGTAATCCAAGATGGCGCTGGAATGTTTATTACTGATCCCGATTACTACGCATTATATAGAAAAAAATGCGGACGTAATATTGTAAATATCGTGTTTAAAATCTCCTAAATAAAAATCAAACGTAAAGAATATTCAAATAGCATTTAAATAAAATAATGTGTTTGTTTTCGGTGTGATAACGTAAAGGGAGACAACATACATATTTTCACTCGCGCAAGCGCTCGTGAAAATATTAATTGTCTCCTTTTCCGGTGACGATAACTCGTTATCACACCGAAAACAAACAAATATCCTCTATATATCACAGGATATTTAAATTCAAAAAAATAAACCTTCATAAAATATGTATTTTCCACACAAAAAATCTCGTTTTGATAAATACAGATTTGTTCAGTAAATTATTTGCAGAGGTTCTTTTGCAGAGGAAACACGGTAATAATTCAGTGGGAAATAGTGCACGAGCTTCTTGTGCTCGTATATATATGCGCTATACAGGTATTGATTTGTCATTCGAGGTGTTTCCTTGACGGGGAAAAGATATGGCGCAAAAAAAAGAAAAGGTGAATACTGAATAACCACCCTTCCACCCGTCAATAGTTTTGTCCTTTTTCAAATTTGATCACTTCTTTTCATTTTACATTTACTTGGGTTGTGTCATATCAATCACGATGCTCTGAGATTATATTCATTCCCGTTAAAAGCCAATTCACTCTGCCACACATATTTCCACAACTGTACGGTTTGAAACTCTTGCGTTTATACGGTGTTCCGTTAGGGCCACTCGTTGTTTCGCATTATAGACGTTTGGATTACAGGGCGAGAACACGATACGATGTAGAGAAATCACGATGCGAGATTACGATGCTAGATCGCGAAAGTCATATCGCGTTCTCGCATCGTAATCTCGCGCCCTCGCATCGTGTTTTCGCGTTCTCGCCCTTGTATATCCAAAAGTCGAGAATGCGAAAACACGATGCGAGGTTGCGAAATTAATATCGCGATCTCGCATCGTATTCTCCCAATCTTGTATCGTATTCTGGCGATCTCGCATCGTAGTCTCGCGTTCATTCATCGTGGTTTCGCAATCTCGACCTGTGAATTACAAACGCGAGAACACGATACGAAGTAGCGAAATCACGATGCGAGGTTGCGAGATCGCGAAAGTCATATCGTGATCTTGCATCGTGTTCTCGCGTTTTCGCTCCAGCATAGGTCGAAATCGCGAAACAACGATAGTCATATCGTACTCTCGCCTTCCGGTTGCATATGCGCAGGCAAGTCATTTCGAAGGTTGCACGTGGCAACGTTATATAGATCAACAAAGGCGTCCGGAGATGAAATCGGTTAGTTTTAAAATAAGTTTAGATGTAGTTGCAAACCTTTTCACGTATATAAGCATATAGCATATTGTTTAATTCAATCCTGGCATATTCTTTATTAAATTCATACAGTTAAGTGCAGTTTAATTTTGGTCATTTTGTATACATAACGATAACAGCCGTACTGTAACGGCCGTTTGGGATATTTGTGTTTAATTTAAATGTCATTCGAGCTCATTTTTCAGCGATGTGCAGACAACGCGAAACCTGTCAGACATGCCTAACAAACAATGTGGGTGTCTGACAAAATTTATATCTCTATTACATATTTTTTTTTAAAGATATTTTGTATTGAAATTCTAAATCAATTTCCAAGTATTGAGGACAAATTGTTAAAGGGAACATTTGTAAAAGAGAAAACAGCCAAATGTATAATAGCCACAGTATACATGTATGTTATTTCAGTGTATCATTCAGTTATTAATTCATTATTCACATGTAAAGCTATACTGTTAGTGAAAACAAACCACCCTGAGACTCTTTTCATTCAGCCAGAAAGTGGTATTTTCAGATAAAAACAGCTAGAACAGATAAAATTGAAGGTGTGGAAATGTGACATTTTGCTTGATAAACAAATTCAAATAATTAAGGGTCTAGAATTTCAAATATTTGTTTTGTGATAATGAGAACATTGGCCTTTATCACAAAATGATTCAGTGGTTAGAAATTTTCCTTCAAAGAAATGATTTTTCTTTTTAATGTTGTGAGGACTTTTACAAAAAGTGTTCAATTGCATAAGTAGTATTTGAGAAATAATTATGTGAAGAAGGGGAAATGTCATATGTTGTTCTATAGCTATATAGATAACTACCTGCTTGTTGCTAGCACCATATTACTCAGTGTGAGTGCTGTACCTCGTTGATACAATGTAGGCATTTGCTTATTCAATATCATTGGAACAAGACATGTTTCTGGTTTATAACCCCACAAGGACTATAACAATGTGGTGCCAATTAACTGAATAATGATCAACTATTTAACAGGGTATACCATCTGTTCAACGTGTAGAATTTTTCTTAAAAAGTGATGGTGTCCGACAGCTGATTTAGACGTTTCGTGTAGTCTGGATGTGCTTTTATGCTGTTTTTATGCCATCGGCATCTTGTTGCTTAGAAATAAATATTGAATGAAATATATACATTATTTATGTATCAGTATCTTGCATGTCATTATAAAATATATATTATTTGTTCACACAGGCTCATTATAAACTGTAAAGTAAAGAAATTTAAGCTCCAAATTAAGGCTAATTTGATATTCATGTATGTTATCAGTAACATTCATATTGGAAAAAAGATCAATTAGTTGATATAATTGTTATAATCAGCATATATGTATTTGATCACAGATGTTATGATGTGCATTTCCTAAACTGAGGCATTTGAATTCATAGAATTTTACTTCCATGCTAATGTATGTTTCCTACCGGTGTAGTTTATTTAGTTGAATGTCTGAAAATGCTGACCAGCCAGTGATTCATATGTGAAGATTTTTTGCAGTGATCCAATTAATTATTCATCATTGCTTATTAACTTTTTTAAATGACAGAGATTAGGTAACTTAGATAAAACTGTATTCACAATTTAAAGTTTGAAATTGAGTTTATTATTATATTTTGTGTATTTATCAGTATGAAATTTAATAAATTGCTGTAAACTTTTATTCACATATTCACATGAAAAACTGTTCTAAAAATAATAGCCGAACATTCTCCTATAAAATATCAATACAGGTTTATAAATGTTCGAGATTGCCATTGTGTCTGCAGTGGGATATTATATTAAGTTGTTGTCTCTTGTGCACTGTTACCTGTTGCACACTTTACTTTCTGTGGTCTGGTGATGCATGTACATTACTGTTAGTTTCTGCTTGACAGAATACACCATGGGAAAACTTTTCAATGACATTGGCCTGGGTCACTACTCCAGTATATTTGAAGAGAACATGGTGTGTATGATTTTATTTTACATTTAAGCATGTTGATAATTGAATTGTTGTAAATGTTAGCCATGTGCGTTATGGGTAAATTCCATGGTAAAGTGACACTTTTAAAATGGCTGTAGTTTAATTTTAATGCCCGTCTACACACTAGTCTACACACTAGTCTACACAGTAGTCTACACAATAGTCTACACACTAGTCTACACAATACACTTTGATCAATAAAGCGTGGGGTGTACATTTCAGAGGGAGTACCTCAAGCCTGTTGACGTGGTCCACAAGGTTTATGAAACACTCTTATTTCCCTTATTTTTAAAAATGGCGACTTTTAAAGAAGACTTATTGCTTTGTGTTTGTTTAAGAAATAATTTTTGATTTATCATTGTTTATCGGCCAATAAACAACGATTTTGAGTTCTGATGCGTATTATTTAAACCGAAATGGAATTAGCCCGATTTGTTTAAAAGCCACACATCAAAACGACAAAACGTTGTTTATTGGCCGATAAACAACAATTGTGCAAACATTATTTTGATTCTTACATGATTTGACATATATATTTTTGCATTTAAAATTGGGACTACTTTTTGCTATGCTCCGCTCAGAATCCAGACTTCTGTTTGTGTTGTTTATTGGGTAGTTTAACAACGATAATTGTGTTCTTTGCCTTAAGACAATTTAGAGAGTAATATGTTAGAATAATTATTGTGTTGTTGTTAAACAAATTAGAAGGAATAATGGATGATTTGTTGAATAGCCAGATTGAATAAATTAGAAGCATATAATGCATTGTTATGATTTTATTATGGAAGACACTGTGCCATTCAAAAACTTCGTTGTAATAAATGATGACCCTTATAAACTCATACAAACTGCTAAATATGTAATCAAACAATTTCGAATTTCTTTGGAATTTTTTCAAGGTGGGGCTATAATTGGATAATTAATCACATCTCTTTGTCGGCCTTGTACTCCAAGGTTTACAGAAATGGAACATGATCTATTCCAAGAATGTGTCGTACACCTCCAGAAACGTTTATAAAGCAGTGTAGTAGACAAATATACACGGAACACTTTGATTAAGGTTTTCTTTGTAGAGGGCCATTAACAGTTGAGAGATAGTATCCTAACATGTTGGATTTTCCTTGTACAGTGCAGTGAGTGTGTCTGGGAACATAATTATATTGACCCAAGTTTAAATACTTAAATGTCATGAAAATATTCATGCGTATGAAGTGTTGCAATGGGTTGAAAACATTATTGTCATTTAATTTATTTCGAAGTCATACACATGAAAAATAAACGTGCGTACAGGCAATGTAAAACAGTAATAAAATGTTGTGTTGTTTAAGTATAAATTGAGCATTATAAAAGGATGAAAAAGTTTTGTTACAATATTTTGGTCAGTTTGATCTTGGGTAAACAGTGGCCACTCGCCAGGGTCCCATGATTTATATGGACTTAAATAGCAAAATGTCTTTTAAAATCTTCTCCTAAAACTGCAAGGCCCAGATCTTCGTACTTAGGGGAGCCCCATAGGGCCTTCTGGCCCTCTTGTAACCGCTGTTATAGTTAATAATCAATAAAGTGATTGTATTGCATAAAAATCCATACCATAAATTACTGTGTAATTTTACAGATGGTAATGTTGCAGTGACATTTGAAGACTTGATGGTATTTGCGACCGGAACAAACAAAGTGCCTTATTTGGGTTTCACACCAGACCCTTCCATAGAGTTTCTGCACGGAAGTGGTGAACATAAATTCCCTCAGGCAAACAATTGTTCAATGGTGTTGCGTCTGCCTATAGTAAGAAGCTATGAAGTCTTCACGGAAAACATGGATTTGGGGATGTTAAATTCTCCAGCATTTGGAATGACGTGAAAAATGATATGAAAACAGCAGCATCTGGACTGCAGCGGTCATCTATAGCATTGAATATGTTTAGCTCACTAGACCTATAACATGTTGTGTGCTATTTCTTAATGGTACCTGTCGTGCACCGTCACACAAACTTGGCATAATTTGCATTGTTTTTGTGTAACCCTATAATGTGTATCATATTCAGTACTGTTCAAATTTCTATTAGATGCATTTTTAAGCTATGAATGTCACTTATAGGTAAAATTTATGCATAAACTATTTATTTAAGGGTTATGTTGACCTGCGTTATTAATATAAAATGATTTCGGTATTAACCATAGGATTTATGTGAATGCTCTCCCTTGTTTTCAGTTTTCATTTACCAAAATCCCTTTTTTATTTTGGTTTAAAGTAATATAAAATGAAAATTAAAGCAATACAAGTCGCTTAATGTAAAATGTATGCATAACTTTCATTTTTTGAGGTGTAACGTTGAGCTACGTTAATTATATCAAAGGATTTTGGTAATTACGATCGGATGTTATGTGAGTGCTCTCCCTTTTTTTAGTCTGTATTTACCGAAATCCCTTTATAATTTTAGTTTCAAGTAATATTAAATGCATTTTAAAGCATTAAATAAATCCTTGGTGAAAATCGTTAAGGTGTAATTCATATTATATTTGCATAACATTCATATAGTCAACGGATATGACGAGGTACATTAATTAATTAAAGGGATTTCGGTAATTACAAGCTGAGCGGAGTTCCAACATTCACGGGATTTCGATCAGTCGTAAACAGAAATGACTGCAGTTGCCATTGAATTATAGTTTTTACATTTTTGGGAGCAATGCTAATAATACTGTATAATATATAATATATTATAATAGTATAATATATATACTTTGATTAATTTAATTGTTTTTTGAGGTTACGTTATTAAACAGGGATTTCGGTAATTACGAGCAGAGTTTTCTGTTAAATGCATTTTATGGCAATAAAGATGAATTCTGAATGTGAGGCTTTAGTTATAATTTTTCAAATATAAGCAAAAGTTGTATTTAATCAATTGTTCCAATGAGGTACGTTACTTGTATAACGGGGTTTCGTTAACTCTTTTCTTCATTAAATTGCATGCACATATAATGGTCATCGAAATGTGCTACATTTTAACTTTGCCCTAGTGTTTGTTCAGATGGAAATATACCAATTTATTTGTAGTTGACACGTGTACTCGCCCAACCGAATGGCTTAATTTTTGGTATTACTTTTTAGCATATAATAATTTGTTTATATACATGGTGGTGCATTTATGTCCTATTTTATGAAGCAGAAAAATAAATAAAACAACAATTTACTCAAGTTTTAATTTGTATACTCACCTGAACTGATTGCAACTTCAATAGTACAACTTTCCGTAGTTTATGCAATTCACATATTTTGTTGGGCAGTGTATAAAATATTCACATCAAGAGATTTGTATGCATAATGTCACTTACACGTGTTAAATAGGGGCTAAAATCCGTTTAAATCAAAATTGCAATACATAACAACACAAATCATGCCAACATTAGCTTCCGTACAAGACCGTTCCGGCGTTCCATAATATTGACCACATCAATTTATCTGACGCAAAAGCCAAACAAGCAAGTCACTCGCTTCGTCTGATGTTGTAGGCGTATGTTTATTGTCCATACGCATCAACAGAAGTATTTCCGATTGCATGTGCTCGTCAACTCCATTAGCGGACAGAGTTTCACAACAAGCGTTGAAATACTCTATGTCTGTTTCTTCAATTGGAAACTTGTAGTCTTATGTGTCTGTTGAGAGAAATGATCCTTTAAACAGGTTTTGTAAATACAACTTTATACCGAAAATATTTAAACATGATGAAATGTCAGTTCTTGACAAATGAAAACATTAAAATCATATATAGTACTGGTATATCATATTGGCGTGTACACCTTCAAATGTATAATCATGATATAATCAAAGCATGCTTAAAGCGCGTTGTAGAAAACCCTGGTTGATGAGGTGCTATTTTTTGCTGACAACATTCTATTGAATTCCCGGTAAATGTTTTGTTCTCGATTTTGTGCCATTTCTATTCCAAAACTTGATGCGGATTTTCCAAAGCTGCATATGATAATGATATCAGCACGCCTGCCTGTAAATGAATTTTATGGAATTGAACATGTTGTATGAAAATGTTACAAAGTTATAAAAGGAATGAACCGTGCTTCACCATATAATTCTGGATGATTATATAAAATATCGGGCTTTCCGCATGGAGTACATTCTCGTGTCTGCCTCCTGATACTTTGGATATTCTACTCCGTTCGCACATTCTCAAGGTCTTGCTGTATGAGTTGCATATAGCAAACCCGCAGACACTCTCTGAAACCACGGTAGTGAACACTATGTCAAATGGTGTGATCTATTTGGAATCGTTCTTCATTTAGGCGATGCGCAGTATACGCATTCATTTTTTTCGGATCTTTCGCCGTTTTTAACAGTATTTCAGTCATAATATAACTACTTATGTGTCCAAAGGATACGGATGCCCCAACATTTCACTTGTTGTCACAACACCCTATGCAATTACTTTAACCAGGTGCACAAGTTCACCTGCTGATAAATATGTCTATAAAGTTTCATCACTCTGGCATCTACTGGCCTTTGACAAATCTGCACCAAAATACAGGTGCACAAGTTCACTTGCAGATGAATATGAATATAACGTTTCAACACTCTTTCATTTTACACGCGACACAAGTCCAAACGTGTCATTTTCTTGCTAAATAAGGTTATAACTCCGCCAATGTCGGGAAAAATGCACTCAAATACCCAGGTGCACAAGTTCACATCCTGCACAATGCGTTTATTACGTTTCACCACTCTATCAATTATAATTGTTGAGTTAAGCGCGACACAAAAAACCGAAGGACAGACAAGGGCAAATCTATGTAAATGAATGTTTCAAACTCAAATGGTAGTACATATTTGTATATCGGAGAACAGGCGTGATCTTGTATTCCCAGACAATGAATATTTTATTTTATAATGTTATTAAATAAGTGAGTTCATACAGGCAATGTTATTTGTCGAGGTCTGCTGACCGAGGACAATTAACAGTGTCTGTATGAAAACACTTATTAAATAATAAGTATTTTATTAATCAACTTCATAATGATTATAAGTTATTAAAGATGACAATTTTAAAATCCGACTGTTTGTGTTTTTTTTTTATTTACTTCAAAACGGCGTCATTTTGTTTGTGGAAAAAACTTACATATTTCCAATTTCATATAGGTACAGTTAAACTGACCAATCAAAAGTACTAAATCTCATAACGGCATTAAAATTTCAAGCAGATACTGGTTTTAGCCAATCACAATGCTTAGATACCAAACATAAACAGTTAAATTCATAAAGGAACAGTTGATCGTTTTATTTACTCGTGCTAACGTATATAAAACGTGCATTTACACTAATACAGCGAGTAATATTGTAAAGTTGATTTATAATCACTCATAAACACTGTTAAATCATCAGATACTTGCTACATGTATTACAATTGAACTTAAATACGCATATACAATACTTACAAACCGTTACTGTTCGAAGTTGAAAAAAACCCGTCGTCTTCCATTCGGCAAAATTGATCCTTCCAATATGCGATGCACATTTGATGCAGCTGTCGCCACCAACTCTTATGAAATAATAAATACGGAATATTATGCTAGTCAGTTGATACAGCATGTATTTTGTTAAAGATTTTTAACACGTATATAATAAATAAATAAACTCGAGCGTCACAAACATTTTAATTGAATGATCACAATAACTGTCAGAAGCATTTTATTCTACACTTGATACTTTACAAACGGGATGAATTTTTTTTATTATTCACTTTGTTATGTAGCAATATTGAATCATTAACTTTATTAATTAAACTAATTCCTACAAACAACTTAATAAGCCGTTAAATATCTTTCGTAATTACAGATCAGCAAACCTTTCTAATCCAACATTGTGGTCATAACTCCATGAAACTAAGATGTTGATATGTAATGTTTCATTGCATAATTATAATTTTCATATATCATATGGTACATAGAAGTCAAATATAAATACCAAAAAAATTACACGAGTTTTTTGCTGTTGTTTTTTTTTTGGGGGGGGGGGGTTAAAGAAAAAAAGGATATTTAATTCCCGTAAACGATAACATAATCACCTGGTTTGCAGGTGAGCTCTCGATGATGACACTTTTCTCCCCACACACATTGTCCCCATGATACCATCTGAAAGCTCCTTGCATATCTGTCAACACGACATTCTCTGTCCCTGCATCCAATCTTATACAGCGTGGTACTGCTGTTAATGAAATTAATAATGGGTAAGGAAGGGTTTATTTTAAGATATAGTGGATACATAATGACTATTAAAAAACAGAATTAAAATAACAAATTTGACGACGATACACATTTTTAGTTTACAAAATGAAAACAACAAACTATTTACGGTATTGAGTTATAATTACTCTTTTCTAACACATAACACGTATTTACCTTTGATTTCATCCACGTACTGCATGTAGAAATACGCTATGACATTGGGGTTATTATTGGATCTGGCAACTTTAAACCACAGTATGCGTCTGGAAAATCTAAATAAAATATAAGTGTTATTTTTTTCAACATAATTTTTGAGAATATATTTTTATTATTTAAACCTAATTTAATAGTCCAACCTCACTAGGCAATACAATCTACAATAATAAGGTTAAATATTAAGGCATGTCTGTGAAATAATGGAATTTAAAGATATGATAATGAAATTAGTTGTTATTATGGCAGTTTCAACATTAACCGTACATTTGACCTACCCACAAATGGCTCCATGAATGGCAAATCCATACTTCTTAATTTTGTCGTATCCGTCAATGTGGATCATATAATTTGGACCTTTGTTGAAATACTTTCGCCTAGACAATTTGTGTTCCGTCTGGCTTGCTCCCCTTTAGGATCAATTAATCGCTGGTGTTCAAGTACTGTTTGTCTTAAATAAATTTTTTTGTTAAAATGTACTTTAAATATTAATAAATAATTGAAATGGTATAAAGATATATGAACAATCAATAATTGTTTAAATATTTTATGTGATTAAATCAAATGCAAATTATGTTATATGCGTACCTACTGGTACATTTAATACATCAATGTTTGTGTAACTTGGCTACGGAAAATGAAATCACGTTTATTAGGAGAGCGAGTTTAATGAAAGAAATACTTAGTTAATTCTGTTGATATGAAGTATCAAAAGCAAAACTAACCTTCCTATGTTTATCCCATACTTTATCCGCAGTCTATTTGCCATGGATCGACAACCAGCATTTCTGCAAGAACCTTGAACTTCGTTCTAATAAATAGAAATCACTATATGTATTGTAATAAAGCACAATATCTTAGGACATCATGTTTAAAGGTGCGAGAGAACACATGAAAATCCATCAAATGACTTTAAGGAGTTGACCGAATGCACTATGTATCAATAACGCACATAACTGGCACCTTGAATAATGCTCTTATTATCTTACTGAAATATTATACTTTAATCTTATTATCTTACTGAAATATTATACTTTAATCTTATTATCTTACTGAAATTTCACAATTTAACTTAGAAGTTATATTCATAAGTATGTGCAAATATGTTCATGGTTTTGTTCAAGCAACCCAAAATATACTAACGACAATGGCATCGTCAATAACATCGGGATTCCAGTTCCTTCGCCTTACTAGACCTAGTCTACTGCTGTGACGTTTTAGTTGGCGATAGCTAAAACATTAACAAAAAGCATATACAGTAACATATACAACAAGGATACATGTATAAGTAAAACTGATGGATGTTCCACAATGCGCTTTGTCAAGCAATATAAATGCAATGAGAAGGGCAAATATATTAAAAAGACTAAAAATCAATAGAAATGTGTACTTTATTTCAGAAATGTTCGATGCCCCATACCTCTGAGAAAGATCGTTGAAGTGGAACATCCTGCTATTATGCACCCCTCCTCTTGGCAATGGAGCTTCCCATGAAACTTCATTGAAATCTGGCCGAAAGTTAAAGACAAATAGCCCGGACAAGAATTGTGCACTATATACTATATGTCAGAAATTTCCAAAGTCCCATAACTCCAAGAAATATCATTGCAGCGGACCATCCTGCAAATATGCATACCTCCCTTTGGCAATGAAGTTTCCCATAAAAGTTTATTGAAATCAGGCCTGTAGTTGCTTAGAAATAGCCCGGACGAGTATTTATGCAGTATATACTCATTTCAGAAATTTTCAAAGTCCCATAACTCTGAGACAAATCATTATTAAAGCGAAACTTCCTGGTAGTATGCACAGTTCCTCTTGGTAATAAAGCTTCCCATCAAGTTTAGTTCAATTCTAGCCAGTAGTTGCTGAGAAAAAACACGGACAAGAAAGTCAAGAATAGTGCACTATATACTGTTTTCAGAAATCAAAGTTTAAAAGTCCCATAACTCTGAGAAAAATCATTGAAGCGGAACCTCCTGATAGTATGCACACCTCCTCTTGGTAATGAAGCTTCCCATAAAGTTTTGTTCAATTCCAGCAAGTAGTTGCTGAGAAATAGCCCGGACAAGAAAGTGACGAATTGTGCATTATATACTGATTTCAGTAATCTTCAAAGTCCCATTACTCTCACAAAAATTACTAAAGCGAAACGTCCTGGTAATATGCACACCTCCTCTTGGTAATAAAGCTTCTCATGAAGTTTCGTTGAATTCCAACCAAAAGTTACTAAGAAATACTCAGGAAAAAAAGTCAAACATTGTGCAATATATACTAATTTGAGAAATATATAAGTTCTATAACTCTGAGAAAAATCACTGAAGCAGTATTAAAAGGCATTTTAATACATGAACATAATGATATTCATACGACATCATTGTAGAAACCTACCAATATAAAGCTCATGACAACATGCATATGAAATTGCATACAAATATAAACTATCAACAATTTCATTGGTTATTATTGGCTATGCCAGCTTTTCTTAATCTTACTTTATAAACACCATTTATTTTTACACAATTTGGTCATGTACGCGAATACTGTAGTAAATATTAAGAAACAACCCATAATGACACAACTACCATTTCATATAGTTTGCACTTATTAAATATCATATTAAATTCTGCTGATAAATAATACAAGTAAGTAAGTACATTGTTTCGTATCGTTTATACCACTACCACTAAGTACTACATGTCATTGTTTTCCTCACATTTGCTATAATAACTACCTGACATTTGCTATAATAACTAGTATTTGTATTTTATATCATACCTTAATGTAATATCCAGCCGCAGTTTAAATAATGCTAAACATCTCGAATAATGTGTAACCACTGGAAAAATATTCCCGAATTGTGGCATCTAATTCGTCCTCCATTTTGATTCTTTGTCATGTGCAACCTCCGAAATGTTTTGTCGCGCATATGCAACCGGAAGGCGAAAGTACGACGTGACTATCGTTGTTTTGCGATTTCGACCTATGCTCAAGCGAAAACGCGAAAACACGATGCGAGATCACGATATGACTTTCGCGTTCTCGCGCTTGTAATACACAGGTCGAGATTGCGAAACCAAGATGAAAAAACGCGAGACTACGATGCGAGATCGCGAGACTATGCGAGATCGCGAGAATACGATACGAGATTTGCGAGAATACGATGCGAGATCAAGATATTAATTTCGCAACCTCGCATCGTGTTTTCGCATTATCAACCTTTGGATATACAAGGGCGAGAACGCGAAAACACGATGTGAGGGTGCGAGATTACGATGCAAGAACACGACATGACTTTCGCGATCTCGCATCGTAATCTCGCAATATCGCATCGTGATTTCGCTACTTCGTATCATGTTCTCGCGTTCTCGCGCTTGTAATCCAGAGGTCGAGAATGCGAAACAACGAGTGTCCCTAACGGAACACCGTACGTTTAATACATCCATACAGCTGTTCAGTCGGGTTATTCAGCGATGCACTCCAATATCCAAGAGCGCTAGCAGAATATTTGCTTTTAATCGTTTAACACTGAAAAAAAAAAGAAAAGAAAGAAACATCTATGCCTAAAGGGTCTTGGTTTCATGAATTGTCTGAATATGATTTTATATAAAGAAGAATTTTCAGAAAGATGATGATGATTAAAAAGGTCGAAATACACTGTTATTTTAATACTCGACCCGACCCAAAGTGTCCAATGAGGAACCGAACTCGAGTTAATTTTAATGGAACCGAGAATGCGGGTATTTTCGGGTATCCGTTGCACCCCTAATTATTTGGTGAAAGGTCACGATCAAACTTTTCAATAATGTTCAACCGTATATTTGCAATAATTTGGACAATGGCTGAAAACTATGTTGTTAGGTTAGTTATGATGATTTACAAACCTGTTTATGAAACTATTCACCTAGTCGGTATCGAAATGCCATGGAGGGAATTTATCACTGATAGTGCTTGCCCGTATTGTGTTAAAAACACATTCAAACAAACAGTCTAATATACGAGATACCTACCGGTAGTATATATTGTACAGAAGCCTATATATTTAGTTAGAAAGGTTAACATATAATTTTATGGTAGTCAAAACCTGACGTTGAGTTAACAGTATAAATCTGACGACTAAACAACTAAACATCTGTCTTAACAACGTCGACATCCGATCAATCATCATGTTTCAACGATGACAAAATGATATTATTACAACCTTGATTCATCGTTGATGTACATCCTACGATAAACAGTATACACTGTATATATGTAGTCTGTATTTCGGTTGATTTATCATCGTTAGATCAACGTTATTGTTGGTAGGCGACCAAGTTTCAAAGTTCATAGTGCAACATTGATAGCAACGTTGTTTTTAGTTGTTCGCAGGACAACTAAAGGTACCGCTATTTCAAAGCCGAATGTCATAGAGCTATTATCCTAACAGCCGGTCAGGCAGTAAGAATTGCCGTTTTGAAAAGTGTTAAGGCCTAAGAAAATATGTTTCTTTCAGATTATGACCAACACAATTAGGGTAGGTAGGAAGAGATTTATATTTTTATAATTTGTTTTATTGGTAAATGGTAAACTTGAAGATTCTAAAACTGATTTAATATTCAAAACATATATTTAATATCCTGAAGCATTATTTTTCAGATTTGTATCAAAACTAAACACGTATTTATCCCCCAAACAATTAATTAATATAAAAAAAATAATTAAAACAATATCGGACAACCCCAATAAAATCTTTTAAGGTCCTGGCATTTTTTAGGGTAGGTCGGGTAAGCGGCCGTTTAACCTGAAACAAACATTTTCTACGCCTTAATTAGTGAAATAATCATTACGATAATGAAATTGTTTATAACATGATAAGTGGGGACAAGGCAGTCTAAAGGACAGCTATATCCCCCGCCGTGATCCTTCATTAGATTTTAAAGGTGGCTTTGAATTATCACACTGACCTTAATCAGTTTCATGAAAATTCCTTAAAGGGTATAGGAGATATGGAGCTGACACGAAAATGGAGGCTCAAACATTTAACCTTTACGTGTGACCTCGACCTTGAGGTGGCAAGACTGCTCTATGCCTTCTGCACTTCGCCTCAATGTGATAAACATTTGAGCCAAGTTTTATGAAAATCCTTCAAAGGGCATAGGAGATATGGAGCAGACACAAAAATGGAGGCTCAAACATTTTAATTTCAAGTGTGACCTTGACCTTGAGGTGGCGTGACTGCCTCATGCCTTCTGTACATTGCCTCAATGTGATAATCATTTAGGCAAGTTTCGTGAAAATCCTTTAAAGGGCACAGGAGATATAGAACGGACATGATAATACAGACTCAAACATTCAACCTTCAAGTGTGACCTTGACCTTGAGTTGGCGTGACTGGCTTATGTCTTCTGCACATAATCTCAATGAGCATAACATTTGAGCTAGTTTCATGATAATACCTTAAAGGGTATAGGGAATATGGAGCGGACACGAAAAACGGCCACGAAAATCGAGGTTCAAAAATGTAACCTTCAAGTGTGACCTTGACTTTGAGCTGGCGTGAAAGGCCCATGCCTTCTGCACATCGTCTCAATGACCTAAACATTTGTGCCAAGTTTCATGAAAATCCTTCAAAGGGTATAGGAGATATGGAGCGGACGCGAAAATGTTACGGACGGACGGACGGACGAAGGGCATTCCATTAACCCTCTTCGCGGCGGGGGATTCAAAACTTGAGTTAACAAGTTTCAGTGTAGGATCAAATCATGACTTTACACGCGAAAGAAAATAAAAGTAGTGCTTTATGTGCCGTTGATGAAAATGAATTAATTGGGTCACGAGGCAATCGGAAAAGAAACATTGTAATCTATAACCGAATAATTAATCTCGTTATCGCCGACTTTTGTTAACGTTATTTGTTGAGTGGGGCATGGTTTATTTTTGTATTACTTTTTTATTATTAACCTGGTCATAATAATATTAATGATAATAATAATAATAATAGTTATAATAATTATTATAAATAATTATAAATAAAAATAATTAATAATAATAAGAAGAAGAATAAGAACACACTGGAAATCGTATTTTACTGGTAATTACGCAGCACAGATATTATCAATAGCGGTCGGTTATACTCCAGTAATCATATCTAAAAATTACTCTCGAACATTATCAGACTCGATAACATAGTGGTTAGCGCGTCAGTGTTTCACGCAGTCGGTCGTGGCTCGATCCCTTACAGACGTACATGTTGTTGCTTTTTTCTCTACCTATTTTCGACATAATATATAAGGGTTTGCTACTCCAGATGCTTTATTTATTGTAAAACAGCATTTCTAAAAATATAATATAATATGAGTAACTTCCTGTAAGTATTTTAAAACATTACCATACACTATCCCACAACACTTTTGCTAAGACTGTTTTTTAAGGTTTAAATTGAGTTTTGTTGAACGTCATAGCTTTTTCGCTACGACAGATTAATCTACTGTCTTTCACAGAGAGTGCCCGTTAATAAAACTGATAACCATAATTTTTCATTATATAGGTATATTCGGAGAAAATGTATTAATATAATTGTTGGAATGTCATTAAAATATGTGTGTAGCCAAAAGAACGACCACGATATTCAAAATCGGACACAGAATTTGGTTCAACCGATTTCTTGCTGGACAGAATATTCTTCATTTTCAGTTGAAAGTTGTTTTGACAGGCCTGGTATATTTAACTCGATATAAAGCTGTTGTAAGTGTCTTTGGAATGTGTTCAAACCTGTTAACGTTTTAATTAGTGACATACGTTTTACAATAGACCTCAATTCATCAGCGGCTCAACTGATAACAGATACAATTCAAATCTGCATGATTGGGAGACAAAAACTTACATAACAATTAACTACACAATGGCGATATTTTAAAATCTGATTTTTTTACGAAGCAATATATAATTTAACGCCTTATTTTGACTTTTTTTTTAAATCTCCAAGCAATGTCTCTCTGTTCAGGTTATATTTATAATGTTGAAACAAATGTGTAAGTAAAACATTAAATGTAGGATTCATCAAAATGAAGTTATGCGAATATTTTAATGTTTTACATTTATGGAAGAAAAGAAGACACTATTATGTATAACACGTGGTGTTTGATGGCTCTGGCTAGCTAAAAAGAAGTAAAGTCAGTGCTTTCTATTGCTTCACTTAAGAACACTGAACGAGCGTGACTATCATTATTTTCCAATAAAAACATGTATAACCGCCGTATCTAAGGTACCATATGTCACCCCCCTTTGATTGCCCAGATTGTCAATGATAACTGGTCGGGTGTTTCATTTAAAAGTTATATGGTAATTAAGTGCCGCATACATTTTAATTTGATTTACTGGTTCTTCGCCAATTACCTCATCCAGGAGATCAATGACATTGACCTTGGGTTCCAGATAGGCGAACGAAAGCTCTCCATGCTCCTATATGCCGACGATATAGTACTAATGACCAAGTCTGAAGCTGGTCTACAAACAATGCTTAACCAAGCAAATGACCGGTGTAAGAGGTGGCGCGTACTCGTTAACGCCAACAAATCGAAATGCATGCATTTTCGGAAGGGTCGATCGCTGCGAAGCAGTTTTGAAATCAGAATGGGAAACGACGTTCTAGAGACTGTAGACCGGTACCGATATCTGGGTGTGTTATTTCTCGAAAAAGGTGACTTCAGTTACAATAGTGATGCTCTAGGGAAAGCAGCCGGTCGAACCCGGGGTTCAGTTATTCGCAAGATCCATGATAGACTATGATAGACTTCGGGTTTAAATTGTTTGATTTTTTTTTAATTTTTGTGTAACGCCCGTCATGGGCTACTGCTCTGCCGTGTGGGGCTTTAAGAAGTACCAAAGTATAGACAATGTTCAATACAAGGTGATGCGTTACTTCCTGGGTGTCCACAGATTCACACCCATCCTGGTCATGGTTGGAGACACGCGTTGGCTGCCAAGCACATATCGACATTGCAACTTAATGATACGCCTGTGGAACTTGCTCAATCGAATCGACGATCACAGGATTACTAAACAAGTGTATAATCTTGACTTTACCAACCACAACGTCAATAACTGGTCAAGTGAAATAAAACAAGTAATCAACACGTTAAATATAAATGGTTACTTTGAATTCAAATCTATTGTCGCTATGTCTATGGTCGAACAACATCTCCAGACGTTCTACGACAACAAATGGAAAACGGATGTTCAATATGTTCCTAAATTGCGGACTTACAGGTTTTTCAAGCAAAAATTCTGAAGCATACATAAACATGAATCTAAGTAAAAGTGAACGTTCCACGCTATGCCAGTTCAGGAGCGGATCTTGCCCCTCAGGATAGAAACAGGTCGATATCCATGATTTTCTGTCAGAGATCAAGGTCATAGCTCAAGGTAAAAGGTCAAAGATTTGATTTTTGATTCGTCTCTATTTCTTCTAAATACAAAGAAGGATTTTAATACTAGTTTTTTCCCACGGCCAGATGATGTGTCACGTGCATCACCCATGCTTGTCTGTCAAAAATCAAGAACACAATTCACGGTCAAATGTCAAACATTTCCGCTCCATAAATTCTAAATGCCTGGAAGGGCTTTAATAATACTTCACGTTTGTTATCCCGTAACTAAATTATGTGTCTCTATTTAAGGGATATTCGCCAATATTCAAGTCTGGCTTATACTTCCTGTATATGTGCATAGGTTTAATAGAACTATAACATTATATATGCTTACTATGTCAAAGTATGTAAATGGATAGAACATGCGATATTCTCATGTAAAATGTGTACACTGTACGCATATGCTGGTATTCTCCACTGCAAATTCCACTGGTATGCGGGCATACGCATTGTTCTGAACTTCGCTTCGATTGTGTAATGCAAGGTTATGATGCAAATCCTTTTAGGCAATTTTACAATATCAAGGAATGTCGCAGTTGCGCAAATGACGTGCATTTACAATGTTAAAGTGTACGTACTCTCTATCTAATGAAACTTGTTGATAAGGCCTAAATTAAAATTAAGTTTGTTTGCCCTTTACCGACCGACCCACAAAAAAGCCGCCGACTCAAAATATTGTATTGCAAAATCTGCGGTTATTATTTGTATTTAGTTATTTTTCCTTGGTTTAAATATCTTTCTTTTTTTCGCTCACATTTTTCATAGGCTTTTTTTATCATTAAGGCGCTTGAACAACATAGTAAAATGCGTTTGAGTGTGTAAACAAGCGCCTAGTGACCGGATACTAGTAAACATGGTGTGTTGCGCGTTTTGTCATGTACACGCCGGTCGACGTATGACGTCATCATCTGTGTATAGAATTACGTTTTGTTTCAAGGCTAGACACCAGTAAATAGTTGGGTGGTCCCCTTGAAGGTTGTCCGTATATTAAATAGTTTGCTTTTTCTTCTGTCAAAAGAAAGATACATTTCGCATAACGGACACGTCTTATGTGCATTTTAATGTATCATGACACCGAATTACTTGAACTTTGAATATTCAGCAGTTTATGTATAGGCAGCATGTGTTTTTGTCGAAATCGCGAGTGTTTCTTACGGGTGACTACAATCAAGTGAGATGAATTTTCTTAGAAGAAGCATAACATTATTTTTTTTCATTCTAAATTTTGAAAGCAGAGAGAACCATCTTTCCGAAGAGAGACTCGCAATATCTGAATCAGAGAAAAGTGGCGAACGATACCAGGAGTTTTTGCTGTTTTAAAATGGGACCATATGGATATTTCATTTACCTATTTCTAACATTCAGCGTGTTTGTATAAATGAATAAATAAATACAAAATTCATAAAGTTGAAACAAGTAAAACTTGCGAGGATGTATTGTATGTGCGTGGTAGACGAGAACAAGAAAATTACCGACAAAGTTTCGATTTCAGTTAGCAAATCAACAAGTGGCTGTGCAGAAAAGTTTCACCCTGATATTAACAAAATAGTGTATGTCAATACTGGCTTTGTTAAGGAATGATTCTTCTATCAGCAGCCAACATTTTACATATGATACTAGTATTAAACTGTTCTTTGTTAAACTGTCATTTCCAAAAACATGGTTTATATTTGAGAGGACAGAGACATCCGAGTTAGCAATATTTCTGATGTTCTTATTTGTGACATTTTCATCAAATTATTTTTAATTTTCAATTCATTGATTTGACATTTTTCTAGTCAAACAGTATGTATTTGTACTGTACTAATATGATTTGGACTTTCTTGCCAGTTTAGCCATTGATAATAATACACATGTTTTCTTGTCAGACAGTATGTATCTATGCTGTATAAATTATTATGTGTGTCTAGTTAATGCAGACATTGGTATTAAATAGAATACAGGTACTTACAAATGTGTTTTAAAAGCATTGCTTATTCTATTTAATGTTTTGTCCCTTATTAAAGCCAGTTTTACCATGTATAATCTTGGTTGTATCAATCAAGATGAAGAAAGTAATTATGATTTTCAAACAAAGATAATGTATTGCTATTTAAATGACGACAATCATGTATGACAAAGATTAAATTCTCGGAATAAAATAAAATATTTTTCCTACCTACCGACCCGCCTCTAACATTTCGGGTCGGTCAATGGCAAACCAAAGATTTTTTAATTTAGGTCTTAATGTGTTCTTACTTACTTCGAATACAACCTACATTTTGATTGGTCGTGCATATGTATATCATTGGTTCATATGAATAGTAGTTATCCATATGTGGCAATGCTTAATACAGATTCTGAGAAGGCGGAGTTCAAACGTGCTCTTAAGAAGTAAGTGTTTCACTTAATGTTTGCAAATCAACCATTACATTGGATCAAAATGTAGGTAGATTCTAATATCGGATTGCTTTCGTGGAAATCTCGAAGTACATCTATTTAATTTGGATTTCCAGACTGTTAACGCAAACCATTAAAGGGACATTGACATTTAAGTAGCATTAGCAAGGTGTAGTAAATACAATAGCTTGTTTTATTACAAACGTTTATAATATATATTCATATAAACTATTAAAACACTTTTTGCCATTTAACCTGCAGCGACATGACCTTATGTTAACTAATAATGTAATATGCTCCCCAAAAACTTTCGGGGGAACATGAGCATATAGTTGCCGCTCTGTCCGTCCTTTTTTCCGTCCGTCCTTCAGATCCACTTTCTTGCCCGGGCTATATATCAGCAACTGCTGGCCGGAATTCAACGAAATTTATGGGAAGTTTCATGGTTATTTATGTATATTATCATATTGACTTCAGGAAATCTTGAAGGGCTAACATCTGCACAAACAAACGCTATCTCTATCTGTCTTACAATAATCTTCGATAAAAAGCTGAATTCCTTATACAATTTTTTATTATTTTACTCGACTTTTACATGTCCTTAATGCCCAGAAAAGTAAAAGATGGTATAACTTGCATGCAGTAATTCCTTATTATGTTGAATGTTATGAATATTTCGGTAAGAAAATATGAGCATACATGTGTACATGCAATGCGAATACCATCATTATATGAGTGCGTGTGCATTATTCATTATGATATGCGTTGTAAAGGCGGATTGCATTGTGCATAACTTGAGGCATTACTGTACTGTTAAAAGAGTGTTGAATTGTCTGCTGTATTGAAAACTCACGATTCGTATCTCGCATACCACGCTTACCAGTAATTGTATAGTTCAGTATAATTACAAGGCCTTCAAATTATTTTACAAAAAGTTTTTGTAACTTAAGTTCAGTGAACAATTACCCCATTCAGATGTGGGCAATTAACAGTGTTTGTACTAGTCACTCTTCACCGAAAAATCGGGTTTTCCTTTTGTGTACCACATTTTCATGCGATAAATATCTAAAAACAAGAAACATGTACATTGTATGTACATAATATATGATCTTTTCAATATCAATTCTTAACTAACTTTAAGTATTGTTATCAAATTCTTACTAAAGGTCTTATTGATCGATTCTCAGTCGATAGAAAACCGCCCATGTTAACCCATCGCACCCAAATCTGATTCGTTTTTTAATTTCAAATGTTTATCCGGCACATCATTTTGAGTGATGATGTGTAGGAATTAAACCATGATGGCGTACACGCACTTAAGAGCGACAAATCGTTGTTTATTTACAGCTTAACAGCGGAAGTGTGAACATTATATCATGATCTGACAACAAATTATATAATTACAATGCGAACTATGTTGTACTGATTCGAACTATGTCTCGCGTTAATTGGCAATATAACAACGGAAAGATGTGTTCTGTGACTATCTTTGCGCGTTAGAATTATAAGACAACATTTTTTTTGCATTTTATTTCTGTCAACCTAGAGACAGTTCCGAACGATTTGTTTATTGATTTCGGCCGATTGCATAAATTCTTGATCGCGCATTTACATTATGTTGTAGTACAACTGAACTTAGGCTTTATGTAGCATATATTCGATACGACAATTAAAATAAAATTTAAAAATTGGCTTTAAATGGAAGAAAAAAAGAATCTTTTTTGAAAATGTTTCATATTCGAGTTCCGAATAGTTGTCGATCGTTAGTTGAAAACTGCATTTACACACTTAGATACAAATCATCAAACAGTATGCATATCTGAACTTGCATGTTGATTTAATTTATCGCATTATTGAGTATTTATTCTATTTTTAAAGTGTGTTTCATGCCACAAGTGATAAATCGTTAAAATATGCTTATGTCTGACAAATCGTATAAACACACGTTATCCACTTTATCATAGTTAAGAAGACACGCAGATAAATTAATGGGAGGCCACGGGTTGTAGTTCTATTTATATACACTGGTTTCCCAGAATCAGCTACATGGGTTGTAGATACATTTAGTTAAAGGTCAATAAAATGAATTACTATGCTAGAAACTGTGAGTAATTTTCTGAAACTGCAGTGTTAGCATAAAAAATTAAAGGGACATTTGCTTATGTTCTATGTAAAAGAGGATTTTATGTTATATCTGCTACCTGCATAATATATTCTGCGTAGTAGGTCAACTGATCAAGTAAGTTTTATTAGCTTAAATAATAATCGAGTAATGAAGTAAAATTGTCGTTAGTAATTATTGCAATTATTTCAGTTAGTAAGGATTTCAGATTTAGTCAGTATAAACAATCAAAAGTGTGACAAATTAAAATAAAATAAAATCCTCGTTTACAAAAGGTACGTATTTCAAGCATGAAATACTAGTAATATTGAATCGTTAAAGCGTAGGAATGTTTTTAATCCTAGATAAAATGTATTTGGTGTACTACAAGTCATACACCAGCAAATCTAAAGTATACCGTATCTTGAGTCATTGTCCTAGTGATGAATATTGACCTAAATATGTACTTCAAACACAAGAAATATTCATGAAAATCAATATAAACAAATCAGGACATATTCTTTAAAATACCAAAACATATACAGCTCACAGTCATAAGACATCTTCTTGTCTTTGTCTAGTACATGTACTCAACAATCACATGCGTTACTAAACGTAATGCATTAAATAAGTAAACTGAAACATGCACTAAAAATAGCACTCAATGTGAGAAATTTAGGTCACAAATGGCAATGTTCCATTTTTATATTATCATGTCATTTTATCATTGCAGCTAGTAAAATGGAAGGAATACTTAAAAACAAGCCTCATACTCACAATGTTTTGTTATTTCAGTATTGGTTACGATCGATACTGTCAACATACCGCATTACGCGACGTGTTTAAACCAACCTTTGTTACCGTTTTGAAGCAGGTTAAAGGGGCGTCATCCTTTAAAATTATCATACAATTTCGAACTAAAAATAAAAAAAATAACGAACAAAGTTACAATGTTATGATTGTGTACATAATGTACAAATAATACATAAATATAACGGTGACATAGTGAAAAACATGTGCGTTTTTATATAAAAATTTATATATAAAAGCTAAAAAGGACCCTACGTTGTAACATATGTTTACATTTTGCAGATATGCATAATACAACTATACGATTTACTATAAAACAATTATATCTTGTATTGTATGTTTTATTTCATATACTGAATAATTTTAGATTTGCTATATTTGCTAAGAACTCTGTGTTTATTTCGTTATATAATGATGCTCTGAGATTGAAAAGTCTCTGTAATCTTTCCAGACCACGTTTGCCATATATGGAGCTCGGGAAGAAAAATGTCCCATGAGTCAAGCGAGTCTAATTCTTTGCACCACGCACTCATAATGATGAGTCATGTTGCCTTTAATCGATTCTAGTTTTTAATTTTTCATGCAATCTAATTACCACATGTAACAACACTCTGGTGCTGTTTTTAGCAGAAGTGCATGGGTGTCATGCGAATCACATTTCTCACGTCATTGTGCTATGAATCCTTAAGTGGACTAACTTAATGACGTTACCTCTTGGTTCATTTCATCGACAGGTATAATAAAAATCTGGTTACTTATTTAAACTACTAGAGAACATTATTTTATTAAAACTTACGTTGGTACTTCGGGGGCATATATATGAGCAATCCGTCTGTTTATCCTGTTTATGAGCGTATTATTACTCGAAGATAATGTAACAGAACAATATACGACTTAAACACAAAACAAACGATTTCAGACATCTTTATTCGATTTGTCAATGTTCCGTTTCATCAAAGGTCAATTATAACTCAACTAATGAAATTGTCTATGTTGACTGTACATTGCGAACATTTCGGAATTAAGAAAGGACAGAAAGCACGAAGACGTTATGACATAACATAAGCACCGAATACAAGGGTTGTTTATTAAAATCGTAGACTTACTCTCTCGTGTATGTCAAACAACACATATATAGGATATTATGGTATCAACTCGTAAAATCAAACAAAAGCAATATCTTAGTATCAAAACATAAAATTTCTTTAATGATATCAAACGAATACAATACAAGTAAATGTATGTTATATTGCATTGTTCACACTATTAATAAATATATAATTGATTTCTAATCATTATTTAACATAGAAGTTGATATTAATTTAACATTCTAAAATCCTAAATATAATAGCGAACAACAGATGCAAACAACATGCTCATATTATACATGTTCATTTTGTTTGCGTCTCTTTTTTTATTATAATAACATTTTAGATTTTAAAATGTTGAGATAAACTTCACACTCAATTGTAAAAGATCTATGCATACATTGCATTTTGTTCCAACACTGATGCTTTTACAATTTACTGTGCTAGTTGTTTTCTGTTTACAAATAAATGATTTGTTAAAAAAACAATTAAAACATGTTTTCTTAACATTGTAAAGGGTACATTTTAGCACAAAGTACCACTCGTTACAGTGCCTACACAGTCTTGGTTCTATCAGTTCTTATTAAGCTCACCTAATTGCCTAAACTTATTTGATTTCTAAACGACACCAGGTCGTTTTTTAATATTGAACTGTTTTGATTTTTGAAAAGCGACAATCCCGGGATTCTATTAAGAATGTTTTGAAAAACACACACAGCTACACGCTTCCTGTTTCCTTTTTATTACCACTTCGCCATTTTTAAACATACAGTTGTGTGGGTTTTTTTGCCAAACTGTTATTACAGTACATTTTTTGTGTGCACGTTTAATTTCGATAATAAAACATAAATCAAAACAATAATGTTTGTTTTTATGGATGTGTTTAGCTGCGAGTTGTAAACATAAAGCGTTGCTGCCTATTTTAGCCTGTTTACATTTATAGAAGGTTATCACCCTTTATATTATGCAAACATTATCATGCATGCGATTGTGATATCTATTGGTTAAACGCCGTGTGGTGGACTATTCAAATGCATTTACACGTGGTCTTTATTATAAAATGTAAGTTAACTTAATATTATATGTTTTTCTTTTTAAACTTTATGTGGTATAAAATGAATAACAATCCATGACAGTATTTTCGTGTTAAAATTGTTCAACAATATTTGAAGTAGCAGCAAATTACATTAATAACCGATATTCGCGATCTTCAAACAAAGGCGACCTCTGTAGATGGTTCATTTTAATTATGAAACACACTGTAAGGTAACATTGTATTTCAATTACACATTATTATTCCTTAACCTACTTAAACATAGTTAAAGCACAAATACTAATTTGTTTCATGGTTTGCAGTAACAGGAGACAATACTTGTAAATTCTATTGTGGGTCGAGTGAAATGACTTAATTATGTTTTATATGGAATAACTGACTATTTTCTTCATTTATAAACTCTAAGAACATACATTCATCATACGGAGCAGTGAGTTATAAAATAAAACACAGACTGAGGTAACACGCCCGTGCATAACATCTTTCAATTATTGTTCATATTTTAGAAAATTGTGTGAAAATCCTTGTCTACGCTTCCGGAAGCACACGTAAATACACAATACCATTGTTAAACTATATTAATTATGGGCTAAGTGTGAGGTTCGGCATGCCTTTAAACCGGTTTAAACCCCCAAGGCTTTGCATTGACCGTTCCAAGGCGGTCACCCCAGTTTTAATCATGTTTATGTTTTGTGTTGTGTTGTATGTATTGTCCTGTATTGTATAGACTATTGGTCACTTGCCTTTAATAAAGGACCAGCGGATGGTAATAAGGGTTTCTCTCCTGATGATGTCTCTGGAGTTTCATTATTCCTATATTGTACATGACGCTCGATAATTAATACAGCACATGTAATATAACACAATTATAGTTCACTCGAACATATGTATATCATACCTGTAGGTCTCAACAAGCACATTACATGATGCAATATATTGAATTATTATGCCTCACTTCGTTTTCCTATTGTAAAATCCCATATACCCATCCCTGCATAATTGTAACATGCCATGGCGCTGGAGAGTAATATACCCCGAGCGGGGTATACTTTTTAATTTGCCCCCCGCGTGTGCCTAAAAATAATAACTAGTATTTTCCGAGAAATCCGTATTAGCAAATAATCGGTAGGCGCTTATTCAAATGTATTTAAAAAATCAAAGTCGACGAGTGCTTGATTTTCCAATAATAAACTTTAGTTTACTACGTACAGCTACATGTAGTTTCTTCTTTGAATTACAGTATTTTTGTTCGGTAGAATAAAATAAATAGCTTAGGCATGTTGAGGGGTATAGTAAATATTCCCTCCCCCCTCAAAAGCCTCGGTTGACATCACTCTCCTCGAGAGTGCAATATTTACTATACGCCTTTTGTATAAGCTGCCTGGTATTATAAACTAAACGATAACCTCAAATATGGTCAAAATGTTTGCTTCACCCATGTGTGCTGATTGTATTAATATTGAGATTTATATGATATAATGGTCTTGTATAATTTTCAGACTGATGTCGAGCTATGATTACTATAATAGTATGTCTGGATTGGAAATGCAATGACCAGTTGCGTCAAGAGAAGCGTAACATATGCGAATGAAAATAATTTCTACAACAGTGATAACTGTGATACATACTTGAGAAAAAATGACACTGCCCATATAGTCGGCACTTCTGAATGTGATTTGACACTTGTAAATGACGTCATTACAAAGCACTTGACAGCAGCAGTACACAACAACTATATTGATGACATTGAAACTACATTGGATGACATTGATCTGCTGAATATTGAAGTTGACAACGAACCGACAAATATCCCGCGATTTGATTTACTTTCAAATTCACCTAATGAGCATTTAAATGAGTCAACATTCAACACGCCAACAGCGTCTTCCATACGAACACAGTGTATACCAGATGTTGCAAATACTTCTTCGTACAGTGATCTTTCGTCAGAATCAGAAAGTACAATCAATAGCGATTTGGATCTTGATGAGTTTATTGATGACTGTGAACAATCATTTTTAGAAGAGAATATAAGCAACAACAAAAATAACGTCATAACATCTCGAGAAGAGGAGGCCAGTGCTTCAGAATCACTAGACACAACAATACAGGAGTTAGATAACGATTCTTCCCAGGAAAGTAAAAGTCCTGTTAAGGAAATATTGAAATATAAAGTTTTGTATCAACGTTTGGCCCGTGGGGAACCGGAATTAACACTTGATCCTGAGGTGACCCCAACATATGAGGTAATAAGCCATTTATGCAACAATATTTTCAAAATATTTCAAAAATTATGCAGCATTATTTGCTATAGGAACGATTTTGTGGACATGGTGTATGATTGGTTTTGTTGGCGGATAGTTGACAGATCCCTTAACCTTGAATGCGTAACTAATAACAGGGTTGTATGAAGTATTAACACATTATCTAAGATGACTGAGTGCATTTTGAACCAACGCAAAGATATCAAGGACATACTCAAACATGTGGTCTAACTAAAGGTTTTCCAATTATAAATATAAGATTTAGTGTGTAAGATAGGGTGTTCAAACCCTATATGTTTCCCTTCTTTTTCGGCAATCGTTATAATAAGTTTGTGTTTCTTCAAACAGGGAATGTCCACAACACGACAAAAAAATCAACACATCAAAAACGCCGTATTATATAAATTGTCATACCCTCCCAACAGTGAATAGCCGTTATGGATAATATGGATAATAAAGAAGTTCGGTGACTGCAAATTCCAACAATAGCTTAAGAGGAATTTAATATGTAATTTGTAAGAACTGAAAATGACAATGGGATTTTCTCTTATTGATGTTTCTGGGTTTTTATTTATCTTATATTTTAAAGTGTACAAGGTTTGTACTATTTAAGATGACTCCCGAGGAGATAGAAAAGCGAAACAGGAGAATGAAGCTTAACAGACAGTCTTCAAAACGAGCTCGACGAAAGAGAAAGGAAAGGGAAAGATCAATCAAAGAGGTTTGCTTCTGAATTTAAATCGGTTTATCTTATAATGTTTAATTAATTAGTTATAAATAAATATAATTTATAATTATAGAACTGTATCATATTGTTTTACATTTTCAGAATTTTATTTATCGTAATATTTAAACTAATTCTAATTCATTTTCGCAAATTGAAAAGTTGATAATGTTCAATACTTTGGGATAGATTACAAAAAAGTACGTAATATTTAAAGGGGCGAAATAATGATCCTGATGCAGAACCATATTTAAATCAATGTGTCACCTATAAATAAACATCAACTGAAATGGATTACATTACAAAGCATCTGTCGTTTTAGCGTTTTAGTTTTCGACGTTAAGATAATTATATGATTACATTTGTATATGCAAATTACGAACGACTATGAAAGTCTCGTTATATGTAAATTTAAATATGATTTCAAACGAGTTGGGTTTATAATATCTGTTTTAGGTATTGGCCTTACGACGGAAGGAATATTGTGAGTTAAAGACATCGTACGATGCATTGAAACAACAACGAGATGCACTACAACTGCTTTTTGACCAGCACAAGCTTTGCAAACTGAAGCCGCCATGACATTTTCGTTTCGTTCACTTTCGACTGTTGAATGTACACACTCATAAAGCAAACTCATATTTGCTTTTCAGATTGAGGGTGTGCGAAGTTTTAAGGAAAGTGGCTCTGAATTGTTTGTAAGTGTTGATTGTTCATTGTCATTGTGGCGCCACCATGTCGATTGCAACGTGTTATCAAAATTGCTAGTTTTAAATTAAGGATTGTTAGGTGTGATTATAAATGTAATCGAATGTATTGATGCTATAGTTTTGGTACTTCCATGGTATTGCGTACAGCTTAAGATTTCAGCCGTTTTGGGCAAGAGAGGGAGAGTATGACGCTTTAAAATGTTTGATTTTAATTGTCTTTATGCATATTCTCAAAGCTACTAACTATAAAACCAATTAATTTGTGTACATGTATTTAACTTACATGACGAAGAAACGAAAAATGTGTGTTGTCTGTAAACGTTTTCATTTTAAAGTGGTTTTAGGTAAAGTAATTAAATGTTGGTTTATTAGATTGTACATTATTATTATTATTATTATTATTATTATTGAAAACAAAGGATACAATGTATTGTATGCAGGAATATATATGCATGTCTAACAATATTTTCAAATATTTAATGCATAACCAGTAACAAATGTAACCAGTAACATGTTTACCATAGACGGACATACGATGTATAATAAGGAATGTTATAGAAGCAACAAATTGCCCTGACCGCCTTCTAACATCATTTAGTTTATCTATTACACAAACATTAAAGTAAAAGACCATTTTTGTTACACACATTTTAGTGTGAGAACGTTGTTATATGATATAATTGAACTGTTAAGATGTTTGCAATGAAAGGGACGCAACTTCTCTAGTCATTTGTGTCTCGTATGTACTTCCATTCAATTTCGGCTAAAGTAGGAAAGTCTTGTAGCAAAAATCCAGGATAAAGTAAACTTAACGTCTGTAGTTTTTTTTCAGATTTTCGTCATGTTTCTGTTAAATAATATTGTAACGTTTAGTTTTAGGTGTGTAATTGTAATTTCTTTGCTTACAATTGTTAATAACGCTGTTAAATTGCTGCACGTGATTGCTTCGAAATTTATCAAAATGGCTGGCGGTTACCTTGAACGTTCGTAATTTGAGAACAAAACGGAAAACAATGAGCAATATGAGTATATATAATTAAGAAAACATTTTACGCCAATCACGGATATGTGTTTTTTTCCCCCACTTTTGTATCAATTACCTTTTATACTGTTCTCGAAAGTCGAGAGTCTTTTGGATAATTTCTAGAATGTGTACGACGGGAACATCTTATTTACACTCCTTATGTACTCTTCAGTAAACACAAGTCAATAAATCGAACCCATGAACGGTCCTTCTTGAAGTTTAAAACAGCAAAATTGAACACATGTTTTCTTATCTTTTGTGTATTTAATATGTCGCATGTCATGTGTATTAGAATGTGTATGTCATGTTATTCATTACAGTTACAGCTTCCAAAAAGTAAATTTAATACAATTTTACAGTTATACAAACGGTCACTCCTTGCTGTCGTTATTTACTTGTGTGTTACCGAAATATTCACCAGTGTCCATTTATAAGACCACTTAATTAATGAGCTCTTTCGGTTATTTGTGACTCGTTGCGAAAGTGTTATTTCTTGTTATAGATTTTTATTCTGAATTGTTTGACAACACATTTCTGCAATGTATTAGGTGTAAACTCGAGAGCACGATCTTATGATCTACGTTTTGACTCTGCAGGCGACATTGCACTAATATCCGATTCGGTATTACAAAAGAAATTCGCTGCTTCGGCTGTTTTGGCCAGTTGCAGACGGAATTTTTAACTGCTATGCATATCATTTCGTTTGGATTACATAGTTTGCTCGAAAATGTTTTGTTCGCTTCTTACAAAGTATATTTGTATTATAGACATTATTAAATAAGAAGCCACATTATCATGTTTATTTCACTAGCTGGTCTTTACAGTAGCCTGGATCTCAACCTTAAACGAGGTCTACCACCAGGTAATACCAAATGCTCGACCGTAGAGTGCATAATTATGAGTTCCATTTGTTTTTGTTGTTTTTATTATTGTTACTGGTTTTATAGAAAAATTTCATAACGGAGCGAGACATTTAATTTAATTCAATCAAATGTTTCCTTTTTAGCAATATATGCACTCATAATTCATAAAAGACACAGACTAAGGGTATTAAGGAAACTATAGGGTAACTAGTGGTATATGTATACTGGAAAAATATCTGGATATGAAGTGCTTTTTCCTGGAAGTACACTGTTTAAGGTAATCAAGTATAAACGGAAGAACTCCATTATGTTGACTGACTAACTTTAGAATATAGCCTACATTTGGGCCAATGAAATGGATGGATGCATACATTTAGTGGAACACGGAATCATTAAGTGAATGTTTTTAACGGATTTCCGATACTTTGTGGCTTATTGGAACATTGCCTTAGCAGAATATGCAGTTAACATTTTACAGATATTTCATAGGCATTTTGGAACAGTCAAATTGTTTTCCTGAAGTAGATGTGGCATATTTTGAACTGTTGCAACGAGGTCGTTAGTTCAAAATGGTTGCCCCCGATATGAAGGAAACAATATGACTGTTCCAAAATGACAATTAAAAATCGTTTTTATTACCTACTTTTAATAATAAATAAAAACAGCGACACTGAATTGTTTAATTTTCTATGAAAACTAATATAATGATAGTTGTGACTCGCAGCTACAAAATATAACAAACATTATCTTGGGTCCTAGCTTCTTGTAGCAGTCAGTAGCAGTCAGCGAACAGCAACTTCTATAAAGTCACATTGTGCAACATTCTGCGCAGGTTGCTCCCATTTAAATAATGACGAGGGCAACATAACGAAACAAAGTCATGAAACATCACAAAATGTTGCCTGTTGGGAGGAGCTTGTTTTAGCAAGTGATGAACAGTTTAAAACGCTTAATTATCATGTATATAGTAAAGTAGATAATAATACCATTTATTACCTACTTTACTATATAAATAATAATTAAGCGTTTTTAACTGTTTACCGCTTTATTTAAACAAGCTCCTCACAAAAGACATGTTTCGTGATGTTTTATGGTTTGTTTCGTTATGTTACCCTCATCAATATTCAAAGGGGAGTAACCTGCGCAGAACTTTGCGCAATGTAACCTTTTTTCTTTTCGGGGAAAGGAAAATCAAGCGTTTATGACACAGCGATGCAAGTGCCCTTGAATTTGCAGACGTAAGGCGGCACTATACAGTTTCAGCCAAAAATTCGAATTGGCAGGGGATAATATTGTAATAAATTGGGATACAGTGAAACTGAGTAGCATTTTGAGTGTTTTAGAAGTTGTAAGTATCAGATTTAAGGGCTGGAGTTTTTAATTGCATGCTAAGTGATAGAGAATATTAGGTTAGTGTCTTAATGTACTTGAGTTTATTCGGCGAGTTGGAGAAAAGTAAACTTTTCGTAGACGAGCCGAATAAACTCAAGTACATTAAGACACTACCCTTATATTCTATTTATCCTACCACGTGAAAATATTTCTACGCAGAAATATTTTAAAATATTTTAATTAAAAAAAATCGGAGCGAGTACCTTTAATTTTGTACATAGCCTTCTCACTCGCGTATAAATACAATAACAAGCAAATTCCTTACGCTAGAACGCGAAATAGTTCTCAAGTTTAGCGTAAATTTGTGGAGAAACAAAGCAAAGAAACACCACACACTTCGATTCAAATTTAATCAGTTTCTTAAATCACACATTTTAAATACACAATATGAAGAATTTAATGAAAAATAACCAACAGTTTTCTTCTAGTCAGTTAACGGTAGCCATTTGCAAACAAGCCTGAGTCACGTAGTAGCACATGTGTCAATTACACACCACGGATAAACGAAACACGAAAATCAACAAAGAAACATTGGAACAACACAGATTGTTGGATTTAATTGTGTAAATATTGAAATTCTGAACATTGAACACTGCCCCGTAAAATTGAGAGTGTGCCTGAAGGAGATTCGTTGAAGTTGAGAGCGACACTGATTGACATCAATCCATACAGTTAAATAAAATATTCAAACGATACCTCCTGAACCATGTGAACTGAACTGTGAGAATCTTCATTGCCATTTTGTTCATTTTTGATGTTTGTTGTGTTAAATAATTCAGTTTCAGTTTCATTTTGCATTAAATTATCCCATATAATGTTAAATGTGACGTTATCTGACATGGTTTTTCTTCTTCTTTTGTTCGGTTTATATTTATAAAAATTAATTTTGACAGGTTTATGTTGGATTTTAAGCAGACAACCTTAAATTCACTGTTGATATATTTTATTTTATTTTTTTATTAGTCTATTATTGTTTATGCGATATTGGTATTGTTGAAATTGAGTGTAATTATATAGAATAACAACATGAAAAGGGTCAGCATATTGTTCAGTTTAAAATGAAACGTAATAAGTTTTGTTTTCATTATCCGATAGATTGGACGATCGAAAGCCATGGTTGGCATCCTGCGTCTTTTGCCATTCAGGCTGATAACTGTCCATGCATTTATACAACCAGGTTTTGGGAAAAAACACCTTAGACGACGAGATAAAAACCATGTCTTCTACAGCAAAAATTGTCAACGTAAATACTGTGCAAACAAAGAGAAAATGTGGCTTTGTTTAAAGTTTCAATTATTTTTGCTCTTATTATGATATAAATGACTTTTGTAAATATGTCTTAGATTAAATGTAAACTTACAGATTACACGAAACCTGCCAGACAGTCAGACATGTCTAACAAAACTGAGGGTGTCTGACAAAATTTATCAGTCACCATATACATATTTATTATGCTAGTTGGACTTTTGTTTAATAAATAAAGGAATTATTCCTGCAACAATTAGCTGCGTGCATTATGTTATACCAAATAAATAAATAATAATCAAACAGTGTATATCATGTGTTCAACATGTGATGTATACTTAGCTATGCTTTCTGTTATTGAACCTACATGAATCACTGTTTGCGAGCAATGTCAATCACCCTTCTGAACAAGTTTGAAGCACGTCATGTCATGGCAGTGTCAGGCCACAAATCGGAGAGCAGTATACCATCATATTCTCGAACAAGTGACGAGCAAACAGAAGTCATGGCGAAGTCTTGCTACTGCCATTACAGGCAAGTATACTTAAAAATCAAGAATAAATGTGAGTAATGAGCATTGAGAAATAGAACAAGTTGTTTTTATCTTGCTCAGATTGATATAGTCAGTTTGTAAGTTTTTATGTAAAGTGTTATACAGGTATTTTAATCGCTATCAGAATGTTACGGTTTGATAATGTTTCTCTGTTAAGGTGAGCTGGCTCTTTTTAACGTATCGTATACTGCGCTTAGAATGTTTTTTTACTTCTCATCGGATAAATTTTCTAGTTCTGACATTGTATTGCATTCCTCTGACAAGTATATTCTTTGTGGGCATGTGCCACATACTGTGATAAGCCTTGTTTTAAATAAATCTAATTTGTATGCTTTTATAACTTTTTTCCGGACGACCTGATGCTCTTGGCGCTGAAGGAGATCACACGGTGCAATTTAGGCCTCCCCTATCTACGGTCGTCCTTCCCCTGGCCCAACAACAGCACCAGAACGAAGGCCCCGTTGACTTCAATGACATTAATTTTCTTAGCAGTTCGCAAGAAACTGAACTTTTCAGGGATATGCCAATATCATTCCTGTCCCAGTCATTGCACCAGACCTTGAATGAGCAGCATTTGCAACATGCAAATTATAAGGCACCATTCAACTATTTCCAAACATGCAATGTTCACATCCATTACAATAACAAATTATTATGCCCCCACCCATCATAGATGTCAGGGTATATTGGTTTGCTAATTTCGGTCGGTCGGTCTTTCTGTCGGAGTCCTCTTGTTAACGCTCTCTAAGTTCAACAATTTTCATCCGATCTTCACCAAACTTCATGAACATGTTTGTGGGCATAATGTCTAGGTCAAATTTGAAAATCAGCCAAATTGCCCCAGGAATTGTGGAGTTACGGCTCTTGAATTATCTAAAATTGGCCTTTTTAGCCGTTTGGCTAAGCCCAACAATTTTCATCAAACTTCATGAAAATGTTTGTAATAATTATATCTCGGCCAAGTTTGCTAACCAGTCAGATCACGCCAAATATTGTGGAGTTATTGCCTATGAATTATCTAAAATTGGCCTGTTTAGTCTTTTCCATTCTCTAAGTTTTACAGTTCATAGCCGATATTCACCAAACTTGGTGAACATCTTTTTGGGCGTATTATCTCAGTTAAGTTTTATAATCAACCAAATCGTCCCAGTCACTGTGGAGTTATGGCCTTGATTATCTAAAATTAGCCTTTGTAGCTATTTTGAATTAGAGGGGGCATAAGTGTTTTGTTTTTAATTACGGTGACATTGGAATGGACATGTGTTCTTGTTTGTTTCTGTTTGACTTAAATTTCAATTCACTGACTGCTACTGGCTGGAAAATAAAACAATTACAATGTTGTTTATTGTTAATTATTGGAAGTAGGTAATAAAACAGATTTTTCATTGGCATTTGGGACTAGTAAAAAAAAATTCCTGAAGTAGAGGGGGCAACTTTTGAACTGTTGCTCCTAGGCCGTCGGGCCGAGGGCAACAGTTCAAAATGTTGCCCCCTCTTCTTCACTTCGCTCCGCTCCTTCGCACCGCCCCTTCTTTAACAGTAAGATTTTACTGAAAATGTTCTAACTGTTACATAACCGATAACGGTTTGGATATGCACGCAATATGTACAGGATGTGTGTATGGATGGATGGATAGCTTCATTAGTCATAACCGTAAGACACGAAATCGGTAACGGATATGACGTCAAAAGTTCCAGCACAAGTTACAATGACGTCATCAATATACGGGCCACTATTTAGATACGGAAGATTGGACTGTGCAGTGATTTTTATAACCTTTTCCCTCAAACTTACGCTACAGTTAGTGCCACAACAAACAATGCTCTGTTGATTAACTGCCACAACAAACAATGCTCTGTTGATTAACTGCCACAACAAACAATGCTCTGTTGATTAACTGCCACAACAAACAATGCTCTGTTGATTAACTGCCACAACAAACAATGCTCTGTTGATTAACTGCCACAACAAACAATGCTCTGTTGATTAACTGCCACAACAAACAATGCTCTGTTGATTAACTGCCACAACAAACAATGCTCTGTTGATTAACTGCCACAACAAACAATGCTCTGTTGATTAACTGCCACAACAAACAATGCTCTTTTGATTAACTGCCACAACAAACAATGCTCTGTTGATTAACTGCCACAACAAACAATGCTCTGTTGATTAACTGCCACAACAAACAATGCTCTTTTGATTAACTGCGTTTTATGTTCACATTCTGATGGTTTTTATATGGGTTTCATCATAATGTATTATTAATTGTATGAATAATTAAATATGACATTTTATGTCTAATGATATTTACATTTATATTGACGTTGTATTTATTTTGGGACATATTACATTGATCAATATTTATTTGTTCATATTCATTTGAATGTCTAAGTCGGATGGACATTTCAAGACATTTTGTTTAAATGCGTTTAAATCCTCTATTCACTCAGTAAGTACATTTTGTCGAATACAATCACGCACGTTCTGTGTTTATTTCAGCTTTAACAATTACAGTTTATATATAAGAGAAACGTATACAATTACATCTGTATGCCGATGGTCGGAAGTTTACTAAAATAACATAATATCACAGATATGGGACATACAGTACAGGTTTCATGAATGTTTTGCTGAGTTAGCTGATTGTTATCTTGTAATATATTAAGCCGATAATAAACATACTAATGTATTGGTCTTCACACACCGACTGATCAGATGATGTAATTTAACACCAGTGAACCTATTAAGGTACTTGCTACGTTTACACTTTGCAAGCCTTTTAACAAAGTCGCATTACACCGTATCTCTAAACATTTTAAGTTTACTTGCGGCTCATAAATTTAGAAGCACTTCCTCATTTATGTGTATTCTAAGTGCTTGTCAATGACGGCAATTAGTCCACAATAGAAATATATATGATTGTACGTTCTCGATACGATAGTAAAACTTACATAACTAACACAATGTTACTTTGCTGGAAACGAGACCCGAGTTTGCATCAAATTCAAACATTGTATGATTGATGTTTGAAGATGTATTGCTTTTATAACGATGAAGTCATTGTCCTCTCACGTTTTGAATACTTATCAATTGATCATTACTATAATGAATTAAAATGTTATTTGAGTTTGTTTCAGTGGAAGAAAGAAACAACATGCGTCTAAATGATATCCCTGTAATATAATTTATGATCAAAATACATATATTGACACATGGATATATTTATGCTATCCAATATAATTTTGAAATATATAAAGTATCTTACAACACATACACAATAAAATAAAAAGACGAAGATAAACATTTCAAATATGTGAAATATATATAATTTATTTCAAGATATACAAGTGGGTTCCCTGTGAGGGATCCCACACAAATACAGGTTTGGTGGTACTTTGGATATGTCAGATGAAGGTTAGTCATGCTTATTTTTAATGACAAACAAGACATCATAAAACCTATTAAATATATATGTATTTAGTCAAGTAAGGCAACGAATTTTATTTCAACGAACCGTGTTTCCTGTATTTTTGCTCTAAAGTTGTAGCTCAGAAACATGTAGTCACACAGTATGTCAACGTGGTCGCCCCTTATGCAATGTTGTTTATTAGGATTGCGAAATGTGACATTAATGTTTGTTTGGGACCACAGAGTGATATATTATATATTTTTGGTGACATTTTCTGTCAAGAACTATGTATTTTTGAACATTTATACCAGAATTATGACTCTCGGATTTCCACTTTTCTATTTTTATCTTAATGTTACAATTATCATCATAAATGATTTGCGAATACTGGTCATTTAATTATTCGAAATGTAAAGGGCATTATGTACTAGCATATTGTATTTATTGCAACTCTATCAATGTCAACATGGTTCTATGACGAAGTATATTCGTTTACCTCTTACTTTTTTTCGGTTGAAGTGTATAAAGTAGGTGACTAAAAAGCAAAGCATAGTAAAGTATTTGACATTTGAATTAGATCTAACCTTTCTATATTTACAGATGATAAAGGTACAAGACCCGAACTCCATCTAGCAAACTACAGCATACAACATTAGAAAATTTACGCTGAAATTGATCTATGCCTATTCATTGTTGACACTGGCCTTATGCCAAATTGTCTGTCACATGTCACGAAGCATTAGCTTTTAACCAGATGTACAGCAAATGTCAAATGAAGATGGTGTGTATCCATCGTCCATTTCTTTCACATCTGACGTAAACGATAATATCGCTGAAGAAATCGAAATTGAAACCACTACAGCAACGGTCGTTTATGCTTCCAGTAATATTGAAACCAGAAGACCACCAGCTGATTCTGCTGACATCAGTGCACCAACATTTGTTTTTACTTCACATTATATTGACACCAGTACACCAACATTCGTTTCTACTTCCAGTGATTTTGAGATCAGTGCACCAGCAGTTGTTTCTACTTCAAGCGATATTGAGATCATTACACCAACAGATGTTTTTGCTTCAAGTGATATCCTTATTGCAACTCCTATTTTCGACGACGATGATGCTTTTGCTTCTGGAAGTGAGGGGCAAATATTACAAGTTAACCCCAGTGATGACAACTATGTGATCAGTCATTGTGAAGATGAACTAGACCTTCTAAATGAGGTTATTTTGAATAAAATAGAATCTTTTGAAGAAATTGACATAGATCAGTTAATGAGTTTGTATAGGGCTGATGCAACAATTGCGTTAAAGTCCGTTGGTAATATTCCACGATTTGAACAGATTTACGAGTATTCTCATCAACGGAAGAAAGAACAGAAACATTCGACAGAAACAGTATGTTCATTTAATACACAGATCGCGCTCCATGACAAGATTTCTTCACAATCTGAACATTTGAATGCTTACTCTGTCAATACAGACAGCGAATCTACTAATGAGGTAGATATTGACACAGACATTGAAATTTTAGAATATTCAGTTAATAGCCCTTCTTCCAATAGCACCACTTCAGCATCGTCGCATGCAAGCGAGATAATTAGGACACAAACGTACGGCGGATCTGCCAAGCAGTTGATTTCATCTGACCTTGAACCTGATAAATCTTTGAGACCTGATAAACCATTGGAAACTGATAAACCGATGAAAGACATGTTAATGCGAGAACTGCAATTTAAGATACAATACAGGCGTATGTTAAGCGGGGAACCAGAAATTATATTGGGTAATGAAGAACCTCCAGAATATACGGTACTATGTTTAGTTTATTGACTTTCGTCTTAATATACTAGACGATTGTGAACATAATTTACTAGACGTTTATTTCGTGTAAACTAAATGTACAAGCATATATGAATATATGTACAGGTACCAAATTGTAACGACGTCACTCAGACAGGGTAAAAGACACAAAATACAGATCACACTACTGAAATGAAGATGACAAAGTTACATCATAATATAAATTTCCATTTAATAATGTTCAATTTCTTCGACACAATTGCCTACGACAATCCTCAACGTTGCTTGCTAGTCCCAACAGTTCTAATTCGTATTTTTAAATGTGTGATAGCCACGAAAGTGTCGCCAAATATATGTTTATATATGTTTAGGCAAGTGACAAAATTGTCAATGGTTCACAAACACAAATTAATCGAAACTGGGCGGAACGATTAATGCAACATCAATAACAGATTTTATGTATAGTCGGTATTAATGTTGTTGATAATAAAGGATTAACCCATATACTGGAAATAGGGGGAATCTTGATTTTCTGTTAATAAGCCCGCTGCAATCGTCTAAATTTAAATAGTCTGCTTTACCTGTATCGCTTCGTCCGTTTATAACGATTCTCACTTGCATTTTATTGACTGTACGCGTGCACATTATTGGTTTATTTTTCGGTACCATGCTTTGTGTTTCTTGTATTTCAGCTAACTCCAGAAGAAACGGAAAAACGTGACAGACGGATGCAGCTTAACAGAATTTCGGCCCGACGAGCACGAAGACGACGACGCAAACGGGAAAGAAATTTGCTTCATGTAATTAGAGTACCAAATATTTTAATTATAAATATTGTAAGCACACATAAAAAAGTTTGTTGGCCTATTTATATGTAACACCTCTCTCGAAGCGACCGAATGCGATAAAGTGATTTCAGTTTTCCACCAATTGTGATCAGTTATGCACAGTGTATGTTTGTCGATAAGACGAGTTCAAAGATGGACCGGAATCACCACAGTGAGACATTTTGTGAGTCATTTTGGTTAAATAGACCAATAGATTAAACAATCTTCAAAAATACTTTACACGCATTACCACGTGATCTCTTTAAAATAGGTTAACAACTGCACAAGTGATAAGCGAGTACAATAATTGGATGAAACATTAGATTAATATGCATATGATTGGCATGTATGAAAATGTCTAGATATGTCAATTTTCACTAAAGTTATTTTCCTTATTCCCATGTGCGTGTTTGTAAGATAAATAGTTCTAACCGTTCCTTGACATGAACCCTTTTTTCGAACTGGGCCCGTATTCACTTACCTATTCTTAGACTTAAGACTAAGAAAAAAGAATTTTGTTGAAAATGCAATGATCGAAGAATGTGAGCAAATTGGTTTATAATGACCCTTTGTTTTCCGTTAGGTTTGTTTACACAACGTTCTTTTTGTTTTAGTAGCTGTGTGTTTAAATGTTCCCGCAAGTTTTGCAAGTAGTTTGATGGTCAGAATTCTGGCGATGATTGGCAGTTAATAAATAATATGACCTGTTACATGTATATTTATACCATTTACTAGTAGAGTATAAAGGACGCATCTTCAATACTAAAATTCAATTGTCTTTTACCATTTCAGACGTGTAAACAAAGGCATCAAACATATTTGGAATTGAAGAAAGAACGCGACAAATTGAAAGAAGAACGGAATGATCTGACAATGAAAGTCTGGAATCACCTTCCGTTTTGCACTTTCTTAGATAAACCGAAATGAATAAAACTTTTGTTTAATTCTCTGTAACACAAACAATTAGTCATGTGCCAACTGCATGTGCTTTACGCTGGACATAAGCATATAACATGTTCCATGAAAGAAGCTTTGAAAATCGACTGAATATACGCAGTTGTGGTTAAACATATTATTACATTCTTAATTTATTTTACATATTTATATTTCATCTACCTATTGCAATTAGTAATTATTATGCGTACTTTTATTGTGTCTTAAATAATACGGATATTAAACAATTAAAAACTTGAAGTTTGCAGTTAACCTTTGACAACTGCTTTTATCGCCAGTTAACTACATGTTTATACTTGTCATATAAGTAAACAGCTATTCGAATTAAGTCTACGTTATTAAATAGTTCGTTGTAAATATAATAATATTCTAATATACAGTTAAGTATAGATTGAATTTTAAATGTGCACAAATAATAGTTATAGTAGATTATTGAGGTTTTTAGGTAGTGCTCAAAACGGATTTAGTGACTTTAACAATTGATTTCTTAGCAATGCAAATTCTCGGTTATCATAAGCACTAATCGATGTACAATAAAACATACACATACAAAAGAATATAATAGCAAAAAATATAAATCAAGACATTGTGCTTATAACGATATGTGTATTTGTGGCCTTGACCTTGGTATAGGCAGGACAGGAGTATGACATAACCAAGATGCACACATGTAAACGTTTATTGAACACACACATACATTTACATGCATTAATGCATACATATACATACCCAAATATGTACATGAGTACAAAATTAACTAGGTACATGAAAATCATTGCCTATCGTGTACAACATTAGCACAACAAAGTATTTATTATGCCTCAGTCACACATTCCCGATTTTTTCCTGCCGATTCAAATATGTCAAAAGTCGGGACAATATTCTGATATTCGGGGCTCGACATTCATTTTTTTTATCAAAAGATCGAATATGTCCCGACAGCGTCCCGACAGCGTCTCGACAGAGTCCCGATTCTACCGAATGCGATCCGACAGTGTCCCGACAGCGTCCAGACAGCATCCCGACATTCCCGACTTTTTTATTATTAGCATTCATGGTGGACCGGTCAACGTTCTGTCCATTAATGACAAGCACAAACGAACACGCACACAGCACACGTTATTTACCAGACTTGATATATGTATATATAATAGTTTATGTAATATCATTCCCGTTCCACCGGTTATTGTTCCGAAGCCGTCCCGACCCCGTCCCGACGCCGTCCCGACACCGTACCGAATTTGATCCGATACAGCCGAATATATCCCGAAAGAGTCCCGACTATATACATTCGGCTGAGTCTCCCGAATTTTAAGGGACAACCTAAACTGTCGGGAGTGCTTGGCCGATCACGCCGAACGTGTCCCGATGATTACCGATTCTCAGTATAACGTCCCGAAAGCGTCCAGAAAGCTCCCGACAGCGTACCGACAGCGTCCCGATATTCCCGATTTTTGTATTTTTTGTATGTAGCGCTGTCGGGACGCTGTCGACAGCCATAATCGGGAATGTGTGACTGAGGCATTACGGGAAAATCTTAACTGTCGGGATTGCTTGGCCGATCACGCCGAACATGTCCCGATAATTCCCGATTCTTAGGACAGCGTACCGACAGCTTTCCGAAACCTCCAGACAGCGTCTCGACAGCGTCTTCACATACCCGACTTTTTTATCATTTGTATCGTCGTGCTGTCGGGACGCTATCGGGAGCCATAATCGGGTATATGTGACTGAGGCTAAAACGGTGCATAAAGCCTCAGTCACATATTCCCAATTAAGGGTCCGAATACAAATAATAAAAAAAGTCGAGAATGTCGGGACGCTTTCGGGACGCTGTCGGATCGCACTTGGGAGAATCGGGACACTGTCGGGACGTTGTCTTCACATATTCGATCGTTTGATCAACAGTTGAATTTCGAGCACCGAATCTCAGAATAGTGTCGAGACTTTTGACACATTTTATTCTGCACGCTGTCGGCTCAAGAACAATCGGGAATGTGTGACTGAGGCTTAAGACTTCATTAAGAAACGCTTTGGTGAATGAATGTAAATTATATAAATACATTTAAGTATATATGTGATGCATTCTTATGTATATAAACATTAAGGCGCCTATTTATAATTTGTAATAAGAATACAATTAGACTGGAATCCCTTGTTACGATAAAAGAGTGATTGAGAGTCCTAACCATATTTAGTCTACACGTAATCATAATATATAAACCAAACCGAAACTAAATATAGACATGAAATAATGTACAATACACATTAAATTATTATTATAGCTTAACGGAACACGACACACAACTGTAATCCCTGGTTCAGAGCTGGCATGATTGAGCGTCATGACCATATATAGACTACTTTTTTAATCTTATATAAAATAGACGATACTAAATATAGAAATGCGATAATGTACAAAAATAACCAACATTGTTTTCATTACTTTTAAGCGGAACAAATAAAATTAAACAACTTAATAAACGAGCCTATACAACTATAAGTTCGTGGGTGTTAAGCTTTCGACTTAACAAATCACATTAAATCGATCTGAATGTAAACTAACTATTTTATTTGTCCAAATTGCCAATATTTATTCGGAAATCCGTAATCTTTCGAGTACTTGAAAATTAACATAACCCAAAATATACAATTTTAAACTGCCTGTAAGTTCGTGGGCAACTTTTGTAGACGTCATACGCAGAGGCCCTTCCCTTGATTTTCGTGTTTTGATATAATTACGAATACTTTGTAATTTTCCTTGTTTATTTCCTTTGATTTTTGTTGGTTTTTAATGAAAATTAAAATTTACAAAATATTCATTAACAGCGCAAGGCTGTAAAAATTTAAATTTCAAAACACAAATAACTGCAATAAACTTAATTATCATTGTATATTTATCTGTCTATGTTTTTACGCATATTTTGCTCATGAATATAATCCGGCTGTTCATCGGCTCACACTTGCACAGAATTTCGACACGCGACGTTGCGTCATTCAAGAGAAAACTACGTCATAACTTCATCCACGAACTTACCGGAGGCCACGAACCTGCAAGATTAGATGCTAGTTGTAGTAGTACTAGTACTAGTACTTGTAGTGGTTGTAGTAGTAGTAGTAGTAGTAGTAGTAGTAGTAGTAGTAGTAGTAGTAGTAGTAGTAGTAGTAGTAGTACAAGTTCACGAAGAAAAAGTAGTATTAGAAGTACTACTACTAGTTGTAGTAGTTGTTGTAGTAGTAGAAGTAGAATTAGTAGTAGCAGTAGCAATAGTAGTAGTAGAAGTAGTAGTAAAAGTAGTAGCTGTTGTTGTTGTGGTATTAGTATAAGTAGTAGTAATAGTAGTAGTAACAGTAGTAGTAGTAATAGTTGTAATAGTAGTAGTAGTAATAGTAGTAGTTACAGTTGCAGTAGCAGTGGAAGTGCGGTAGCAGTAGCATCAGCAGAAGTAGTAGTAGTAGTAATGGAGGTTGTGGTGGTGGTAGTTTGAAACTATTAAAAAACGCTTGACTTTCAGGAATTATCTGTTTCGATTTACAAAATCATTAACATCGCTCTAGCATTCCCTACACGTAATTTAACAACTCACTATGTCACTGTTATTGATAATGTTTGATATTGTCAGTAACAACAAATAAACACACACACACGCACGCACGCACACACACATACACACACACAAGTACACACGCACACACACACACACACACACACACACACACAGTGCGATATTTTAATGAAACCAAATACATTCATACATACACATGGGATTGCATATGGGTTGGGTGGGGTCAAGGTCACTGTTATTTAAAATAGAAATCTTAAATCAGTCTGTGCAAAATCACCAAAATGCGTTTTATCATTTTTGAATTATGCTTTGCTCACTCCTCAATTAAGGGAAGTAATTCACTAACTTCAGAAGTCAGGTTCGTGCATGCAACACATCATCTTGTGATTGTGATCATTTCTGCCAATTTATCTGAAAATCCCTGCATGCATGGCAATATTATGCTCTGGAAAATTATTTGACCTTGACCTTGATTAATGACCTTGACCTTTCAGCTACAGACCTGGTTCTTGAACGCCACATGCCGTCTCATAATGCTTACCACTTCTGCCAAGTTAGTTGAAAAATGTTCTTGCCGGACAAAATTATGCTCCAGACAGAATCCATAGACTTAATTCTTATACTTGACCTTTGACCCTAAAGTGACCTTGAACTTGGACCTAGTTTTTGCGGGCGACACATCGTCTTACAATGGATATCACTTCTGCCAACTTATTTGAAAATCCTTTCATGCTGGACAGAGTTATTGCCTGGACAAGAATCTTAACATATATACGTATACTTGACCTTAAAGTGTGACCTTGACCTTGGACCAAGGCACCTGGTTCTTGCATGCGACACTGCCGCATAATGCTTATCACTTATGCCAGTTGTTTGAAAATCCTTCCCTGCTTGACAACATTATGCTCCGAACATGGTCTATGGCTTAAATTCTAAGATTTGACCTTTGACCTTTTAGTGTGACCTTGACATTATACAAAGGGACCTGTTTCTTGCGCGCAACACACCGACACCCCATCTTTAACACTTCGACCAAGTTAGTTTAAAATCCTTCCCTGCTAGATAAAAATGTGCTCCAGACAGTATCTATGACTTAAATGACCATTCACCATTAAGTATGACCTTGACCTTGGACCTAGGGACCTGGTTCCTGCGCGCGACACACCGTCTTACCATGCTCAACTCTTGTGCCAAGTTATTTGAAAATCCTACCAATACTAGACAAAATTATGCTTTAGACAGGGTCTATGGCTTAAATTCTTAAATTTTACCTTTGACCTTAGACCTAGGCAACTGGTTATTGCGCGCGACACACCGTCTCACCATGCTCAACACTAGCCCAAGTTATTTGAAATTCCTTCCATGCTGGACAAAATTATTGTCCGGACAGGGATAGTAGGCTTAAATTCTTATATTTGACCTTTGACCTTTCAGTGTGAACTTGACCTTGGACCTAGGGACCTGGTTCCCACGCACGACACACCGTCTCACCATGCTAAACACTTGTGCCAAGCTATTTGAAATTCCATCCATGCTGGACAAAATTATGCTCCGGGCCGGGTCTATGGCTTAAATTCTTATATTTGACATTTGACCTTTAAGTGTGACCATGACCTTTGACCTAGGGACCTAGTTCTTGCGCACACACACCGACTCACCATGCTCAACACTTGTGCCAAGTTATTTGAAATTCCTTTCATGCTGGAGAAAATTATGCTCCGGACAGGGATAGAAGGCTTAAATTATTATATCTGACTTTTGACCTCTAAGCGTGACAAAGGCCTTGGACCTAGGGACCTGGCTCCTGCGCGTAACACACCGTCTCACCATGCTCAACACTTGTGCCAAGTTATTTAAAATTCCATTGATGCTAGACAAAATTTTGCTCCGGACAGGGATAAAAGGCTTAGAATCTTATATTTGACCTTTGACCTTTAAATGTGACCTTGACCTTGAACCTAGGGACCTGGTTCCTACGCGCGACACACCGTCTCACCATGCTCAACACTTGTGCCAAGCTACTTGAAATTCCATCCATGCTAGACAAAATTATGCTCCGGACAGGGTCCCGGCTTCTTGTGCGCGACACGCCGTCTCACCATGATCAACACTTGTGCCAAGTTATTTGAAATTCCTTCCATGCTGGACAAAATTATGCTCTGGACAGGGATAGAAGGCTTGACCTTGGACCTATGAACTTGGTTCCTTTGAGCGACACACCGTCTCATTATGCTTAACATTTCTGCTAAGTTATTTGAAAATCATCCAATGCTGGACAAAGTTATTGTCCGGACAAGAATCCGAACATACGTACACACGTACATACGTACACACTCACATACGTACACACGTACATACGCACGTACCCACGGACAGGGTAAACTCTATATGCCTCCCCCCCCCCCCCATCATTGATGGTGGGGGCATAACAACAACATTGAATTGTTTTATTTTCTATGAAAACTAATATAATTATAGTTGTGACTCACAACTACAAAATAGTACAATCATTATCCTAGGTCATAGCTGCTTGTAACAGTCAGGAGCAGTCATTGAACATCAACTTCTATAAAGTTACATTGCGCAACGTTCTGCGCAGGTTGCTCCCCTTTGAATAATGATGAGGGCAACATAACGAAACAAAGCCATAAAACATTATATAAATACTGACTTCCTTGAGGGTGACAGTGCGTCTTGTAAACCCGAGGCAACAGTGTTTGTCGAGGGTTTACGAGACGCACTGTCACCCTCAAGGAAGTCAATATTTATTTTATTATTCCGAACAATCCCGTATCATTTGCGTACCGGGCGACATAGCGGTAGCGGGCGATATTGCCGGGCGACATATCAAATTGTTGCCCGCTGCAGTTTATAGAGAAATAATCAAGTGAGGTATAATAACACAAAATGTTGCCTGTTGGGAGGAGCTTGTTTCAGCAAAGTGGTGAACAGTTAAAAACGCTTAATTATCATTTATGTAGTAAAGTAGGTAATAATACCATTTATGGATATCTAATATTCACATGTTTCAATGATGCACAGGCAAATGACCAATCGAAATGTAGGTTATATTCTAAGTTATTTAGAACATATTAAGTTTACCCTTAATGGCTAAGAACGGGCTCCTTCTCTCCGCCCCTTCGTTAACAGTAAGATTTTACTGCATATGTTCTAACTTTTACATAATAACCGGTAACCGTTTGGATATGCACGCAATATGTACAGGATGTGTGTATGGATGGATAGATACTTTCATTAGTCATAACCGTAAGACACAGAATCGGTTACGGATATGACGTCAAAAGTTCCAGCACGCGTTAAAATTACGTCATAAATATACGGGCCATTATTTAGAAAGATACGAAGATTAGACTGTACAGTGATTTTTATAACTTTTTCCCTCACACTAAAGCTAAACTTAGTGCCACAACAAACAATGCTCTTTTGATTAAATGCGTTACATGTTCACATTCTGGATATGGGTTTTTATCGTAATGTATAATAAATTATATGAATAATTAAATATGGCATGTTATGTGTAATGATATTTACAATTATACTACCGTTGTATTTATTTTGGGACATAGTACATCGATCACTTTGTTGGACAAGTGACTGAAATTGGTGGCGATTTTACAAATAAGTTTAAGCTCTAGCTTCTTTTGTTTTCTCTCAAAAATATTTTATTATTGAAATATTTAATTCGGCTCCATTCAGACGAAACAACAACAATATGTCTTTTTGACATACATGAACACTATATTCTAGCAGTGTAATTTATTAACAAGATACATACATTGACGTTTGTATATATTTGTGTCTGCCAATATAATGTTAAACACAATATAATATATGTGCACACAGCAGATAATAATGTAAAAGTCAAAGGTAACGCGTATCAAAACGAAATATGTATAATAAACTATTTCTTTCCTACTTAGGTTGATTAACGTTCCTACTATATTCTAATATGTATGTTAAACAAATGGGTTTTCCTCTATGGGAAACCAAACACTGGCTTGGTGGAATGTCGGATGTTTCAGATGAAGGTTAGTCATTACTATATTTACTGATTACAAATACATTAACATATCAAACATATGCCGTTTCAATTAAGAAAATATTTCTAGGTATCTATCTAAGTTTCCTGACTTTTTATTATTATTATACACTTGTAGATGGGATGCATGTATTCACTTAGTGTGTCAATATAGCTACTGTGTATGCAACGTCATTATTTAGGATTTTGATTTACCATTCGTGTTTATTTAGAAATATTGTCTTGGACTCTAGAAGGAGACCCTATAATACGACATAATGACATGTTTCCTTTCTAGAAACTTCATTTTCGAATGTATATACCAATATCATATATAAATGGAATTCCAGCATTTCTATTTTAATCGGTATGTTATGTTAACGTTTCCTACACGACCAAAAGCAGTTAATCTCATACAATGTTAATACTAGTTCTTGAAATTATTCAAAATAAAAATGACAAATTATACTCACTATGTCCATGTCATGAAGTATATATTGTAGCCTTATCAACATCAATAATTAATTTTAGACGACGTAGTTTAATTTACTTCTTACTTTTAAAGGGTGGGGTTAACATTTATTTGATTATAGTTTTAAGAACGAGTAAAGTTAAATTACGTATTGTACAGTTGCATCATATCTAAACTTCTATATTTACAGATGGTTCGGACAAAATGTCCGAACTGTACCTAACAAACCAGCATAAACAAATTGCAGTGGATCTATGCCTGTACATGTGTGGTAACTGGCCGAAAGCCAAAGGATCCAATGCAGTGTTTGCTTTGAACCAAATGTCAAATGAAGACGGTGGGTATCCATCAGACATTTTTTTCATTTCTGACGTGAACGATTATATCGCTGAAGAGATCGAAATTGATACCGGTATATTAACAGTATCTGCTGCTTCTTCAAGTGATATTGTAATCAGAACACGAACAGGTGTTGCTGCTTCAAGTTATACTGAAATAAATTCGCCAACGGATCTTATTCCTTCATGTGATATTGAAATAAGTACACCAACTACACCAACAGTTGTTTCAGCTTCAAGTGATATCCTAATTGCAACGCCTATTTTCGACGACGGTGACACATTTGTTTCTGGAAGTAAAGGACAAATATCACAAGGTAATTCCAGTGAGGACAACTTTGTAATTAGTCACAATGATGATGAGCTGGACCTTCTGAATGAGGTCATTTTGAGTAACATAGACTCGTTTGAAGAAATTGACATTGACCACTTCAGGAGTTTGTATAGTGTTAATCTTGAACATACGTCAACATCTTACGCGTCAGTTGGAAATATTCCGCGATTTGAACATATATTTGAGTTTTCCAATAAACGGAAGACACAGAAGAAGTTTTCGTCTGAAGCATTTTGTTCACTTAATACGCAGATCGCGCTTCATGACAAGATTTCTTCACAATCTGAGCATTTGAATACTTACTCTGTGAATACGGAATCTTCTAATGAGGTAGATATTGACACAGACATTGACATTATAGAATATTCAGTTAATAGCCCATCTACCAACAGCACCAGTTCAGCATCGTCGTATACAAGCGAGATAATTAGGACACAACAGTACGGCGGATCTGCCAAGCAGTTGATTTCATCTGATTTAGAACCTGATAAATCTTTGGGACCTAATAAACCATTGGAAACTGATAAACCGATGAAAGACATGTTAATGCGAGAACTGCAATTTAAGATACAATACAGGCGTATGATAAGCGGGGAACCAGAAATTATATTGGGTGATGAAGAACCTCCAGAATATACGGTACTATGTTTAGTTTATTGACTTTCTTCTTAATATACTAGACGATTGTGAACATAATTTACTAGACGTTTATTTCGTGTAAACTAAATGTACAAGCATATATGTATATAAGTACAGGTACCAAATTGTAACGACGTCACTCAGAAAGAGTAAAAGACTCACAATACGGATCACAATACTGAAATGAAGATGACAAAGTTACATCATAAAATAATTTTCCATTTAATAATGATCGATTTCTTCGACACAATTGCCTACGACAATCCTCAACGTTGCTTGCTAGTCCTAACAGTTCTAATTCGTATTTTTAAATGTGTGATAGCCACGAAAGTGTCGCCAACTATATGTTTATATATGTTTAGGCAAGTGACAAAATTGTCAATGGTTCACAAACACAAATTAATCGAAACTGGGCGGAACGATTAATGCAACATCAATAACAGATTTTATGTATAGTCGGTCTAAATGTTGTTGATAATAAGGGATTAACCCATATACTGAAAATAGGGGAAATCTTGATTTTCTGTTTATAAGCACGCTGCAATCGTCTACATTTAAATCGTCTGCTTTACCTGTATCGCTTCGTCCGTTTATAACGATTCTCACTTGCATTTTATTGACTGTACGCGTGTACATTATTGGTTTCTTTTTCGGTACCATGCTTTGTTTTTCTTGTATTTTAGCTAACTCTAGAAGAAACGGAAAAACGTGACAGACGGATGCAGCTTAACAGAATTTCGGCCCGACGAGCACGAAGACGACGACGCGAACGGGAAAGAAATTTGCTTCATGTAATTAGAGTACCAAATATTTTAATTATAAATATTGTAAGCACACATGAAAAAGTGTTTGGTGGCCTATTTATATGTAACACCTCTCTCGAATCGACCGAATGCGATAAAGTGATTTCAGTTTTCCACCAATTGTGATCAATTATGCACAGTGTATGTTTGTCGATAAGACGAGTTCAAAGATGAACCGGAATCACCACAGTGAGACATTTAGACCAATGCCATCAAATTGCTTAAACAATCATCAAAAACATTTTACCGCGTGATCTCTTTAAAATAGGTTAACAACTGCACAAGTGATAAGCGAGTACAATAATTGGATGAAACACTAGATTAATATGCATATGATTGGCATGTATGAAAATGTCTAGATATGTCAATTTTCACTAAAGTTATTTTCCATGTTCCCATGTGCGTGTTTGTAAGATAAATAGTTCTAACCGTTCCTTGACATGAACCCTTTTTTCGAACTGGGCCCGTATTCACTTACCTATTCTTAGACTTAAGACTAAGAAAAAATAATTTTCTTGAAAATTCAATGTTCGAAGAATGTGAGCAAATTGGTTTATCATGACCCTTTGTTTTCCGTTAGGTTTGTTTACACAACGTTCTTTTTGTTTTAGTAGCTGTGTGTTTAAATGTTCCCGCAAGTTTTGCAAGTAGTTTGATGGTCAGAATTCTGGCGATGATTGGCAGTTAATAAATAATATGACCTGTTATATGTATATTTATACCATTTACTAGTAGAGTATAAAGAACGCATCTCCAATACTGAAATTGAAGTGCCTTTTACCTTTTCAGACGTGTAAACAAAGGCATCAAACAAATTTGGAATTGAAGAAAGAACGCGACAAATTGAAAGAAGAACGGAATGATCTGACAATGAAAGTCTGGAATCACCTTCAGTTTTGCACTTTCTTAGAGAAACCGAAATGAATAAATTTTTTGTTCAATTCGCTGTAACACAAACAACTAGTCATGTGCCAAATGCATGTGCATATATACATAATATGTTTTATTGTTGTGTTACTAGTATCTGTGAAAAAAAAGTCTACTAAATTTAACAAACAACTAACACGGTATGAAATGGTCGTTGATGAGTTTGTGAATACCTCTCCAAAAACCACCTTTTGCAATGTACATGTTTTTTTAATGTGCTTTACGCTGGACACAAGCATATAACATATTCCATGAAAGAAGCTTTGAAAATCGACTGAATATTCAATATACGCATTTGTGGTTAAACATAGTATTATATTCTTAATTAAGTTTACATATTTATATTTAATCTAGCTATTGCAATTAGTAATTATTATGCGTACTTTTATTGTGTCTTAAATAACACGGATATTAAACAATTAAAAACTTGAAGTTTGCAGTTAACTATTGACAACTGTTTTTTTATCGCCAGTTAACTACATGTTTATACTTGTCATATAAGGAAACAGCTATTCTCATATTCGAATTAAGTCGACGTTATTAAATAGTTCGTTGTAAATATAACAATGTTCCAATATACAGTTAAGAATAGATTGAATTTTAAATGTGCACAAATAACAGTTATAGTAGATTATTGAGGTTTTTAGGTAGTGCTCAAAACGGATTTAGTGAATTTAACAATTGATTTCTTAGCAATGCAAATTCTCGGTTATCATAAGCACTAATCGATGTACAATAAAACATACACATACAAAAGCATATAATAGCAAAAAATATATATCAAGACATTGTGCTTAAAACGACATGTGTATTTGTGGCCTTGTCCTTGGTAGAGGCAGGACAGGAGTATGACATAACCAAGATGCAGACATGTAAACGTTTATTGAAAACACACATACATTTACATGCATTAATACATACATATACATACCCAAATATGTACATGAGTACAAAATTAACTAGGTACATGAAAATCATTGCCTATCGTGTACAACATTAACACAACAAAGTATTTATTATGCCTCAGTCACACATTCCCGATTTTTTCCTGCCGATTCAAATATGTCAAAAGTCGGGACAATATTCTGATATTCGGGGCTCGACATTCAATTTTTTTATCAAAAGATCGCATATGTCCCGACAGCGTCCCGACAGCGTCTTGACAGAGTCCCGATTCTCCCGAATGCGATCCGACAGTGTCCCGACAGCGTCCAGACAGCATCCCGACTTTTTTATTATTAGCATTCATGGTGGACCGGTCAACGTCCTGTCCATTAATGACAAGCACAAACAAACACGCACAAAACACACGCTATTTACCAGACTTGATATATGTATATATAATAGTTTATGTAATATCATTCCCGTTCCACCGGTTATTGTTCCGAAGCCGTCCCGACCCCGTCCCGACACCGTCCCGAATTTGATCCGAAACAGCCGAATATATCCCGACAGAGTCCCGACTATATACATTCGGCTGAGTCTCCCGAATGTTAAGGGACAACCTAAACTGTCGGGAGTGCTTGGCCGATCACGCCGAACGTGTCCCGATGATTACCGATTCTCAGGACAACGCCCCGAAAGCGTCCAGAAAGCTCCCGACAGCGTACCGACAGCGTACCGACAGCGTCCCGATATTCCCGATTTTTGTATTTTTTGTATGCAGCGCTGTCGGGACGCTGTCGGCAGCCATAATCGGGAATGTGTGACTGAGGCATTACGGGAAAACCTTAACTGTCGGGAGTGCTTGGCCGATCACGCCGAACATGTCCCGATAATTCCCGATTCTTAGGACAGCGTACCGACAGCTTTCCGATACCTCCAGACAGCGTCTCGACATAACCCGACTTTTTTATTATTTGTATCGTCGTGCTGTCGGGACGCTATCGGGAGCCATAATCGGGAATATGTGACTGAGGCTTAAACAGTGCATAAAGCCTCAGTCACACATTCCCAATTATGGGTCCGAATACAAATAATAAAAAAAGTCGGGAATGTCGGGACGCTTTCGGGACGCTGTCGGGAGCTGTCGGATCGCATTTGGGAGAATTGGGACACTGTCGGGACGTTGTGGTGACATATTCGATCGTTTGATCAACAGTTGAATTTCGAGCACCGAATCTCAGAATAGTGTCGAGACTTTTGACACATTTAATTCTGGACGCTGACGGCTCAAGAACTATCGGGAATGTGTGACTGAGGCTTAAGACTTCATTAAGAAACGCTTTGGTGAATGACACATTTCATTATGGACGCTGTCGGCTCAAGAACTATCGGGAATGTGTGACTGAGGCTTAAGACTTCATTAAGAAACGCTTTGGTGAATTAATGTAAATTATATAAATACATTTTAGTATATATGTGATGCATTCTTATGTATATAAACATTAAGGCGCCTATTTATAATTTGTAATAAGAATACAATTAGACTGGAATCCCTTGATACGATAAAAGAGTGATTGAGAGTCCTAACCATATATAGTCTACACGTAATCATAATATATAAACCAAACCGAAACTAAATATAGACATGAAATAATGTACAATACACATTAAATTATTATTATAGCTTAACGGAACACGACACACAACTGTAATCCCTGGTTCAGAGCTGGCATGATTGAGCGTCATGACCATATATAGACTACTTTTTTAATCTTATATAAAATAGACGATACTAAATATAGAAATGCGATAATGTACAAAAATAACAAACATTGTTTTCATTACTTTTAAGCGGAACAAATAAAATTAAACAACTTAATAAACGAGCCTATACAACTACAAGTTCGTGGGTGTTAAGCTTTCGACTTAACAAATCACATTAAATCGATCTGAATGTAAACTAACTATTTTATTTGTCCAAATTGCCAATATTTATTCTGAAGTCCGTAATCTTACGAGTACTTGAAAATTAACATAACCCAAAATATACAATTTTAAACTTCCTGTAAGTTCGTGGGCAACTTTTGTAGACGTCATACGCAGAGGCCCTTCCCTTGATTTTCGTGTTTTGATATAATTACGAATACTTTGTAATTTTCCTTGTTTATTTCCTTTGATTTTTGTTGGTTTTTAATGAAAATTAAAACTTACAAAATGTTCATTAACAGCACAAGGGTGCAAAAATTTTAATTTCAAAACACAATTAACTGCAATAAACTTAATTATCATTGTATATTTATCTGTCTATGTTTTTACGCATATTTGTGCTCATGAATATAATCCGGCTGTTCATCTCACACTTGCACAGAATTTCGACACGCGACGTTGCGTCATTCAAGAGAAAACTACGTCATAACTTCATCCACGAACTTACCGGAGGCCACGAACTTGCAAGATTATATGCTAGTTGTAGTAGTACTAGTACATCGCTCTAGCATTCACTACAGGTAATTTAAAAACTCACTATGTCACCGTTATTGATAATGTTTGATATTGTCAGTAACAACAAATAAACACACACACACACACACACACACACGCACGCACGCGCACGCACGCACGCACGCACACACAAACACACACACACACAAACAAGTACACACATACAACCGCACACACACACACACACACACACACACACACACACACACACACACACACACACACACACACACACACACACACACACACACACACACACACACACACACACACACACACACACACACACACACACACACACACACACACACACACACACACACACACACACACACACACACACACACACATACAACCGCACACACACACACTCACAAATTAGTACACAAATAAATGTGTTTCGTTCGATCTGTTTGTTGTAATGCTGCATCTCATGCGTCGCATACAGATCAACTAAAATGTGCAAGATCAATGTAAATAACTGCAAGATATGAAGTCCAACAACGTGTTTAAACTGTCTGCGATTTATTGATGCTATTAGATCATTTTACGCTACGTAAGTCATACATTTGATGCAAATAACATTATAATAATTCCATACAGTGCAACATATTTTAGTATCAGAAGAGCAATCTTTAAGCAGGTTAATTGCAGTGTATAACCGTGATTGCCCTTCTTGTTTTACTTTCAATAAGCTTTTTGTTTCTTTGAAGTCCTTTATAAATAACAATTAAACACCTTACCTGTTAAAGTATGTGCCTGCATTGAGACATAATCAAAGGGTCTGTTAACATTCGTTGATCCTCATTGTTTCCATCCGCACTACATACTCAAACATGGGCCTTCGTTGACCGTCGTTGTTTCTATCCGCGCTACATACCTTGACTTGTGTTGAACTTTGTTTCAATCAGCACTACCTATAATAAGATTCGTGGTTTCCATCCGCACTACCTATAATTACTTTCCTTGACTTGTATTTGTTCTATCCGCACTACCTAGTACCCATAATGACCTTCGTTGACCTTCATTGTTTCCATCCGCTCTTCCTATGATTACTTTCCATGACTTTAATTTGATCTCCGCACTACCCAGTACCAAAATGACAATCGTTGACCTTCATTGTTTCCATCCGCACTACCCATAATGCCCTTCGTTGACCCTCGTTATTTCTATCCGCACTTCGTATAATGACCTTCGTTGACTGTCATTGTTTCCATCCGCACTTCCTATAATTACTTTCCTTGACTTGTATTTGTTCTATCCGCACTACCTATTATCCATAATGACCTTCGTTGACTTTCATTGTTTCCATCCGCACTTCCTATAATTACTTTCATTGACTTGTATTTGTTCTATCCGCACTACCTAGTATCCATAATGACCTTCGTTGACTTTCATTGTTTCCATCCGCACTACCCATAATGCCCTTCGTTGACCCACGTTATTTCTATCCGCACTTCCTATACTGACTTCGTTGACTTTTATTGTTTCCATCCGCATTACCAATAATTTTCTTCGTTGGCAATCGTTGTTAACATCCGCGCTACCTATTATATCCTTCCTTTAACTTATTCCTTCCATTGTTCCTATCTTTCTCATTTAGGTTATGCGCGCGTATGCGCCGGATGGCAGTTTGACATTACGTAATAACTATGACTGTTTTTATATACACATACCACGTGCGAATTATATAAAAAAAAATACAATGGGTACCGTACCGAATCTCTTAATCCATTTAAACTAGCACAATATTATCCGTTTAATACCTATCACAGATGAAATGTTTTTTTAAATACGAGTACATTTATTATGGTGCATCTATCCGTTTGGCAATCTTGGGACATATTATATATTTTGGAATACACGAATCAACTCATTGGAATTACCATTGTTGCTCACTTTTGTGCAACACGGTTATCATGGAAACCCGATTATTTATCACATTAATGGAAGATATATCTGTTCCAAGGAAATCAAAGCTCTGGGAGGCTACAAAATGCAACGCTAAAGTATACAAAATAATACATTGTATAAATGCCTTCTTTTCATGGCGTAAGTTAAAGGGAAAAACATTTTGCATGCATGTCGTCCTTACTCTGTAGAAAAGTTAACATTCGTCGTCGAGTGCTCTGTGTGACATTCAAACATTCATAATACGTATTCAACTCGAACTGAATTGACAAGAGACTATATTGGTTGCGTGTCGTGGGAAAACCGCATGGGCGTAAAGTGTCACGTGACACTTTCCGCTTTTATAGTATTTTCTGTTTTAATGAAGTCTCTTCTAAACATATAAATCAAATGTAGGCGGAAAGTGCCGTCCTGGATCAGCCTGTGCGGACTGCACAGGCTGATCCAGGACGACACTTTACACACATACATTAAGCCCGGTTTTCCCACGACACGCCTCATATATCAAAACATTCAAGAAGATAACTATTACACAAAATGAAAATTCAACTGCACAAAATATAGAAAACAATACAAAATTTAAACTTCAATATGTGTGAATCATGACACATATCAGCTTTCAACACATATATAGGTGAAGCATATAAACGATTAACGGATTATGCATAAATGAAACATTTAACAAAGTTAACATTTATCAAAAGAACATCTGAAGGTTAAGTTAAGTTAATTCCTTCTTAATAATGCAAACACAGAAAAATACATATTTGAGCAGTTGTAGTTTACTTACCTTATAAATTATATATTTGATAACAATCCAGAAAACGTGTGCACTGCTCTATTTTTACATCCTATGTAATAGTTTTTTTCTGGTATGGGATTCCATTAGGTTATTTCCACCAAATATCTTAATAAAGAAATCAACCATTACAGGCACGCACTTCATATTTAATAATAATCAGAATTGTTTGTTAAACATGCTTTATTGAACGAAAACAAGCAACGATATCGCGTAATTATTTTTTTATGAACCAATAAACACAGGCGAACTTGCTTGTAATTAATTTAACATCACAAAATTATTGGTGTGGCATTTCTTTATAGGGTTCTTATTTTGTGTAATCGGATGTACGTTTTAAAGTGCGTATTTACGATTTTCACATCAATATGTGTTTACCTACGCATACTAAAAGTAATATTAAAATTAACTTTAAAACATAAAATTGAAAATAACTCAGGAAATACTAATTAATTGCGAAAATAAACCAAACACCAATGTCCAGTGTCTGATCGCTTATTAGTGTTGTGTAGCCTACAGCAGTCCTCGTTTTTTGGATTTTTGAAGTTGACAACGCTCTTATTATTCGTTGTTGATCGGATTTTCTTCTTCCATTTTAATCAAAACATATGATGGTATGGAGTTTTGATAATTTTATCCACACTGCTTTTGTTGTAAGATATATCGAATATACTACCTTTAATGTACATAGTAAAGATACATAAAGCCATTAGCTAAAAATAGTACATCGATGGAAATACCCAATCGGAACCCTCGGTAAAACTTAACCTCGTGTAATCCAACTCACAACCAGCAGTAGCACAGGTGCGGTTAAGCAGATGAGAATTTTATGGTGGTCATGTCGCTTACCTCGTTTAAGAATTAGTCATCTTCCCGAAGATTTGGCAGGTAAAACGTTTGCTTTTCGCTCATTTTTAATCTTAATCGCGTGACACGTGAAATAGTAGAATCACTTCTAAATGTGCATACATCTCAAACTGACAGCAAGCCGTTCTGTTGGCAAAGACAAAATTTAATATATTGCTGTATGGAGTATTGTTATGCTATATGCCATTTTGTTAATGTCTGTAAACTGTTTTATATCATATATTCGCGTTCTTGCTGCTTATTGGTCTAAAGTCAAAGAGCAAATAGTTTTTTTCGAGGTTAAACAAATGCCGTATTACTACATTATTAATACTTCCAATTAAGTGTTGGGTGTCGATTGTCGAGAACGATCAATGTTTTGCAAAGCACTGTTTAATCAAATGGTCGAAGAAGTCCGCTTAATGGAAGACTGTTGTTTTTTTTATTAAACAAGTTTTCGCTTGTCTAGTATTTTGTATACTTTAAATGCGAAACTGTGTACACCTCAACTTTGTAAAATACACCTTCAAGTTTCGGTGTCATTTTAATAGCCCTCGCAATTCATGTTGGTTTAAGCGACATTGATTGCGGTTAACAATTCTTCAACTTCGGTTTAACTACCTTTTACACCTGAGCGTATCATTTGCACAGAGTTGTGTTGTAGTGTACACGCTCGTTGAACTTTTAAGATATTTGTTTCAGGTCAGAATTTGAGCCACTGATAACCTCTTTTAGGCGTAAAAATATGTTGTTTACGGTTGCCCGACCTATCCTAAAAATGCCCCGACCATAGAACATTTTATTGTGTTTGTCAGATATATGTTTGTTTTATTTACCTTTTTCAATAATCAAATGTGTTTTTGGATAAATACGTTTTTTGTTTTAATATCATCCACTTATAAACAATGTTTAAGGATATTACTGATATGTTTTGAATATGTATTCAGTTTTAGAATCTTCAAGTTCACTATTTACCAAGTAATAATAAAACAATCCCGACCTACCTACTCTAATTTTTGGGGGCATGTAACCTGAAACAAACAATATTTTTACGCCTTACAAAGTATTTGTCTAATCAAGAATCGATGTGGTTACCTATAACTGTTTATTTTCTTTGACCAAATAGCACAGTTCTGCTGCGGGGTTATTGCTGTCAAAAAAATCCCAAAATATTTGAACGGTTTATTTCATGACTTAGCACCATGTATTTGAAAAAATGATGAACATGTATTTGTTCATTGACATGCGTATTGGTATCATAAAACAACATCTTGCATATGACTTAGCAATGCTTAACCATTCCTTAAAATCGATACGTCTCAATATTACATGTATATGGTAATACAATTGCTTAATTGATATACACTGTATAGTTCATGGTAATAGACTGCGTTTTCTCGTAACAGCTGATTCTCGTAAACATGTACCAACACAAATGATATATGATCGTTTATTACTGAAACGTAACAGCTGATTCTCGTATACATGTACAAACACAAATGACATAGGATCGTTTATTACTGAAACGTAACAGCTGATTCTCGTATAAATGTACCAACACAAATGACATATGATCGTTTATTACTGAAACGAACATTTAAAATAGTGCTCATTATAAAAGAGACATTATCCTTCAAAAGCATAATAACAATAGGAAATAAAAATTAACTATCAAATATAGTTTAAACTATATTGTGTATATAAGATCACATAATGTATTACTAAAACTTTGATAAAGTGAAAACAACATTAATTGTATACTTTTAAAAGTTTGTTTACATTGGCATATACATTTTACACAGTTTTCTCCTATGTACATGTAAGTTATGTCATTTGTATACTTTAGACTATATGTACTAAATCGTAAATATATTTAATTATTTTGTATGCATTCAATTCTTAATTGCTGTATGACTATTGAGGGTAATTTGTGTTAGTAATAATGAGACCATAATGTACAGAACCAACAGCAATTCAGTTATGTATATCATTGTGAGGTACCTGCGAGCCTTGGAAATATTATTTCGTCCAAATGGTATTGCATTGTATTGCATATCGTCCCTTGAAAGCCATAATGGGTCAACGGAATATGTGCACAGAAGGCTGATAGCCCCTATGGCTTTCCGTAGACGATATGCATTTGTGTCATCGGAATATGTGCAAAGAAGTCTGATAGCCCCTATGGCTTTCCGTAGACGATATGCATTTGTTATTCACCTATCCAACTACAGAACATTTATTTAACTGAAAAAAAGGTTATAATATATGTTTATTTTGTTGTTTTACTTTTAGGGCACATTCGAAATGTTCTCAGCAAATCCTGTACCAGATAACATGGAACAATAAACGAGTTAAAAGGGCAACACAGGTACGCCATCCGCAGTTAGAAGCTTTCTTATATTTCTTAAATAATTTTTCATTATTATTATTATTACTATTGTTCTAGTTGTTGTTGTTATTATTAGAATTATTGTTACAATTTTACTACTACTATACTACTTATAACAAATATGCGGAGGATTTGTCAACTTTAACACATTAATATGGTATTTCACGAAGCAATTAACATAATTTCTGGAGACCGATACATGGAATGATTGAAGCTAACTGAGACACCATCAAGTCCGTTTCCTCAAATGGCCCATAACAAATTGTCTTTGAGAACACTTGTACGGTCCCGGGGAACATTTCGAACCATATACATTATGCCACTTATGCAACTGCAAGAATGTTTGAAATAACTTTCACATGATTATTCCGACGCCAATATGGTTGATATTAGTTGCCTTCGTGGTTTATGTAAGACGATTTCAATTTGGTTCTTACTCCTATCTTTTCAAGGTCATGATAAACTTCACCATACAATGTTCACTATACACTGTGAATGCAAAGCGTCAAAGAAGACAGCAGCAAATCATTCCAATAAAATGAACATCGTTGATGAAGCAAACATCGCTGGCAAAACGAACTATCGTTGACATAACGAACATACCTGGCATACTGGACATCGCCGAAATGACCGAATGACCGAACGTCGCCGAAATTAAGAACAAGGCCGACATGAAGAACTCCGCTGCCATCAAGATAACTGCTTCGTAAAATCTATTGGGAGGTTATGTATGATGTATATTGTAGAATGCAATGTTATGCTTGAACGTAACCCCATTCAGTAAACTTGACAACATGAAGTCCATATTGATCTTATGATCTAACAGTAAAGTGTTCTTAATCCATAATGTTCAAAAATTACATACAATAGTGTAAGGTCAATTAATATGCGTTTCCGTTTACTTTACAAACTTTATTTTGCACCTGCAAAGTAGCTGTTGGCCTTTTGCATTGACCTGAGCAAATAATTTTAAAAGTTGTTTAAAATAAGTGAGTCATTGCACGTAATTCTCGTCTTTTCTTTATATTATGGCATTGTTTATATTATGTGTATGCATTTACAATAATGTGCGTTTAATTCGGTGCATACACGCATACATACACTAATTTGTATGTACCCTTGTTAACTGTATTATTGTGGCGTACATTGTTTTCAACATTTTAAAGTGTCACTCGCAATCTATGAGCAACAAATACTGCTCCTTAAGTAAGAAAACGTTAACAGCGGGTTGTGTTTAATTAATAACGTGTGATGGTCAATGGCAATCATTGTGCGTTTATTTCGATATAATTTATCATGCATTTCTCTACGTTTACATATGTTACAGAATCGAATTATATTTGTAAATCAAAGTAGGATGTACTCCTTAATCCATGCTGTCTAAATCTAAGTCAGAAACGTCTAATGAATTGATTACTTTATAGCAATCAGACAGTGCAATTACCGGCATAACTCTTATTATAAACATAATATAAATCGGAACACTGTACTGGAAGCACAAACGTACGTCTGTGTGTACATTTAGTTATTTTATTGTAACATTCTCTCTTGTCCAGGTTTCTTTCTTCTTTACTTTCATCGAAGCATTTAGAGTTAAATATTACATACATGAAATAAGGAAATGCCTTTATGCAGGTAGGAAACACTTCGCTATTTTCCAGTGTTTTGTTATCCCTTGTCCATTCATCCGGTTCTTTCGCAACATTAATTTAAACTTTAACAAGACTCAACATACCGGAAATATCTTTCCGGAGATAGGTAGCATTTGCCAATTTCCCACAATCGAGTTTGGTATCTCTTGTTTTTCGGTTACATTAAAAAAAAAAAAATTATTACATATACATTACATAAAATAGTGCACATCGTACCAAGCAAAGTCATTATGTAGGTCAAATTATATGGGATAGTAAAAATGTCCTGTTTCTGTCGCGACTACAAAGTATACTAAAATATTACATAACGCATAAGGACATATCCGTGTGTAGATTAACAGCACTTTGTAATTTCCCAGTGGTTTGACAGCTGGTCCAAATGTCCTTTTTGTCCTTTTTTTCATTATATTACACGAAACTAAAACAATACACAACGTTCCAGGGAATATTGTTCTCTTTTCCAATTTCCCAATGGTTGTCTTGAATAATTGTGAAAATATTTAGTTTCTCGCGTAGGATCACATTAAAATAGAACATTACATACACAATGAAATGTCATGCTGCAAGGACACACTTTGTACTTGCAGTACCAATGTTGGTAAACTCTAATGATCAGGTTTATATGTTATATATATGCTAATAAATGGTTTGAAAATAATAAATATATCAAATACTAAATATCATGGTGATTATGTATTATATCACGTATTCATTATAATAAAACAAGTTGTTTTAAACAATACATTTACAAAAATATATGCAAATTAAATCTAAAACAATACAATTATTGCACATATATAATCATACAAACTTAATAAAAACATAAATAAAAACGTCCCTGAAACCAGTATTTAAGTCTCTATTAACAAAAAAGCAAATTGATAATATACTATAAAAAGCATCAATTGGATGTAAAAGGTGTTTACTCATACATACCCGCACTGATATTTTCTAATAATCTACTTGGATATTAAGTACTAAAACTTATTTAAAATAATCACAAATGAAGCTCAATTGAATACACTGCTTCGTAACCAGTTAAATAACCTGAAACATTATATTGCATACCAGAAAATGTGATTATATAGATGGAGTATATATATAAGTACTGAAACTTATTTACAATAATTACAAATGAAGCTTAATTGAATACACTGCTTCGTAACCAGTTAAATAACCTGAAACATTACATTGCATACCAGAAAATGTGATTATATAGATGGAGTATATATATAAGTACTAAAACTTATTTAAAATAATTACAAATGAAGCTCAATTGAATACACTGCTTCGTAACCAGTTAAATAACCTGAAACATTACAGTACATCCCAGAAAATGTGATTATATAGATGAAACTCATTTTGCAATTGGAGTTTCATTATTCCTATATTCCCATTGGTTCTTCTGGTATCTCTTGTCCAATTACAGATTTCTTTTATATTAAACATTTATTGAAACTTCAACATGACACAACATACCAGAAAATATCCGTTCGCATGCAAAAAGCATTTTCCAATTTCCAACTATCGAGTTTGATATCTAGTGTCTGTTTCGTAACATGAAATAAAACTAAATATTACTGTATGATTTCAAAAATCTTTCTGTTACAGTTTGTTTAAATAGCCGGTCTGATTTGTTAATATTGAACGAAATAAAACAGTACATACCGCACAATAAAAACATCCTTCTGTAGGAATAGAACTCTTGGCTATTTTTCAAGGATTCGAGGACCTTATCTGTACCTTATCAAGGCCTTTGGTAGGAATCATTACGTTCGTTGCTCAGTGATATCTTGTCCAATTCCCGGTTTCTTTGGTATCATTGATTTAAAATTTGGACATGACACAAAATACTAAATCATAACATTTCATACATGACCTCTGGTTGGAGTCAGTTCGGTCGTTGTTCTGTGATTTCTTGTCCATTTCCCGGTTTCTTTGTACAATTTATTGAAGCTTGATCATGACACAAACCAGAAAATATCCGCTCGCAGGCAGAAAACATTTGCTAATTTCTCACCGTCGAGTGTTGTTTGTGTTTCGTAATAGAAAACAAACCTAAATTTGACATTCCGCATGGAAAATGCAATGTGTTTGTCAACTACTATGTGATTTCGAAAATCAGACTGAGCCCGTTTTCCCAATAGCCGGTCTGATTTTGTTGGGCTTTTTTTCGTGACAAACATGACAAAACATACCTGGAAATATCCGTTTGGATGTCAGAAAAAAATCTTACCATTGCGTTTGATGTATGTATATATTGTGTATATATTGTTCTTTCGTAACATGACACTAAATAAACTATTACATAACGAGTCTGTAATGTCCTTCTCAGGTCAAATACTGTGTGATCTTCAGATCAGTCTGTTATTTTGTTGTTTTTGTTCTCAATATCTGATCTTATTTTGTAATATTTAACGAAACATTACACACTGTAGAATAAAACATCCTTCAGTTGGAATAAATCACTTAGCTATATCCAGGGATTTGATGTCCAAATATCTGGTTTGATTGGTTTTGTTAATTTAAGCGATACTACATAGTCAGCATTACATACCATAGAATAAAACATCCTTCTGTTTGGAGATATCTTTTCGCTATTTCCCAGTGATTTGATTTATAAATATCTGGTTTGGTTGGTTTCGTTAATTTAAGCGATACTACACAGTTACATTACATAGAGGGAATTGTGGTTCTGGTTGAAAACATTTGCTCAATTTGGTCAGTTTTTGTAACATTTAACGAAACAAACACAGTACATACCATCGAGTAAAACATCCTTCTGTTGAGAGAAATCACTTTGCTATGTCCCAGGGGTTTGATTTCCAAATATCTGGTTTGGTTTGTTTTCTAATGCTAACATATACTAAATAGTCACATAACATACAGGGAATGGTGGTTTTGGTAGAAAACAATTTGCTCAATTCGGTCAGATTTTGAAACATTTAACGAAACAAAACATTACATACATAAGTTTTATTCTTCTGTTGGGAAAAATCACTTCGCTATTTCCCAGGGGTTCGATGCCGAAATATCTGGTTTGGTTGGTTTGGTAAATTTAAGCGATACTATTTAGTCACATAGCATACAAGGAATTGTGGTTCTGGTAGAAAATAATTTGCTCAATGTTGTCAGATTTTGAAACATTGACCGAAACAAATGCATTACCTACCGTATAATAAAACATCCTTCTGTAGGGAAATAACATTTGGCTATTTCCCAGGGGTTTGATTTTCAAATATCTGGTTTAGTTTGTTTTGTAATGTTAAGAGATACTAAATAGTCACATAGCATACAGGGAATCATGCTTTTAGTAGAAAATAATTTGCTCAATTTGGTCCGCTTTGAACGAAACAATAAATTACATAACATACAATAAAACATTCTTCTATTGGGAGATAACACTTGACTATTTCCAAGGGCTTCGATACCTTTGTCCAACTTTCGGATGTGCTTTGTTTTGGTTACGCGAAACTTATTCGTCAAAGAACGTACAGAAATTACGCTTCTGCTAGCAAACATTTTGATCTCCCCAAGTGGTTGTTCTATGATTTCTGGTGCAATTCCGGTTCCTTTCAGATATTGAAACTTAAACATTCCACACTCAAAGAAAATATCATTTTGCCGTAAGATAGCATTTGTCAATTTCCCACTACCAAATTTGGGCATCTGAATGGATTCATAATATGAAATAAAAAAATTAAAAAAATGTATTACACAATTTCATTTTATAAGTCACATATTTTGTAACCTCCCATGCCGTGTTTAAGTTCAAGGATCAGATTTTATGGGAAAATGTTTCCCAAACTCGAACACTATATAATATAGCAAAACCTTTCACATATCTGTCTGAAGGTAGGAAACCCTTGGCGATTTACCAGTGGTTACGTGTCACGTGTTTAATATCAAGTGATATTGCACTAGACTAGCACATGACACACATAATGTACAATTAGACGTCCTTCTGAATAAAAAAAACATTTTTCACTGAATGGTCTTTTATTTCATATAAACATATTTGGTACTAAAGATGTAACTTTTGTATGGTGCATCGAAGTTCCATTGTTCCGTATAAGCTGACTGATATACTCGTGATTTCTATTCCATCAATTCCATCAATTCTGAGTTCTTTGTATTCTTATTAAATGTTCCAGTACAATTCTTTTTTTTCCGTGATTGATGCTTTTAAGTTGATTTCTATTGACGCAGTTTTACTTCATCGTTTACTTTACAAACGTATATATATTTATTTGCCCTTTGTACAAAAGTTCGCGTTGTGTGCTACGGTATTCCTCTAAGAGGTATTTCCGAATCTGTGATTGTTGCGCCATATTTATTTTCGTTAGACTTTCGATAATTGTTAGTCAGTACCTATATGGTAATCAAAGATGACTTTTTATATATATGGTTGTTACTATGCTTTATGTTGCATACGGTCTGTTTGTATTCATTAAATGTTTTTACGACTTGGTACAATGTTCATCCAAGAAGGCTGTCTGAATATTCTGTGATTTTTACTCCATAATGTTATTGAGTAAGACTAGTATAAATGTTAGCAGCACCTCTATTCATCTGTTGCTTCAGTGGTTCTCAGAGATGCCTTTCTAAATATGTGACCGCTGTAAGCCCTTTATTCGAACATAAACAAGTTAGTCATACAAGCCGTGTTGATGGTGTGCTACGGTTTTCCTCACAGAAGACTGTATAAATCATCTGTGAATGTCACAATATTGTTATTAAGTATGCTGACCCTAAAGATAAGTCTGTTCCTATATGCTCTTTTTTTAATGGCGTCTATGTCCTTTCAATACGACTTTCTGAGTCAGAAGTTGTTAGCTCTTTATTAAATATCTAAAAAAATATTCGTACTTTTGCAGCATGTGTATGTTTATGGTATTCTTAATAAATGTTTTGAGCACTTGGGCATATATTTGTATCATTGTTTCTCTGAGATATTTTTCCAAGACGGGTTGTAAAATCGGTGTAGTCATGCGTATCTGGTCATTGCCATTAACATGTTCTTTTTTCCGTGTTTGATGTTATTAAGTTTATTGCTATTGACGCAGATTTACTTCATCAATTACTTTACAAACGTACATATATTTATTTGCCGTTCATACAAAAGTTCGCATTGTGTGCTACGGAGTTCCTGTAAGAGGGATTTCCGAATCTGTGATTGTTGCGCCATATTTCTCTTCTGTAGACTTTCGATAAATTTTGGTCAGTACCTACATGTTCATACAAGATGACTTTCTAAATCTATGGTTGTTACTATACCTTTTATTGCATAAGGTTCGAACGTGTTCATTACAGGTTTTTATGGCGTGGTACAATGTTCATTCAAGAAGGCTATCTCAATCTTCTTTAATGTTTACTCCATATTGTTATACTAGTATACTTGTCCATGCTAGTATAAATGTTAGCAGCACCAATGTTCATATGTGGCTTTAGTAGTTTTCAGAGATGCCGTTCTAAATATGTGACCGCTGTAAGCCCTTTATTCGAACATAAACAAGTTAGTCATACAAGCCGTGTTGATGGTGTGCTACGGGTTTCCTCACAGAAGACTGTATAAATCATCTGTGAATGTCACAATATTGTTATTAAGTATGCTGACCCTAAAGATAAGTCTGTACCTATATGCTTTTGTTTGGCGTCTATGTCCTATCAATACGACTTTCTGAGTCAGGAGTTGTTAGCTCTTTATTAAATATCTATAAAAATATATATTCGTACTTTTTCATCAGGGGCAGTACCTATTTGCTAATCTTTTGCAGCATTTGTATGTTTATGGTATTCTTAATAAATGTTTTGAGCACTTGTTGCATATATTTGTGTCATTGTTTCTCTGAGGTATTTTTCCAAGACGGCTTGTAAAATCGGTGTAGGCATGCGTATCTGGTCATTGCCATTAACATGTTCTTTTTTCCGTGTTTGATGCTATTAAGTTTATTTCTATTGACGCAGTTTTACTTCATCAGTTACTTTACAAACGTATATATATATATTTATTTGCCCTTCATACAAACGTTCGCATTGTGTGCTACGGAGTTCCTGTAAGAGGGATTTCCGAATCTGTGATTGTTGCGCCATAATTCTCTTCTGTAGACTTTCGATAAATTTTGGACAGTACCTATATGTTCATCCAAGATGACTTTCTAAATATATGGTTGTTACTATACCTTTTATTGCATAAGGTTCGTACGTATTCATTAGGTACAATGTTCATTCAAGAAGGCTATCTCAATCTTCTTTAATTTTTACTCCATATTGTTATACTAGTATACTTGTCCATGCTAGTATAAATGTTAGCAGCACCAATGTTCATATGTGGCTTTAGTGGTTCTCAGAGATGCCTTTCTAAATATGTGACCGCTGTAAGCCCTTTATTCGCACATAAACAAGTTAGTACTGAACCATACAAACCGTACTGATGGTGTGCTACAGTTTTCCTCACAGAATAATGTATAAATCATCTGTGAATGTCACAATAATGTTTTTAAGTATGCTGACCCTAAAGATAAGTCTGTACCTATATGCTCTTGTTTGGCGTCTATGTCCTTTCAATACGACTTTCTGAGTCAGGTGTTGTTAGCCCTTTATTTCATATCTATAAAAATATTCGCATTTTTTCATGTGGGTCATTACATATATGCTCATTTTTTGCAGCATTTGTGTGTTCATGGTATTCTTAACAAATGTTTTTAGTACTTGCGGAATATATTTTTGTCATTGTTTTTCTGAGATTTTCTTCCAAGACGGCATGAAATATATGTGAAAGCATGCAAATCTGGTCGTTGCTATATACATGCTCTTTTTACCGTGATAGATTTTATTTAGTTAATGTCTAATGATGCATTTTGTCTTTATCGTTTACCTGACAAATGTATATACACTGTTGAATTTTGTCCTTTATAAACAAGTTTTCATTGTGTGCTACGATGTTCCTCTAAGAGGGATTTCCGAATATGTGATTGTTACTCCATATTCCTTCTCGATAGACTTTTGATAAATGTTAGTCAGTACCTATATGTTCATCGAAGATGACTTTCTAAATATATACCGTTGTTACAATATTGTTTTCTTACAAAAAATGTCTGTTGTGCAGAGGTGTTCTTCCAGGAACATTCATTATATCTGTGAATGTTAGTCCCTGATTTTTGCCCCTATTCATAACTGAGTGATCAAATGTTCTTAAAGTTAGCTTTTTATATGTAGTCCTGTTCCCTTAATAGTTAAACGAAGCATTAGCATTTTATACATTTATCGAAAATCAAATGCTTATTTCAGAACATTTGTATTTGCAATATGAGCCTATTGTGCGGTAGAATGAGTTGCTACCATATGTGTATAATATTCTTAGTTATATACTTATAACATAATATTTCACCTCAAAATTGAATCTAAGTTCCACCATAATGTCTACAAACGTAACTTACTGATTAATGACCTACTACAGGCAATGATCAATGATACGGTGTTTTTCCAAGAAGGCTGTCTGAATTATCTGTGATTTTTACTGCATAGTGCAAATGAGTGAAGCCTAAGTCACAAATCGAAGGCGCTATCAGATTTTAACGAACAGTACAGCATCGGAATCTGAAAGGCGCCTCGCGAACAGTGGGGATTGTTTACTACACTTTCCACCTAAGATGGCTGTCTGAATAATCTGCGATTGTCACAATATTGATCTTTAGTAGGCTGACCATGATGATAAGTCTGCACATAAGTGTTCATCTTTTGCTTGAATCCGTGGTTGTTTGCCCTTTATTCGTACATTAAAACATTGCACTTTCTCAATATAACCGTGTTCATCCTGTGCTACAGTTTTCCTCAAAGAAGGCTACCTGTATCATATGTGGTTGTCCCGCTGTATGTTCATTTTGGCTTCTATGTCCCTCCAATACGACTTTCTAACTCAGGACATTAAAACATTGCACTTTCTCAATGAAACCATGTTCATGGTGTGCTACAGTTTTCCTCGAAGAAGGCTGTCTGTATCATCTGTGGTTGTCACGCTGTATGTTCATTTGTGGCTTCTATGTCCCTACAAAACGACTTTCTGAATCTGGAGTTTTTAGCCTTATTTGGTATATACATATGTGTACATGTTAGTCAGTACCGATATGCTCATCTTTTGCAGGAGTGCGTCTTTCAAACACAAGAATTCAAGGTGTGCAATGGTTTTTATTCAAAATCATTTATTGCGGATGAAAACAAAATGCCATGTACTGAATATAGCTTTACTAGATTCATTTCAGTACTGAGGATGTTTTTCAAACTATACATTTGTTAAATAGTAAGATCTACAATAGGCATCGTGCCCCAAATGTTGTTATGCCTATGGATAGGGTTAGTGAATTTATAGGCTGGGTGTTTAATTTGATTTGTTCTATGTCATATACAATTTTGGTAAGCTGTGTGTTTTCTCCATAAACGTTTTCAGTGATAAATAAAACAAAATGTGTTGATTTTTGAACTAGGTTTTGTGGCACGACAGCTTGTTGCACGAGCATAGTTTTTTTTCTGTTATCTACACATATTTCCATTATTGGTTATTTGCCAATATTCCGTTCCTTTCCAATTGTTTACTTCATATTTAAAACAATAGTCCGTATTGATCCTACCAATATTTATATTCTGCTATAAATATTTTTCCAAGAGAGTTTTCCGATTCTGTGGTTCTTAGCCCTTGCTCTATGTGGGCAGAGGTTCTACAGCAACTAGCCATTTGTCTTACCAAATGTTCATGTTGTGCAGAGGTGTTCTTCCAGGAACAATCACTATATCTGTGAATGTTGTGCAGAGGTGTTCTTCCAGGAACAATCACTATATCTGTGAATGTTGTGCTGAGGTGTTCTTCCATGAACAATCACTATATCTGTGAATGTTGTGCAGAGGTGTTCTTCCAGGAACAATCACTATATCTGTGAATGTTGTGCTGATGTGTTCTTCCAGGAACAATCACTATATCTGTGAATGTTGTGCTGAGGTGTTCTTCCATGAACAATCACTATATCTGTGAATGTTGTGCAGAGGTGTTCTTCCAGGAACAATCACTATATCTGTGAATGTTGTGCTGATGTGTTCTTCCAGGAACAATCACTATATCTGTGAATGTTGTGCAGAGGTGTTCTTCCAGGAACAATCACTATATCTGTGAATGTTGTGCTGATGTGTTCTTCCAGGAACAATCACTATATCTGTGAATGTTAGTCCCTGATGTTTGCCCTTATTCATGCTCGGACATTAACGGAGTGATCAAATGCTCTTAAAGTTAGGTTTTAAATGTACTCTTGCTTCCTTGATAGGTAAACGAAGCATTATCATTGTATACATTTATTGAAAATCAAATGCTTTTTTTCAGAACATTTGTATTTGCAAATTGAGCCTATTGTATATTTATATATTTATAATACAATATTTCACCTCAAGATCGAATCTAAGTTCCACCATGATATCTACAAACGTGACTTACCGATTAATGACCTTGAATGTTGTGAATATTTACAATCCATAATTAGTTGCCTTTTCTGCTATTACAATAAATTACACCATGACGGTCGTCTATATCTGTGCACGAGTATTTATCCGGTAATTAAAGGAACTATGTCGACAAAAAGTTGGCTTTTTCCTATTGCTTTATAAACAATATTATATGACAGAAATGAGCTGTACTATTAGTTACACTGTAAGTAACTAAGGGTGTATAGGATATACTTCCTCAGTGGTTTCATACCATGAGAGCGTAGCTCGATATATATCTCACCAACCACATTTCACTGGTTTCTTTTATTTGATATCAAATTTAAATTAACGAAAGAAACCTCACACAATTACACGAAACATATACAATGTCGTCACGAAAATAAACAAAATGACGTCATTAGATTGCGTCATTAGACTTATATGGGGTATTCAAATATACCCGTGGTGTATGGACAATATACCATGTTCATGTGACCGCTCTTGGCCAATCGGATTGCATCATTTATGTAGGAGGTGAGATATAAAGTCATATGCATCAAATAACAAAAACATAATATAATATGCAATGAGATATTTGATAAAAAACTAATTAGCAACAAATGATTAAAATAACTAGTGGCTATCGATCTCACAACTTAGAAGCCATACGAAGAAATGGCAATAGACAGCGCTTTATCCAACTGCGTTATTGTGGTTAGTAATGAATCGTGTGTAAACTATAGTTAAACAAAATACTCACAATTCTGACGTAAAAATGTCAACAGAAAAAAGGAAACACAACCCTTATTATAAATTGATTTGTTTTCTTAAAATGCGAACACTATTTTCCTTTTATATACACCCTTTTATAACCGTTATTGTGTGCCAGTATTCATATCTTAATTTCAGATTTTTAAAAGAAATTGCCCTTTTGAGGACCTTTTTGATGACATAGTCCCTTTAAAAAATTGCCAAAATGAGTGTTATTATTCCCGCGATGTTGGCTATGTTTTGTTTCTTATTGGTGATGAATGTATTTTGTCCTTTAAATGATTGCAATATGTCCACTTTCCGTTCTGGTTTTTTGCCATGACGGTCCTTTGTATCAGTGGATGTAACTTCGTTCCATTTCTATATAGGTTTACTTGCAGATCTCTACGCAAAAGGTTAGGTTCTGCTGCTGTTTTTGTCCTAGATGGTCCTTTGTATCTGTGATTTCATGGGTATGCTTTCATTTTTCAACGAATGTCGTTATGCTTACCCATTAACCATGATCTGCTACAATGATCGTTCTAGAATCTGTAACATAAATTACGTATCAATATCAATATGTTACAATATAATACCCATTTCTTGTCCATAACAAAACGGATGGCGTTTTAGCTCACCTGAGCAGAAAGTGCTCATGGTGAGCTTTGGTGATCGCCCGGTGTCCGTCGTACGTGCGTGCGTGCGTCATCAACTTTTCATTCAAACTACATTATTCTCCTCCTAAACGGCTTGGCAGATTTTGACCAAGCTTCACAGAAATGATCTTTTGGTGAACCTTTTTCAAAGTTGTTAAGATCTTTCCGGTCCGCTGCATATGTAGGTCACCAGTTCTAAAGATAGATTTTAAAAGTGAGAACTTTAACAATCTTCTCCTATGAAACCTACGAAACCGCAAGACTCAGAGTACTGTTGAGATTATTTTCACATTTAGTACATTATCTTTGTTATCGTGGCCCCGTATTCACCAACCTATTCTTAGACTTAAGACTGAGGATAAGGAATATTATTGAAACTGTTCTGTTTTATGAGCGCTCTATATTTCAATCTTACTTGATATTCACCGACTCTAATTACTGCATTCTGTAAATAGAACGATTTTTCAATAACGTAAGCAACATTGGTACCAAGCATCTGTGCAAACGCAGAAGTATTTTTCTTGAGTCTAAGTCTATTCTTTATTCTTAAGTCTAAGAATGGGTTGGTGAATACGGGCCCAGGTTGTAATGATTTGTTACCGTGTCTGTGAAATATTTCCTTAATTTACAACCAACTGTTCTTGTTCAACTGATGTATTCTTCCACGAAGGCCTATTATATCGATGTAGGTTGGTAGATCTTTATTGTTCTGAAAATGGACACCACAGAGCCTAGGCTGTGGATTTTGTGTAATTGGATTTATTTTCAAACTGCATTTTAGAAATTTAGGTACAGATTGTGTTTAGTTAAGCTTTACGAATAAGTAATACTTTTAGTGTTAATGGATTAAACGTTGATTCCTAATGGTTTTATTAATGCATTTTGTATGTTTACTTTATGTGACACGTTCGTCCAGCTAGAAATATATTGGATACACTTTCTAAAAGTGCAAGTCTCATTCTCTTTTTTCTGTAATCTAATTTGATGTTTGTTCTAATACTTTCCTATTCGTACTTACATGTTCATGTTGTGCTGCATTGTTCTCCAACGATATATGCGGTTGTTTAGTTGTTAGTTTTATGTGGATATATAATGTTTGATATGTAAAAATACAAGCACGGTATATCGAATGCTTTCTGATTTCTAGAAGAGGTTTTGTGATAAATGATTTCTTCAAGAGAACGGTAGACTTCCACATTTTATTTAAAGCTTTATATGTCAATGATGAGCCACGTATTAATATTTTTTTCAGCATAAATGTATTGTCTTGTCATCCACAATAATATATATAATATATAATTAGCTGCAGAATATGACGTTTTTAAACATCAAGTTGCCCTGTTCAGCATATGTGCTTTTCCAGGACGCTCTTTTATATCTATGTATGTAGTTCTATATTGTTATTAAATTGTACATTTCAGAGCTGAGCCGAATTAATATGTGGATCTGTGCTTTCTTCACGTGACACGTATTCTAAATAAGCCACTCGTACTGTTATATCATATCTTGTTTGTTGCTGAATAATGGACGTATATGGTTTCGGAGCGTTTATTAGGCATTCTTAACTATGATAGATGTAATTCTTAAAAACCGCAATACGGTGATGTTTTATATAATTTCTCTAATCCGATAGCCTCTTTGAATCGTTATCGATCTTTGAATGCTATTCCATGTGTACAGCACCCTCATTGCTGATACATATAACTTATGGTTATTGCTTATTGACGTCCTTGTTCAATTATAGTGTTTTTCCAGGACGGCTTGCTATATCTGTAAAAGTATAATAATTCTGTTGTGTTTTTTTTTTTAACAAAGACCCGCAAAAAAAGCTTTATTCTTAAAGATAGGGGTGAACGTGTAATGTGTTGTTTATTGCATATCATGTTCTTTAAACGTAATCGATCTAACCAGTGTTCTGTATAATAATTTTTAAAAATACACGACAAGATGCTAGAGTAATTTTACATTACGATGTATAATGTCGGTTTTCATTCATGTAATAAAATAATTGTTTACTAATAAATATGTACATTTTGATTTGATGTCCCATGTTGCGCTGACATATTTTTCCAGGAAGGTTGACTATAACTATGTACACTAGGCCATTTAAATAATTAAAATAAACTTATGTAAAATATCGCAAAAAGAAAAAAAATATTGAAACCAGTGAAAGTGTTTGTTGTAGTCCTCAAGAAAATAAAATAATAATTTACTAATACAATACATTTGTTATTTTATACACAATAACAGTTTTGTGTTTCAGTGTTTTTGCGTTATGTTCCCTGTGCAACTAAATATCTCATTCAGAAGATCTAACTATTTTGTTAACTGAACGTATTCGCTATTATTTCACTCTAATATTTGACAAACAAAGGTATGTAGTAAAACTTGATAAACTTTGTAAAGGTCAATAAGATTGGAAATCGCATTTAAAACGAAATAATTGTACAGTGACCGTCCAAAATAACTGTACTCAGTGTCTATATATTAATATATATTCAAATTAGCACAACATAAATTTATCGCGATTATTTTGAATTTTTTGCAACAAGCTTGAATTTATAATTTTATATTGAATTACATGAGTTTAAAATTTCAAACAGAAATTATTAGGCTAAACATTGCTTTCGAGAGTTGTATTGCTTTCGAGAGTTGTATTGCTTTCGAGAGTTGTATTGCTTTCGAGAGTTGTATTGCTTTTATAATGTAATGTTGGTCTAATAAGTAACTTACAAAAGACATGTTCATTACAATATATTGTATATATTTAATTACATTATTCAAATGTAAGTTATGAGCAAACAGCATATTTGGAAATTGATTAAACAATTATTTACAAAATTATCTCGTTTAAATTTAAATTTACTGGAACTTGGAAAAATCAACTAAATATATAATACCAATAAAATTGTGTGACCGGTTCAGAATGTTAGAGTTGGCCGGATGAGCTTTTTTATATGATTTATGTCATGTACAATTTTGGAAGTATAAGAATGGATAAACTTATGAACTAAATATATGATTTATGTTTAATATATATATAGAAACTTAATGTTAATAAAACAAATACAAACACATTGCTAAGATGTACAAGATATTAATAAACAAATGATGACATCATGCCTGAATTTTGCTTTTGTGCTTAGTCGATACTAATTAAATTTGGTTTAAAAATCGTTAAATCATGTGACTTGGAATCATGTATAGGTGTCCCATTTTTTCTGTTGAGATAAGATACATCTTTCTACTCTATTTGTGGGGTATCTGTATTTTTATTACATTGTCTGTAATCTCTGTAACCATTTTTTGTACTTATGAAAGTTATTAGCGCCTTGTTCAGCTAAAGTATTTCGCCACGACGACCCTCTATATCTGTAAAAACATACGTATCATGTAATTTACACAATGTCCAAAATATTCATCCTAACCGAATCAGTTTGTGTTTAAGCTTTTTACAAAGACTTGTCTTATTCTTTGTATTTCTACCGTGGTTTTCCCAGATGGTTTTTTAATGTGTTATTTAATCTTTGTTATTCTTAGCAAGGCGTGTTACTATGTATGTTGTCCTGTACGAATATCTCAATGCTCTGCTCTTGTGTTCCGCAATGACAGCCTACCGTATTTCTGTGAATCGAACCCTTTAGTAGGCTTACGATATTCATTATAATATGCATGCATATCCACGTTGTGCTATAAAAATCCTCATGTTCTGCTCGTGTGTTAAGCCATGATTGCCCATCAAATCTGTGGATGTAAGCCTTTGTTGTTCCTTAGTTGGCTTACTATGAATGTTATTATGTACTTAGAACTCCATGTTGTGCCACGGTATTACACCATGATGGCTTTCCATATCTGTGTGTTAGTTGTTTGTCATGGATAGGTTTATTGCAAATGGCAGTCCTAGTAGTGGTCAGCAGTGCTTGCTGTTTGTTGATTGACTGGATTTGATATGAAGGAGTATATGGTTGCTTGCTTGTTGAAGCTTCGTGATTCTTATAAGGCCTCTCGTGATGTATGATTCGTTGTGTTGTTGTTGTTGTAAATTTTTTTTCGAAGAACGTCTGGTTTGTTCCGACTTTCACATCTCTGTTATAAATTACTTTCTATAGTTTGCTGTGAGTAAACATTCTTGTCAGTCTCATTACAATTTCATTAAAATCCACACATTTACTGTATCTGTGCAGTATGATCTTTATATAAACAAAAAACGCCATTGTTCCGCTTATGCGTTCTTCCAAGAAGGATTGTGATATCTATGCATGTAGGTATTCATTAATCTTGAATTGGACCGTACATACCCGTGTTTCGGGCTGTGATTAGTATGTACGTTACTGTCGTTGGTTTACTTTATTTGAATAACACTTGACGGGTTTTGATATATGTAAGATAAAAGATGATAGCATCCCATATTTGTGTTTGTTAGTTGTTTGTCATGGATAGGCTTATTGCAAATGGTAGTCCGTATTCTTACCTATGCAGTATGTTCACGTTATACAGCGGATCATCCACCACGACAGCTGTTGAGATCTGTGGTCAGTAGTCGTTGCTGTTCGTGGATTGACTGGGTTTGATATGAAGGAGTATGTGGTTGCTGTCTTGATGAAGCTTCGTGTTTCGTATTAGGCCTGTTGTGATGTAGTATTCGTTGTGTTGTTGTTTTTCTTGGAATTTGTTTTTCAAAGACAGTTTGGTTTGCTCCGGCATTTATATCTCTATTATAAATTACTTTCTATGAGTTTGTTGTGAGTAAACACTATTGTCAGTCACATTAAAATGTCGTTTAACTCGACAAATTTACTGTATATTTGAAGTATGATCTTTGTAAACGAAAACACTGTCCATAAGAAGGCTTATGATATCTATGCGTGTAGGTATTCATTGGTCTTGAATTGGACCGTACAAACCCGTGTTTCGGGTTGCGATAAGTATATAGATTACTGTCGTTGGATTACTTTGGTTGCATTGCTCTGTAAGATTAAAGATTATTTTATTTTAAATCTTTATGGATTATTAAATCTGGGAACGTTTATCAAGTTCACGTGGCATCTATTGCTAGTTGAAAGGAGATTCACCCTCGTCCCACTTCTACATTTTGACCCAGTTGTCAGGTCTCATTGTTGATCAGTTCACTACTTTATCAGACTAATGTCCTACATGAATGCATGACAAAAAAAGGCTAAAGGATCCGAATGCTTTCATTCGTACAATCTATGTTAAAGACAAAACAGGTTAAAGGTGGGCCACGTGCGTTATAAAACTAGGTCCTTATCTAAGCCCTATCAAACGTACAGCTGGAACAGACTACAATCTAGGCGCTTCTTTTGCATGGCATCATAGTAATGAACATCACTCATGGTATATGTTGTTGGCCATATTCTCCTTGCATGGTATCATAGTAATGAGCATCAGTCATGGTATGTGTTGTTGGCTATATTCTCCTTGCATTGTATCATAGTAATGAACATCACTCATGGTATGTGTTGTTGGCCATATTCTCCTTGCATAGTATCATAGTAATGAACATCACTCATGGTATGTGTTGTTGGCCATATTCTCCTTGCATGGCATCATAGTAATGAACATCAGTCATGGTATGTGTTGTTTGCCATATTCTCCTATGCAAATACCATGGATATAGAGAATGGTGTTTATAGTTTATCACATTGTGAAACGGTCTTTAAAAATTATGAAGAGACGTCACTAGAAAATATACTTTCCAAGACGTAGCAAGAGTAATTTTACATCACGATGTTGTTCATGTAATTTTACTATTTGCTAATAAATATTAGCTTTCAACTCTTTGTTTCATTGCCCATTGTTGAGCTAAGGTATTTTTCCAGGACGGATGACCATATCGGTTCCGAATGTCCATTTGATTAATAATAGTATTCGAAATAAAAGAAAAAAAATCAAACAATTGTTGAACACTGTGATGGGTTTTGCGTTAGCAAGCAAATAGATAATACAAGATATTAAAATACATTAAAATACAATACATGAGTTTTTAAATAATAGTGTTTTTCCATAATTGTGTTTATTTGTTTCTTTCTTTTAATTATCCATTTACATTATATATATATCAGCAAAGAATGAGCATCGTTCTTATAATTACATGTGGATGCGTTTGTACTTGCGTTAAAATAGAATGTTTTAAGTACAACTACGTTACTTAATTATTTCCTATTTTTTCTCTGTTAAAGTTGGCAACCAATCATGGGAAGTAATACCGTTGTATACATTGTAATGGTCCAGGGGGTTTGAATCATTTGTTAAACGGTATAAATTCGCAATGATAAATTGGCCTTCTACCATGAGAATACTAAGATCTTATATGGATATATAACTAGCACAAACAAATTTATCGTGATTAGTAATTATATGTGTAGGTAACACAAATAATTGTATTGTTATATTAAATGTTAAATTAAAATATTATAAATGTTTAAACAGCAATTACTTTATTTCAATGTTTTTTGTTTTATCATGATATCTACGTATCAATCTGTGTAAGTTATGAGTAGCGTTTGTATAAGACTTGTTGCATCAAGTTAAATTTTGTTCTTTTCGTTAAGTTAATTAAATGCAAACTTATCATTGTTTATTTGTATGTACGATGAACTATTTTAAGTTATAAACTGTATTCGAATCTCGGTGTTTATTGTTGACATATATTTGTATTAAGTGTATCATTGTTTCGCTAAATCTATAAGTTTCTGGTATCTTTACTGCCATATGTAATCATTCGTTGTGTTCGCGTTTATTTTAAATATGTACTAGTGCTATATTTATTTCGGTTCATTTATGCAAATAATAGAAATTATTTACTATTTTCATTTGATCGATTATATAATAAATTATTGACTCTGTTTAAGAACGACTTTGTTTGCGGTCGTATAACAATGTAAATGTTGCTATTATCTTGACTGTGTAGGAATATATCATATGAACATAAACATTGGTGACATATTTACGACTTTGCCATTTGTGATTTTACCTAATCACTTTTCTAACTGGCAAAAGCTATTTTGTACACATAGTGATTGACAATAATATTTAGCATTAAGAAAATGACGTACAGAAAGGAAACCATGCTAAATAATGAGTACGTATGATGTTATCTTTTCTCGACTCCATTCTACGAGATAATCAATCAAAGCATCATTCTATAAAAATTATATTAATCGCATGTATACACAGTATATCCACTATTACTGAGATAATGAATATAACAAATTTAGTTACGTAAAGCACGTTGTTGTAAATATACTTCGTCTGCTTTATTTGCGCCATTTCATAGCATAGTCTTATAAATATGACGTCATATTTCATGTATCGTTATGAAATGCTTTTACAATTGTATTAAACGTCGCATACCCCGCTAAGTATTGCTTTACATTTATAACAAACATTCTCACACACGGCGTACTCAATTAATTAAGTGCATTCTATAATAAGTTTAGAAAATGTTAAAACTCCAACTTCATCAGTGTTATTGAACATCCCATAATACTTTAATGAAGATAAGATAAGTCTTAATGTATTATGATATGATCTTCACAACATTACTATGTATTGCATTTAATTATGCAATATGCGATAGTAAGTATATATTGTAAAATAACACAACGCACTTGACAAGCTGACGACGTAATATATTTTTGTCCAAAAAAATTAATACATACAAAAACAATGCGCAATAAAAAGACAACGTAGAACAATTGAAACAATTATGCAAATATTCAAAGTCCTGATATAAATCAATGTTTTGATATAAGTTTCCATAAATCTAGATGATTTGCAAAAACATCCAGTGTTTTATCCAAGCCTTGCACTTGCATATCAAGTGTTTTATGGTAAACATATTACCACGAAAGCATATGTGGTAAGGCGTTCGAAGTGCTTTTGAAGTTCGATGAACAAACATATATATGTTACTTATAGCTGGGGAGGAGTTTAAATGTTAGTGGCAAAACCTGGAAAGGTCTATCGCATTGCGAATCTGTATAAAAAGTAATTCCATATTCATAAAAAAATATGTCCACAGTCAAGTCTATGCCTATTTTGACGTATCACAGGCCGCTCAGAAAATGAGTACCCTACACAACCCGTCCACAAGAGGTGCACCTTCGCTCGGTCATCATCATGCAGCAAATGATGCCCAGGGGAAAGAACAGGATGGCGAGGACAATGCCAATGGTGGTGTAGTCCTCCTTTGTGAAGCCATGCTTAAAAAAGGGAAAGAAGACAATTGCAATGTTGGTTGGTTTCTTGTATGCTAGGATATCACTTATAGATGTTCTTCGACGGCGATGAATGCATTCTTGCGATTAAATAGCAATCTTACTGAGTAGGTGAAACATTTCCAAATCTTTCGAAACGGTCAATATTAGGGGTCGTAATAAGCAACAGATTTATTCCGTCTCAAGAATGTTTCGACTGCACTGTATAAAACAGCTTTTAAGGCTATGAAATACGACCGAAAATAAGGCTTTAATTATGGTTTTATTCACGCAATAAACATGCTGTCGATTAAGAACGCTTAGTTAAAACATGATGTGCACATCGTACCAAGACAGATATTAAGACCGGTTATAATCTTAAAATATCGTGTTATGTCTGATAGGATTAGCAGGGAATGTCAATGTTATCTGTCGACAATGGAGCAGCGGGCAGCAGATGTATTGTTTGCTTTCTATGTATGACGATAGACTTATGCCTATCGTTTAAAACATACACATTTCTTGACTACGTTATCTTTAATATATTTAAAATCAATATTCATACCATGTCTCATTTAAAGCAATCCTATCAAAGAATAGTTAAACGTGTATCACATCAATAACACGATAGACACAAAACCATAACATAATGGTCGCGGGACCGAAAACAATAAGAGAATCCTTCACATCGGGCAATAAAATCACCACTTCATTATTCTCACACATTCTAAAAAGAAAATAGCAGTGCATGTAAGGAAGCAACACAATATCAACTTTATTTAAATTAAGGGTCGTTCATTAAGAAACAATTTTCCATTTATCGGACAATAAATAACGATTTGGAGTTATAATACGTAGGAATTCAACCACGCATGAGCACGACAAGGAGTTGTTTATGGATTAAACAAAGATAATGCGAAAATTATTTCCATTCTAACATGATTTGACAAATATATTTTTGCAATTGTAATGGCAACTACATTTTACTATGATCCGCTCGCAATCGGGACTACATTTTGCGTTGTTTATTGAGAAGTGTAATAACGATATTTTTTTTTTGTCTATAGATTAATTAGCGAGTATCATGCATTTTAGAATGAATGATCAACAACTGGAATGAATCAAGCATTTATAATTAGAAACAACTAAATAAGATAAATACTAACGTTATTTTTGCTCATTTATTTTTAAAAACACAAGTTTCTCTTATATAGCACTATAAACACTTCTTATCGGACAGAATAACCATAGCCGTATCATATACTATTTGACGTAACAGACTTTAGATCGTGCAGGTTCAAACCCCGGCAGGGGCACCGCTTTGGTTATACAAAATGTTTAAGTTTATACAGACGTTTATTAATTGACTTTATAATATTGAACGAGAATCTAGTCAGTTTGTTCGCTTGATACGATGTTAACCTCGCCAATAAATTTAAAAACTCGGCCAATACGGAACAAAACTCAGACAATCAGATTTCAGGATTAGCTCGGCTTAATACGAGAAAGCAAGTTTTTGACGCCATTTTGAAAACGCTTAGCATAATCAACTTTGCGCTTTGCATGTTTTACAAAAGTTTCTACATGTAGCACTCCCACAAAATAAAGTGAGCAAGGGCAACATTCGTACTAATTAATGTATTGGACCGAATGTACCGAGTGACGAATCATGAAATCCAGACGACATCTACCACGAAAACACACATTTACTTCCGTTGACGTATTCTTCAATTTAGCGTTTGTTTATATAAACATGATTTGTTAAATATGTGGATTAAAAGTTGACTGGATGGCTGGCTGCACCTCAGAAAGGAAAGGAAATCGGCGAGTTAGCCGAGCGTTTGCTCTGTCAACTCGCCGATAGCATCTTCACACTGACAAGAGAGGATTCAGCTGAAAAGAGGCTGGTGGAAGGCTAAACGTAAGGAATTTGAAAAAAAAAAAAGTTAATAAGTAAGTTTCTAAGTTAGTAAATTGTTCAAGCCTGCTTATTGTTGGTGAACTAGGCGATTCTTTTTAGATCGAATCATGTTAAATGACATAGATATGTTGTTAATTCCGATGTATTATGCATATAACAGGAGTTAAAGACCTGGTCATGATAAGGGCGAAGTGAAATCGTCTCAAGGGCTAATTGACTTGTTACGCAGATTTAATAGAGAAATCTATGAAAATAGAACAAAACACTGAAAACTGCCATTTATACTTTTAGATTAAGTTAATGTTTTCAATATTTGGTCCTTTGTGGATGCTACAAACGTACCTGACCAAAATGTCGATGGTATCAATTTGCATCGTATTTGAAAATTCTGAATTTCAAGACACGCGGAGTTATAAATAGTGCTACGTGTACAATGTCATCGTGAGAAATTTTTTTATGACATTATATTGCGACTTATGTTTTTAGTTTTGAGTAAAAAGGATGGATATTAATTACACCCATCTTTACACAATACAAAGAACACAATGTTCGACTCTGGGGCAAATCGGACTCAAGGGCGAGTTACCCTACTGTTTGGTTGTTATATTTCACATTACACAGTTAAAAGAAAAAAAAGATAATTAATAAATAATGCTGGCGTTGTTTCATTCTATTTCCATTGCATATCGAAACAATAGTTAAGATAGATCTAAATTGTACTATTAAAACTGAAAGATGCTGCATAATATTTATATGTGTATCGAAAAAATATTTTTGATAATAATGAATTTGAAATATGCTGCATAATATTATTAAGCTAATTAATAAAATTGGCATTAATTAGTTGAATTCATATTGGCCTTGTTATTGGGCTGAAGGCAGCCGTATTGGCTTGAGGCCGTATATTGGCCTTGTTATTGGGCTAAAGACAGCCGTATTGGCTTGAGGCCGTATATTGGCCTTGTTGTTGGGCTGAAGACAGCCGTATTGGCTTGGGACCGTATATTGGCCTTGTTATTGGGCTGAAGACAGCCGTAATGGCTTGAGGCCGTATATTGGCCTTGTTATTGGGCTGAAGGCAGCCGTATTGGCTTGAGGCCGTATATTGGCCTTGTTATTGGGCTGAAGACAGCCGTAATGGCTTGAGGCCGTATATTGGCCTTGTTATTGGGCTGAAGACAGCCGTAATGGCTTGAGGCCGTATATTGGCCTTGTTAGTGGGCTGAAGACAGCCGTATTGGCTTAAGGCCGTATATTGGCCTTGTTATTGGGCTGAAGACAGCCGTAATGGCTTGAGGCCGTATATTGGCCTTGTTGCCGTATTGGCTTGAGGCCGTATATTGGCCTTGTTATTGGGCTGAAGACAGCCGTAATGGCTTGAGGCCGAATATTGGCCTTGTTATTGGGCTGAAGGCAGCCGTATTGGCTTGAGGCCGTATATTGGCCTTGTTATTGGGCTGAAGACAGCCGTATTGGCTTGAGGCCGTATATTGGCCTTGTTGTTGGGCTGAAAGCAGCCGTATTGGCTTGAGGCCGTATATTAGCCTTGTTGTTGGGCTGAAGACAGCCGTATTGGCTTGAGGCCGTATATTGGCCTTGTTATTGGGCTGAAGACAGCCGTATTGGCTTGAGGCCGTATATTGGCCTTGTTGTTGGGCTGAAGACAGCCGTATTGGCTTCGGGCCGTATATTGGCCTTGTTGTTGGGCTGAAGACAGCCGTATTGGCTTGGGGCCGTATATTGGCCTTGTTGTTGGGCTGAAGACAGCCGTATTGGCTTGGGGCCGTATATTGGCCTTGTTATTGGGCTGAAGACAGCCGTATTGGCTTGAGGCCGTATATTGGCCTTGTTATTGGGCTGAAGACAGCCGTATTGGCTAGAGGCCGTATATTGGCCTTGTTGTTGGGCTGAAGACAGCCGTATTGGCTTGAGGCCGAATATTGGCCTTGTTGTTGGGCTGAACACAGCCGTATTGGCTTGGGGCCGTATCATGGCCTTGTTATTGGGCTGAAGACAGCCGTATTGGCTTGGGGCTGTATATTGGCCTTGTTATTGGGCTGAAGACAGCCTACGGCCTCAGGCCAATACGACTGTCTTCAGCCCAATAACAAGGCCAATATAAATTCAACTAATTAATAACATGATAATATTGTCATCTGTGTTTATACAAATACGAAAATCTGGGAAAAAAACTCCCTTTAAAGTTAAAATAGGGAAATAAAATGGTATGAAATGATTTTCTGAAAACAAGATTTTCATCGATAATATTATACCACACGGATTGTTATACGTCAGCCGAAGATATATCCAATCTATAAAGTGAAGTGTTACACGACGGGATTATACGATGACACCCTGAAAAAAACTTCTTATCGTTTGATAATTTGAAGTACAATAAATAGTCTAATTTTGGGACCGTACCCTTATCGCATAACCAAACAACTCATTGTTAGTTAATGCACCAATTCAAGTCAAATCCACTAAAGCATCAACACTTTATTTAATAGTTTATTCTATATTTTATCTGACCTCAATACAATATCTAAAATAGCCTTAAATAGTGTCGTTTACAATACTTGTTTGGAAATAAAATATGTAAAAATGAATTGTACAAGAGATCGAAAGTTATTCAGGCCAAAATCCAATCCATTTATTATTAAATTCTAATACAATTCAATTTTAACTAGTTTTTCAAAGAACGAATACAATCCAACCTTGCAGAAATGAAAGGGGCCTATTTAGTACCACCTACGCCATGGTAATTACATTTTCTGTGTATTTTTGTAACCTTATATTGTGGATTTATTTTTTTTATCAAAAGTCAAACACTAAGTATGGTTCAATCAAAAGGCTGATTTTTATACGTATCATAGTAGATCTAATTGTTAAAATGTTTGTTTCAACGTATGATATCATTTATTACTAGTAATTATTAAAATGCTAAATTGGTTATAGGTTTATTTTCATAGCGTTAAGACGAATCCGATGTCGAGTATGTAAATGTATATGGTTCCTGTCTTCAGTAACACAGTCACACAATTTGCTGTGTCGGGAACCGAAAATAAATTTGCCTAGCGTGCAAACAAAATAGTTGGTGTCAAACAGTAAAGTGCAACAACTGATATGGAACCGGTTATAATCGAAAACCAGTTTACACAAGGTTTACAAACAAGTATGTTATCTTCTAACTTACCCGACAGTACGGACAGTATCCAAACAAGTATGTTATGGAAAGGAATTTCATGTAAGATTTTTTTTCAAACGAGTTTTTTTAATTTATGACACATTTCTTTGTATAATATGTCAGATTGTGTGACATAACATGTGTCCCTTAGGAATAAATAATCAAAGTATGTTATCCCCTAACTTACCAGACAATATGGACAGTTGCCGGTGGCCTGTGGTTGGCCCACCACTATGACGCTGGAGCTGTGGTGTCCGTACTGAGCAGCTGGTGGTGGCGGCATTTGGCCCTGGTATCCGTGCTGCGGGGGGTAGCCTGGCTGTCCGGAGTAGCCAGGCTGGGGCGGGTATACATTGCCCGCTGCGTTGGGCGGCGTGTAGCCCGGAGGTGGGTCCGATTTCTCAGGGAGTTGTACTGCGGTAAGCATACATGATGATAAAATACGCGTAATTAATACATAAACTATTCAATTAATTGGAAATAATGAGTTGTGACCCCGATACTATCTATAGTCTCGATATTTTACAACGCGTTCAATGCGCTATAGACCATTTCGGGTTTGTTACCAATCATTTCAGCTCCTCTCCATTTTTTTCTTTTTGAAAATGCATCGCATGGTTTGTATTGTTCGTAAACAAATGTTAAAGTTATGCAGTCGTTAGTACAGTGACTAGATAATGAATACATTTTATTGAACAAGATGGATATGTTTTTGAAATGTCCATTGTTGAATGCGCGATTCTATTTACATACAATGCGCGATTTATTCTGTACTACTTATATAACGACGAAATTAACATCAATAACAATAACGTCATAAGGTGTCAATACTGTGTGACGTACTTGATACAGTTCTATATTTGGCCTTAGTACCTGTCGGTCACACTGAATTTTTAATATCAGAAGATATGTCGGACAAAGTTGTAGAAGATTAGGCAAGTATTGAATCTTCTATATTTAATATAACGATAACCACTACCGAGGAATGTTTATTCCAAATTAAATTTCAAGTAAGATGTGATTTATATGATAACATACGTACACATCTATGAACATGCTGAATTTTGAGGGGTTTTTTTTTCAATATTTTGAGAAGATAAAGTTTACTTTAGCACTGATATGCAAGCTAGTAACAAAACAAGAATATTAATATTTAAAATTGCCGATAAATTATTAGTACTATAAGGAACATAATAATACATTGGTATAAGCAGTAGAGGAAGTAGTAGTAGTAGTAGTAGTAGTAGTAGTAGTAGTAGTAGTAGTAGTAGTAGTAGTAGTAGTAGTAGTAGTAGTAGTAGTAATAGTAGTAGTAGCAGCAGCAGCAGCAGCAGCAACAGTAGTAGTAGTAGTAGAAGAAGAAGTAGTTGCTAATTTTGCACATAAGATATTCAGCTAACAGTGCCAGTGTCGTCTATAAATTGACTCAAAATTTAAGCATCTTTCAATCAATAAAATGTACAGTATTGATGATAACAAGAACATGTCTTCTTTGATCTGACCTCTCATGCCAAAGATAAATATTTGAGGTATTGTATGCAAACAATGTTATCACAGTATCTGTTAAAATTTTGGTGGAAATTAAAGACTGAAATTGTGTATGTACGATTTTTCATAAAATTATTAGCAAAGTAAGCATATTAAAGTTACAATAAAACTTGAAATCCAACAGAAAAACATAAAAATGACGAAGGAAACACTTCAATATGAAAGAAATCAATAATTACTAGTGTCGACTTTTGCATCGTTTATTAGTGTTGTGTAACCTAAACCAACCTGTCAAGTCAACGTATATACATGTATTTGAGTTTCCTCTTGTACAGACGAAAACTATCTGGTGATTAAAAGCTAGCTTATTGTGCATTTAAAAGCAATATTTGTTCTTAAGTTTTATTCTATTTTAAATAGCAATATATGTTATTAACTTTATTTTGTTAATCGTATAGTTATACCATTATATCTGTTGTAAGATCGTTCATACACACTTTAATATCGCGATCATATCGAACAATATATTTCAATAACCCTTTTTGGTTTGTCTAAAATAATCATAGAAACACTTTAAATGTAAGATGACAAACCAACGTTTTATTTAATGTAATGTCTGAAAATATTCGATCTCATACAATAAGGATTAAACAAATGTTACGGTGCTACAGAAATCATGTGTTTATGCTTATTTTTAACTTTATTTCCAGCATAGGAATACTAAAAAACTTTGTTTGCTAATTATTCCGCCTTTACTTTGTAAATGTATCATGCTTTAATACCCCTTTTTGGCAAGTTCAGAACAAACATAAATATGAGTATACAAAATACCAATAAACGAGGTTTTACCACTGATAAATAGGCTGTACATGATCCAATAATGAGCTTATTAAACCATCATGCGTTGTGTTTATCATGCACGCGCATTCCACACTTATAGAAGGGTTCGTATCTTTAACGTTATCGTCTATTTATTTAGCTGCTGTTTACCTAATTCGGAACGTCTACAAATAAATCTAACTTGGATATCTGAACTGAAAGGTTCTGATTTAATTTACGAATTTTTCATGGGAAAGGAAGTGATAATAAATGTGTGTGTTTTTTCCCTTTTCTTTGGGTTTAGTAGTATTAAATTCAGGATCTAATGTTCTATACATACTCAATAGAAAGATATAATTAGTATTGCACCTTTTTAAAAAGTACGGAATTTTTTAACAAACCCGTCCCTCACATCTTGAACTAAAGAAGTTCTATTGATACAAATCACTGAGAGAATAAAGTTCACTCAATAACCATAGTATGTATGGGAACAAAATAAAAATCGGAACGATATTTGTATAAAAATTATTTCACCCGACATTGGGTCAACATATTAAAACTATGAATACTTACATAATTAAATGTAACATTAATGTAACATCATTTAAATGACGAAAACAGAATTAACGATATTGTTTACCTGACATGTTTCCTTCACTCCTTTGGCGAGCCGACTTGCAGTAAGATTATGACGAAACCCGGCTTTTCAGTTTTACTGATAACAACTTTTAAAGGCGTAACACTGGCCATTTATATCATGCAGAGCATTTAATCGAATCATATATGTATATCTATTCAAATCATGCGTGTATATTTAATTGAATTTCAGTTTCATTTCTGAACTTTTGATAATACATGTAATTTAAATGCTGTCTTTTGCGGTAGTGATGAAGGAATATAATTGAGAAAAAAGGTACACGTGGCAAGTGATTGATATCAATAAACTGATTAAATACAAATGCCTCATACGTTATTGGCACTTATTTATTGTTATAGTATCGATGTTGTAGTGTTTTATGTTTCTTGTATGCAAATGTATATAGTCAAATGTCTTAAAGAAACCTGTTCACAGATTGGCCAATTGAAAAAATTTCAACTTTTTGTAACAGATTCCTACAAAAAAATAATAGCGTATATAAAGGAGCGGAATAACACAATGGACACAGAAATATACTATAAATACCGTTTGTTAATGATTAATCATCAATGGAAATTGAGAAAATTATAATGCGTTTGTAACGCTAAACGATGGAATAATTTGGAGTGTTTCTGTTGTTTTCGTTAAAATTGCTGACATGTGGATCGCTTACATAAAGCATAAAATCATATAATAAAATATTTAATGCATCCACATATATCAAAGTTGGATTGGCCGAGTGGTTAAGGCTTTAGCCTATTTATCCAGAGGTCTAAGGTTCGAACCCCTATGGGAGCAACTTTTTTCTTCTTTTTTGCTTTTTTTTTTTTTTGCTTGTCATTATAATTGAGCTTTTAAGTTCCGATGCTTTAATCTGTAAAGTTAAGACAATGAATAGCATACTACAAAAAAAAATATACAAAAAACGGTGAACAAGTCCCTTTAATAACAAAACAAGAGTGAAGTTATATATGTATTTTAGCATTCTAATGAAAGCTAAGCATTGCTCTACAACTACGAACACAGACTGAAAACTGAAAACTATATGTGCAGGCTCTATGCATCTCTTATATGAATTAGCATTTGGGCATGTAAATTAGATCTAGTCTGTTTCATCAAATAGGAATCTGAATACTGGAACATTTGTCATTATTAACATTTTACGTTAAGTTAAATATATACTGGTTGGCGAGTAGTATCCGTGAACTAGCAGTATCCGTGATTTGAATATTAAAAGGTGTAAAAGCTCTCCATCATTGAATGTTGAGTTTACACACATCACCTAGAAACTGTTCCAAACGCAGAATAAGTTGAAGTCTCCAAAACTTCATATTTATCGGTTTACCAAGGGTAATCGCTAGGTTGTTCACATAAAGCAGCAATTTTAGTATTTAAACACCACCATCCATTTATTCAACACGCATTCTTCGTGAAATAGATTTCCTTTAAAAAATCTAGAATTGCAATCGCAAAATGTTTACTCAAAGAAAATATTAACAAAGAATTGCAATTTTAACATGTTTACTAAATTATACGGCTAGTTTCGGGACGATTTTAACAAAATGTCTATGCAGGGGAAGCGTCTACTCCGATAATAACATGGTTATCTCCCGTTTACAATCAGCAAATTGTTAAGGGGCGCCAAAGGGGTAATGAAAAGCCCACTATCCGGCATCCACTGATGTTTGTAGTCGCATTATCGCCGTTTATCTGGCATATACTTTAATAATATTACATCATTATGATGTAGGTAATATAATGTAGAATAGTATAGAGTGATTAAAATCTTGAGGTTTGTAGCACAAAAATCGCATTTTCAATTGAAAGGAAAAATCACGGATACTACTAGTTTTGTTGCTTCAAGTAATGCTTATTGATTACCCCTTTGGAGACCCTTATATGGAAAAACCATATGACGTCATGACAAGATATTTACATCCTTGTAAAGAGAAGGAGCCGAACTTTGTACTGCAACAAGCTTTCCCTTTAAAAGTATTACTTACGCGATTGAAAATAAAGAAAAACTACTAAAAAATCACGGATACTACTCGCCAACCAGTAGAGAATACTAGGTCAGTGTTGAATACAGATATGTTTATTTTGCGAGGCTTAGACAACCAAACCCACGAGCCTTAGCGAGTGGTTTAGGTTTTCGTGCTGAGCAAAGAAACGTATATACATGTATTCAACACCTACCTGATATTCTATTTATCTCATCATTTTCTCTCGTTTTTAACGATAGAAAATCGCCAAATAACACGAAAAACATCTAATGACGTCACGAAAATAAACAACATGACGTCGTTATAACGCGCGTGTTTGCTGTATTCAACAAGGTGAAATACAGCTAAGTTTATCCCACGGGGTGTTATTTCGTCAATGCAGGCGTGATGATGGGATAAAACATATAACATAATTGTCGCCTGAGCTAGTTTCAATTATTACTTAGTAAAACTAAATGTCTTGGTGGTTAAACTTTATTTACATTCACATGTTTTATTAATAAGTCTGGGCCAAGTGTGAGGTTCGGGCGCCCGTAAACCAGTTTCAACCCCCAATGCTTTGCATTGACAGTTCCAAAGCGGCGACCACAGTTTTATTCATACTTGTGTTTTGTGTTTGTAACTGTTTTTGTATTGTGCAGTGTTGTTTTTGGCAATTGGTCACTGCCGTAAATAATGTATCTTGTGGTGTTGAATCTGTTGATAAGATTTTTGGCAATTGGTCACTGCCGTAAATAATGTATCTTGTGGTGTTGAATCTGTTGATAAGATTTTTGGCAATTGGTCACTGCCGTAAATAAAGTATCTTGTGGTGTTGAATCTGTTGATAAGATTTTTGGCAATTGGTCACTGCCGTAAATAATGTATCTTGTGGTGTTGAATCTGTTGATAAGATTTTTGGCAATTGGTCACTGCCGTAAATAATGTATCTTGTGGTGTTGAATCTGTTGATAAGATTTTTGGCAATTGGTCACTGCCGTAAATAAAGTATCTTGTGGTGTTGAATCTGTTGATAAGATTTTTCTCCTGCTTCTGCAGCTGGAGTTTCACTTTGTTTAATATTCGATACCATAAAGTACCTTTAGTTTGTATCAGTTTCATTTATGAAATAATTTTCAATTTAGACTTGTTTATTGGCTACAAACAACGATTTGGAGTTCTGATGCATAGGAATTAAACCACGAGGTCGTTAGCTAGAGTAGTTTAATCATGATACGCGAATCAAAACGACAAATCGTTGTTTCGTAGTCAATAAACAACGATAATGCGAAAATTATGTCGATTCTAATGACTTTACAAAACATTCTGCAATTACAACGGGAACTATATCTTACAGTGTCTGCACTAAGTTTTTCAGGTTGTTTATTGGAGATTTAACAATAAGTAATTGTGTTCTTTGTTTGTAGAAAACTAAACGCGTGTCATGTTAGAATTAAAGTTTGCTATCAAAAGCTGTTTATTATGTTAGAAAATCAAACGATAGTTCTTACTTAATAATATCTCAAATATAAAATATTCATCAATTTGATTTTCTCGTCGAAAACTTTATTTGAAAGTTCACAAATGAACCTAAGTTAAGATGTCTCTTTAGAGTCTTTATGGAACTGGTCCCTGAAAGTCGAAGTGGCCATTTGGTTGCTATGTGCACCATAACATTCAGTAGCAAACGATAGCTAACTAATTCGTGTAGACCGCGGGTTGAACTACGAACTTTTGATAGGCTTTTTATGCATTTCATTTATACACATGGAACTTTATCTGGTCCAATGCGGGCAGTACTACTCGATGCACAAATAACAAAGCGGCTCGATGGTCATGTCAATCACTATAAGATTTATGTCCTATACAATATAGGAATGGGTCAATAATCCAGAAACATCTTAAGTTTACTTCAAAATATGTTCACTTTAGTTCCAATTTTTGTAAGGTAATATTTTCAAAATTACATATAAATTAATGAATTCATTTACAGTTAAGTAAATAGTAGTAAATAATTAGTTGATAATTAGTGATCACATGTATAACAAAATTTCATGTACACATGGACATTTAAAATGCGAACGACAACAGACGATTTTGAAGTCTAATGATAATATTTATTTTGGAATACGACATCTGGTCGTACAATAAAGCATCTAAATGGCCGTATTTTTTAGCCACAATTATTGTTTATATATCCAACGTAGGCCATATTTTCGATCATATGGTCATGTATTATAAAAGAAACAAGTAACGTGTATGTTAAACAGCTAATGCAATTTAAATTTCGATAAAGGTTAATACCCCGTCACACCTGACTGGCGTCCTTGCTGCGTTCTTACGGCGACTCATCACGCGGTAGGTACCCCGTCACACCTGACTGGCGTCCTTGCTGCGTTCTTACGGCGACTCATCACGCGGTAGATACCCCGTCACACCTGACTGGCGTCCTTGCTGCGTTCTTACGGCGACTCATCACGCGGTAGGTACCCCGTCACACCTGACTGGCGTCCTTGCTGCGTTCTTACGGCGACTCATCACGCGGTAGGTACCCCGTCACACCTGACTGGCGTCCGTACTGCGTTCTTACGGCGACTCATCACGCGGTAGGTACCCCGTCACACCTGACTGGCGTCCTTGCTGCGTTCTTACGGCGACTCATCACGCGGTAGGTACCCCGTCACACCTGACTGGCGTCCTTGCTGCGTTCTTACGGCGACTCGGTAGGATCGCCATGGACGCCGTAGATCGTAGTGAAAAAGCAGAAAGACGCCAAGGGAACCCCAAGGACGCCTCAGGTCGCAGAACATGCTCAAAGTAAACGCCGAAGTTCGGAGTCCTAACGGCGTCCTGACTAGAACGCTATATGGTTGCCCTGGGGTCGCCATGGTTGCAAAAGCAACGCGGTAGGAACGCAAAAAACGCCCTATGAACGTAGAATAGACGCGGTAGAGTCGCCGTGGAAACGCACAGAAATAGCTCGTGGACCGCTCAGGGCACCTACGGCGACCCTAGTGCGTTGTTAGCACGTCTATGGAATTCTTATCACCACCTATCACGCCTATGGCGTCCTTACTACGGTGTCAGCGCGTTCGTTTTCGGAAGTCTAGGTTTTGTCCGCGACCATACAACGTCCACCATGCGTCCTTTCAGAGTCCATGGCGTTTCTTCGGTGTTCCTTCTACGAGCATGGCGTTTCTTCCCAGTTTGCATTGCGTTCCTAGTGCGTTCCTAGTCCGATCATGGTTTTAAGTGTCGATGAGCTATACAACTTAGTCCAGGACTTACTGCTGGTACAACACATGATACTAATGTCCAGCAGCATCAGACAAATGACCATCAAATAGCTTTAAGCTTAGAAGCAGAATGAGGAGGGCAAGGCGAAGAAATTGCTGGGTAAGACCATGACTCGGTGAGTCCGCAGAGAACAGTTCATACACTGCCAGCGAATACCTTGTCTCTCGTAGTTAACGGAGTAAAATGCAAATCTTAACACTTTAAACGTAGTTAACGAAGTAAAATCCAGTCTTAACACTTGGAAGAGTAGACTCATGAATGAGATTGTCCGAAAAACTGCAGTGTTTAATACACGCAACGCGGACGCTGTATAGTCACAGTGCAATCGTCAAGCGGACGCCATGTTCGCAGTAGAGTCGCCAAAGACACGCCAACATCTCAGTGTTTTTCGCCGTGGGGTCGCCGATCATCGCCGTGTAGACACCATTTGGACGCAGTGTAAACGCTATAAGTCACTGCTTATTCGACGCAACTTCGTGGTAACCGTTACGATAACGTCAATATTTCAATGCATCTAACGGTATTGATACATTACATCTCGTCGCGATTATTAAGATTCTGTTGTGCATTTGTTTCCTTACCGTTATGTGCAAGAGTACAAACAAAGAACTCTTAAAAGTGCAGATTGCGAAATAATTTAATATCTAAAGCATATTAAGATGCTATGCTGTGCTGTGCTGTGCTGTGCTGTGCTATGCTATGCTATGCTATGATATGCTAACCTATGCTATGCGATGCGATGCTACGCGATGCTATGCTATGCTATGCTACGGTACGGTAAGTTAAGCTACGCCACGGCACGCCACGCTACTCCACACGTCACATCACATCACGTTACGTTACGGTATGGTATAGCATCACAAATTTATCACTCAATATTTTTTCGTATTTTGTCGTTTACGTTTCGCTCATGATAATAACCGATTCTTCGTCAACAATAACATATGTTAATGACAATTGTAATAATAATTATTTAAGCGAGTATTATTGATTCATCTAATTAGAAATCACAAGTAAAATGTAAGTAATAAATATTACTGATAGTTATGTACCATATCCCCGTGGACGTTTCAGTTATTTCCCAAGATAATGAATCTTTTGGGGGAAACATTGAAAGAGATATAGAAAATAAATACATTTTGATTTAAATAGCAAATACTTATAATTATCCTGTTGTTTTTCGACGCAAGCTATAGCATTCTTATTGACTGTATAAATGAACTTAAAATGCGTACGGATTATACCAAAGATCTATCATTCCAACACGACAAGCGGCTTTTTTTCCACATTCAAAGAAGGAAATCAACTATAGATTATTCTGCAACAATTATGGGCGGAACATATTGTTTTGAGTTCAGAGAAATATAGTTCTCATTCACGATCTAAAAATACCTACTAATTATATATTATATTGTGTTAGAATCGAAATAATATTTTTCTACGATAGTTTGTTGTCGAATAACCCACGTTCAGAAGTATAGATGCGTGATACCAAATGTAACTCGTTCGCACATAGACTCCTTACCGTGGGTTATTCGACAACAAACTATGATAGAAAAAAGCAGCAGTCCAAAAATCTGTACATAAAATATAACCTTGCAGAAATCGTTTCTAATGAACATCTTACAGATCAAAATACAAAAAAAAACAGCATTGAAATCGGTACCAAATTAACGTTTTGGTAACTTTTTATCTTATAGTTTCTGTATGCAGTAGTGGTGATGCATCTGGAGTTAATCAGCATGTTTATCAGTGTATATTCCGTTCACACCAAGCGTTTTCGAACACATACATTATAAAATGCCTTCCGTAAATAAGAAACAGTTTTCAGTCGAATAAACGTCATTAACGTGTATTAGAACTAATGCCAATTAAAGATGTGTTGAATTATATTCTATGGACTACGGCTTTGAATTTATGATTATCCAAATTAACGCATTTTCGCACATAATATGCATACGTTTATATCGATGTTTGTAAGTTGATGAGAGCGTACACACCTCGTATAGGCTATTATGCGATAGCATTATCGTTTCGTTTCGTTTATTGGCAAAAACGGCAAAAGCATTGCCTTGGGCCATTTACAATTATTTATAAGATTATGGCCAAGACATACAGACAACAATCATATATATACACAATCATATACATACATATCTCATGACTTTTTTTATAATATATACATCAAATATATATATTCAGAGTTTCACACAGCAAGCAATGTATCACGTAAAATCATAGCATTATGACAATATTTAGCAATGTGTCTGATTTTTCGTTTAGACTTCGATGACATGAAATTAATAAACATAATTATAGACGGCCAGGAAGTATGTACTAGATATTTTTTCCTAATGTCAGTAAAAGCAGTACAACATAACAAGAAATGGTATTCAGTTTCAACAGTGTTTGATGAACATAATCTACACACTCTATTACTTCGATCTACATTAGTATATCTGCCAGTTTCAATTTCTAAATTATGTGAGCTCAGACGTAGTCTTGTAAGGGATATTCTTGATTTTTCATGTGATACATAATCTAAATAGTCTTCATATTCAAAATTACTTTTAAATTTACAGTAGTAAAATAATTTAGGCATATTTGATATGGATTCGAACCATGTTTGTTGGAACTGGTCATGGATCCGTTGTTTCACTGTAGCAGAATTAATGTTGACATTAGGATTTTCAAATAGATCACCATTTCCCAGACTTTCAAAGTAGGATTTGCATGCTTTAAACCAGCAAAAGGCGTTTAGATTCCGTTGATTTACAAGCACTCTATACATAATAGAGTCTTTATTATTCATTAATTTTACATAAAATTTAAGAGCTCTTTCTTTACACAACACTGATAACGGATATCTGCCAGTTTCACCTAATACAGCCATATTTGATGTTGATTGTTTTACACCAAGAATTATTTTCAAAAATTTAAAATGTAAGGTATCAATTTCTTTAAAGTTATATATTCCCCATATTTCTGAACCGTACAGTAGAATAGGTAAAATCATACAATCAAATAGATATAATTTAGTCTTAACATCCATTTTAACATTATTAAATAAACAAAGAAGACTATGATATCCTTTCAGGGCCTGATCAGAGAGAACTTTGACGGCATATCGCATGTTACCTGTATAATATAATTTTACACCCAAGTAGCAAAAACTGTCAACAATTTCGATGATTTGTTCACTTATAATCCACTGATAATTATGGCGACTCTTACGCTTTTCAAAAATACAGACTTTAGTTTTGTTAAGATTAATTTTTAAACCACAAGATGTAGAGTATTGCGATATACTATTAAGTTGTGCTTGAAGACTTTTCGGATTAGTGGTAAACAGTGCGATGTCGTCAGCAAATAGCAGAAGATACAATGACAACTGTTCTATATCTTTGTCCGATAGATTTACAATATCAATATAATCAGTGATATCATTAATAAAAAGTATAAATAAAAGGGGTGAGAGTGGCTCACCTTGTTTTAGGCCAATTGATATGTCGAAAAATTCCGAAAAGCTCATGTCCGAGCTAGATCGGACACATGCTTTTACGCTTGAATAGATTGATTTGATAATGTTTATAATCTTACAGCTCAGGTCTGATTTTACCAGTTTTATCCATAGTATATCGTGATTTACAGTATCGAAGGCCTTTTCATAATCTATAAAAGCACAGAACAATTTGTTATTAGATGCTAAAACTTTCTGGATAATTAAATGTAAGATGAAATGCAGTCCGTTGTACTATGATTGTCCCTGAAGCCAAATTGTGAGTCATTAAATTTTTTGTTATTTTCACACCATTTATTAATTCGGTTTCTAATCAATAGAGAAAACAATTTAGCTGAAATATTTATTAAAGTTATACCCCGATAATTCGAAGGATTTTTAGTATCGCCCTTTTTGTGAATAGGGACAATAACACCCTTGGCCCATGCGTCAGGATAGCTACCATTAGTAAAAATGTAGTTAAATATAACCACAAGATAAGGTGCAATAAAATGTTTTGCATCTATAATAAAGTCACAAACATTTCCATCAAGATCGCCACTTTTATTTTTCTTGAGAGATAGTATTGTTTTTTCCACTTCATCGACCGTAAAATCCATATCCAATTCATCGATATTTACATCAAACTCATTAACATTTTCAGTATTGAAACCCGAAATTTCAATCGAATTAGAAATATTTTTAAAATGGTTCACGAAGTTTTGTAAAGACACATCCGATGAAATCTCATTAGTTTTGTTAGTAAATTTTCTAATGTGTTTCCAGAAATTATTTGAGTTTTGTTGACACAAATTAGATAATTTATGTTTTTCTTTATTGTTATAATTATATTTAGCATAACGTTTTTGTTTAGCATATTCACTTCTTTGCTGTAAGAAATAAATTATATTGTTTTCCTGAGGATTGTGTTTAAAAGTTCGTTTCGCATGCAAAAAGGAATTTTTGTATGATTTACATGTCTCGTTAAACCACGGAGATTTTTTAGTTTTAGCTTGTTTAGTACTTTTTAACACTTTGCCATGTATTGAAAATGATATATCAAAGACCAACTTCGACAATGATTCAATACAAGCATTAATATCAATTTGACCTGAAAGTAAGTTGTTTTGAATGCAATCAAATACACATCTGTTATTTTCTAAAATATCGGAAAACGAATCCGGATTATGAGGACCCCATATGATCTTTTCAATATATTTATTATCGGTTATATCAGAAATTCAGTTCAAATTCAATGGGACAGTGATCAGAAAATTCAGTTAAGTCGTGAACGACAAATGAGCTGATTTTGTTAAATATTCTTGCATTTGTAATTACATAATCAACGACACTTGAGCCATTGCCAGTAGGATTTGATACGTGTAATTCCCATTATCTAGTCTACCATTAACAATACATATTGAATTCTCTTTGCAACACTGTAGTAACTTATTACCAAAACCGTTAACAATGTTATCGCAGCTGGCACGAGCTGGTAATTCGAAGGTAAGGGAGAAAACTGTAGTTGCTTATTCTATAAATAGTTCAACATAAATAGATTGGGTTTTCCATCCCTTACCACCTGCCACTTGCTGAAGTATAAATAAGGTCACTGGGTAAGACGTGACACCGGATTTTGGCCAATTATCGAGTCAAGATAAAGCGGATTCACTACACAAACGGTAAGTTGTATGCCGATTTAAATTAATTCGTTTATACTATGCTATAAACAGGTGCTTTTGTAGTCTGTCAAATACATTTGGAAGACATTCATTTAATTGCTATGACCATGTTGTAGATGAACAGTACATAATCATCGTTTAAAAAACAAATGCTCGCTGAAAAATTGCTGGTCCTCGCTCATTTCAGTCAACTATTTAATATTTTAAACATGTATAGAAAAATGTGAATCGAGCGATTGTTTACATATGCTGCAATGAACACATGTTCCAAGTTCCAGTAATTTTGATTTATAAATAGCTGAGTTTTGGACTGCAATATTATTGTGACAGGTGTACTGGGGATTGATTTATTCAGTTGCTCGTGTACGGGGTTTGTAGGCTACTGTAAAGAGTATTGTTTACTAATATACTGTGATTTCTCATCGGTGTAAGTCAGCCGGTGTATGGTGTGCGTCTTTTTTGATTGTAATTACACCGTAGTTTGACCGAGTTAGCGTTTGGTGTACGAGTACGGCATTTGTCGTTCGAATTTCTTTAATTATTATAGAGTATATGGCTAATTGTATAACTTTTGCCTGTGTTTAGTTCAATGGTATGTTGTTTTAACAGTTTGCATACGCCGATAAATGCTCTGACGTAAATATGTTAATGTACTCAGTAAGGGGTTTATCGACAAATCATTTCAATGCTCGCTAAAACCCGGAATACGAGCAAGCTTGCACGATAAGTACTCCGTGTATGCTAGGTTCCCACTGTTGTGCTATTCGCCACGATTGGCCATTCGTAGCTGATCGTGGTATTTGGCCGAGATTTTAGGCTTGGATGCGAGTCCATACGTTTTGATACGATGTTTTACGCACGGTTGCGATCTGGTCACGATTTGTCAAATACAGGTGTCATGATCTTTCACGGTCTTATCTCCAGATAAGATACGATTACATACGTTCCATTGGGATTGTTTCGATCGAGTCAACGATTTGGTCTCGATCTGACACAATCATCAAAATCGGGTTCCCAGAATTAGGACTTTCTAGTGCATGCAGATAATTTCCGATCCGCTCTTTAAGAATCAATGCGCTCCGTTAGAGTAGGATACGGATATGGTAGCAATATCTATCACGATCATGATCGAGGTCACGATTTGAGCTACGATTGGACCCGAATGATATAAATACAGCCCGACTGACTATTGAGTGGATTGTTTCTTGGTATCGCAATACAGTTAAAGAGAGCGTGGTGTTTTTCTTGTTTACGATCGCTCCCGATCACCACGATTTGGAAGCAAGATTATATGCGATTTGTCGCGTTTTGTTACGATGCAATAAGATCTGATACGATGATCCCGATGGAGAAATGATCGCAGTTAATCGTGTTAATCGTAGAGAATTTTTGAACCGTTCAAGAATTTTCTACGATTTACACGATTGCCACGACTGACATATACAGATCTGATAAGATCTGCTATTATTATGTCTTTTGTTTTATTTGTGTTTGATTAAATGCAGAGATAATCCATAACGCTGAATGTTATTCTCATTTGCCTTTTCTTTAGCGATGGTAAATTTGAATAATTAAAGTTGATTGTGATAAAACAGCCCTGCACCGGTGCCTCTGAGAAGAAACGTAAACGTGAGTTAAGATAAGCATTTAATTTACTTGTCTTTCTGTTTTAATATAATTATTGAAACATACAATTGTGTTTTAGTAACAATTTTATCAGCTGTCGTTTATTTTATAAGTCATATAATAAAACAAGTATGGACTTTTTAACTGAGCAATATCATGTATGTCGCCTGGTTCAATATGGATTTTGCTGTGCACCATCACACGATATTGGAGTCCATATTTGTATAGTATTAATCGATTCTACTATTATTATTGTATAATATATTGTATGTATCGATAAAGCTTTGGATAATTGCTATTTTATTTAATGAAAGTTGCGTATTTATGGTATAAATAATCAAAAACGGTAATGACTCTGCGCAATACCCAGTACACTAAATATTGATACAATGCAATACTCCGTACACGAGCATGCAATACTCAGTACACGAGTTGGCATTGTTTAAGAAGTAGAACTTACTTAACACGCAACAAAAGTAGCTGAAAATTTCAGGGAATGTTCTTTATAGTATTCGTAAACAATCGCTCGATTCACATTTTTCTAAATAGGTTTAAACTCATCAATAATGGAAAGAAACAAACGAGGAGCTGCATTTTTTCAGCGAGCAGTTTACGTTATTTACTGATTATTCACTGTTTATCTATTGTATCGGTCAAAGTAAGTATATGACCGTCTTTGCAATTTAGTTGGCAGTCTAGGTCAGCACATACAAGTATAAAATTGTAAACAGAATACTTGAAATCGGTGTTTTTCAAGCTGTTTTCTATATCGCTGCTCTATTTTGGCTCGAAAATTGGCCAATATCCGGTGCCACGTCTTACCCAGTGAAGGTTAGCTGTTGGAAAAACAAGTCATTATGAAATTCTCAGAATAATTGTATGTCTTTTAAGGGTATTTTTTAGTCGAAGCCAGATATAACAGCACAAGTTTTGCAATGATCCTATTTTAAACATGTATTGTTGGCAGATATCGGATAAATTGAATAGGTAAAATATCGATGTAGTATTTGATTGACCAGCTATAAATAGTGTTGCTATATACAAATACGCAACATCGATATGCGGTTTAGAGGGGGAGCGGGAGCGGGAAGTCAATATTCTTGACATGAGCCACAGTTTCGATTTCACTAAACACACGATTGAAAATTAAAATCTGATACAATTACTAAAACTGTAAAAATGCTGTCCAATTTCTTGTTTATAAATATTTCGCATTTGATTCGCATTTGTGGCCGAAACCGTAACGTTCTGTCTAACACATATTTATATTTAATGTTAATATTAAAAGATATAAAATACCATATCTTGTGAAAAGTCTCTGGAAAACTCTGACTCTTAAACTAGTAAAACTACCATATCTTGTGAGAAGTCTCTGGAAAACTCTGACTCATAAACTAGTAAAACTACCATATCTTGTGAGAAGTCTCTGGAAAACTCTGACTCATAAACTAGTAAAACTACCATATCTTGTGAAAAGTCTCTGGAAAACTCTGACTCTTAAACTACCATATCTTGTGAGAAGTCTCTGGAAAACTCTGACTCTTAAACTACCATATCTTGTGAGAAGTCTCTGGAAATCTCAGAGTCATAAACTAGTAAAACTATCATATCTTGTGAGAAGTCTCTGGAAAACTCTGACTCTTAAACTACCATATCTTGTGAGATCTCTCTGGACAACTCTGACTCTTAAACTACCATATCTTGTGAGAAGTCTCTGGAAAACTCTGACTCATGAACTAGTAAAACTACCATATCTTGTGAGATCTTTCTGGAAAACTCTGACTCTTAAACTACCATATCTTGTGAGAAGTCTCTGGAAAACTCTGACTCTTAAACTACCATATCTTGTGAGAAGTCTCTGGAAAACTCTGACTCTTAAACTACCATATCTTGTGAGAAGTCTCTGGAAAACTCTGACTCTTAAACTACCATATCTTGTGAGAAGTCTCTGGAAAACTCTGACTCATAAACTAGTAAAACTACCATATCTTGTGATAAGTCTCTGGAAAACTATGACTCTTAAACTAGTAAAACTACCATATCTTGTGATAAGTCTCTGGAAAACTATGACTCTTAAACTACCATATCTTGTGATAAGTCTCTGGAAAACTATGACTCTTAAACTACCATATCTTGTGAGAAGTCTCTGGAACACTCTGACTCTTAAACTACCATATCTTGTGAGAAGTCTCTGGAAAACTCTGACTCTTAAACTACCATATCTTGTGAGAAGTCTCTGGAAAACTCTGACTCATAAACTAGTAAAACTACCATATCTTGTGATAAGTCTCTGGAAAACTATGACTCTTAAACTAGTAAAACTACCATATCTTGTGATAAGTCTCTGGAAAACTATGACTCTTAAACTACCATATCTTGTGAGAAGTCTCTGGAAAACTCTGACTCATCAACTAGTAAAACTACCATATCTTGTGAGATCTCTCTGGAAAACTCTGACTCTTAAACTACCATATCTTGTGAAAAGTCTCTGGAAAACTCTGACTCTTAAACTACCATATCTTGTGAGAAGTCTCTGGAAAACTCTGACTCATAAACTAGTAAAACTACCATATCTTGTGATAAGTCTCTGGAAAACTATGACTCTTAAACTACCATATCTTGTGAGAAGTCTCTGGAAAACTCTGACTCATCAACTAGTAAAACTACCATATCGTGTGAGATCTCTCTGGAAAACTCTGACTCTTAAACTACCATATCTTGTGAGAAGTCTCTGGAAAACTCTGACTCTTAAACTACCATATCTTGTGAGAAGTCTCTGGAACACTCTGACTCTTAAACTACCATATCTTGTGAAAAGTCTCTGGAAAACTCTGACTCTTAAACTACCATATCTTGTGAGAAGTCTCTGGAACACTCTGACTCTTAAACTACCATATCTTGTGAAAAGTCTCTGGAAAACTCTGACTCTTAAACTACCATATCTTGTGAGAAGTCTCTGGAAAACTCTGACTCTTAAACTACCATATCTTGTGAGAAGTCTCTGGAACACTCTGACTCTTAAACTACCATATCTTGTGAAAAGTCTCTGGAAAACTCTGACTCTTAAACTACCATATCTTGTGAGAAGTCTCTGGAAAACTCTGACTCTTAAACTACCATATCTTGTGAGAAGTCTCTGGAAATCTCAGAGTCATAAACTAGTAAAACTATCATATCTTGTGAGAAGTCTCTGGAAAACTCTGACTCTTAAACTACCATATCTTGTGAGATCTCTCTGGACAACTCTGACTCTTAAACTACCATATCTTGTGAGAAGTCTCTGGAAAACTCTGACTCATGAACTAGTAAAACTACCATATCTTGTGAGATCTTTCTGGAAAACTCTGACTCTTAAACTACCATATCTTGTGAGAAGTCTCTGGAAAACTCGGACTCTTAAACTACCATATCTTGTGAGAAGTCTCTGGAAAACTCTGACTCATAAACTAGTAAAACTACCATATCTTGTGAGATCTCCCTGGAAAACTCTGACTCTTAAACTACCGTATCTTGTGAGAAGTCTCTGGAAAACTCTGACTCTTAAACTACCATATCTTGTGAGAAGTCTCTGGAAAACTCTGACTCTTAAACTAGTAAAACTACCATATCGTGTGAGAAGTCTCTGGAAAACTCTGACTCGGATTGTGTATTTTTATCCAAAACCAGGGTGATAAAATCTCCGGAATCTTATTCCTGACAACTGTAAAAACAACTTACAAATAAATATTAACCCTTTGTGGCTATTTTCCACCTTCATCCCCCAAGATGTCTGCCCAAGGCACCAAAACCATGTAATGTGCCTTGAGCAATATCCGCTGTGTGGGTCTCAAGAATGACTGACTGTAAGGTTGGGACTTTTATACTAAAACTATAGTTAGAATCGAAATTATTTTCGCATTATCGATTATTTTTCAGCTAATAAACACTGATTTGTCGTTCTGACGTCCTTGTGGTTTAATGCGTACGCATCAGAAATTCAAATCGGTGTTTATGCACCAATCAATACTTTACCCCAGGGGGGGGGAGTGGCGGGCAAACCCAGGGGAATTTGACTGACTGTATTTTGGGCTCTAATTCCCCACCCTAGAGACAAGCATTTTTTATCTTAATCCCCGCATGGAGGATGCTAAATTGGTGTATCGAATGGCCCAGGGGCCAATATGACCGGGATCTCAAATCCCAACAGTCTATTTCCCGGGACCCGGAATCATTTGGCATGCCAAATTCCCGCCTGTCGGGAATTGCTTTCAGTCTAAAGTCCCGTATATGCCCGCCCCCCACCCCGGGAGAAAATATTGATAGGTGCATTCTTATCCGATAAACAACTATAAATCAAAAGTTATTTAACTGAAATAGTGGCGGTTGGTGTTGGCGACGCAGGTCCCAAGGATAGCCAATAACCTGTGCTGGGTTAAGCTCGAAGAAATGCTTATCAATTTACTTATGATAAGCATAATAAAAAAGGAAACACGCAGATATATATTTATATCGGTTGGTAATGGACTTTCAACAAGTAGTTTTATCGTTATTTTCAGAACATCTCTTGACGTTTTGTTCTCACTTCCTAATAATTATCTTTCTCCCATTATGCATTATTGCTAATTCGACGAACAGTGAAGACAACAATGATATGTGTATTTTTTTTCAACGAGGAAAAACGTAAAATAAAAAAAATACTATAAATATATTCGCTTGAATGTGCGTGGATTAAAAACTTAAAAGATATGTTATGTAAGTAAGAACACGATAAAAAAATCATACATTACATTATTTATGATCAGGTTTCATTTATATGAAGTTGAACCTATTTTTGCATGAACATAAGTAATATAGCAACATTAATTGTCTGTGTAATTCACGGTGTTTGGATAAATGAGTGAGAATTCAACAGAATGTACTAACCGCTTTCTTTGAATGAATAGATCATGTCCGTTTTATGTATGTTAACATGAAAAATGATGGTTAGGTTGATGATTATGATGATACTTTTTATGATGATAATAATTATTAATATTTTTTTACAACGGGTGTTCATATGGATGATGATTATGATGATGATGATGATGCGGTTGAGAATGACGATAATGATGATGGTGATGACGTTGATGGTGATGATGATGTTGATGATGATGATCATGACGATGATGATGATGATTATGATTATTATTATGCTGATGATGACGTTGATGATGCTGATGATGCTAATGATGTGGATGATGATAATGTTGTTGTTGTTGTTGTTTATGATGATGATGATGATTATGATGATGATGATGATGGTGATGATGATGATGACGATGGTGATGATGATGATCATGATGATGACGATGATGATGATGACGACAGTGATGCAGAAGGAGATTATGATAACTTAAAACTACGCTACCAAATTCTCAGTTGAATCGATGCATGTGCGTAAAGTGTCGTCCCGGATTAGCACAGGCTAATCCGGGACGGCACTTTCCGCTTTTATGGTGTTTTCTGTTTCGATGTAGTCTCTTCTAAACATAGATCCACTGTAGGCGGGACGACACTTTACGCAGCTGCATTAAGCCCGGGTTTACCACGACACGTCTCAATTATATTCGGCTCAATTATTGAAGCATTTGGAGTACTATAAAATGGCGCGTGAACAGAAACATGAAGCTCAGTGAAATGTCATTGTAAGACTGCTCATTTCGAATTAAATTCATTCCAAGGCCAGTTCGCGAGAATTCATTCTTTTCCGTAAACATCGCATTGCATTGTTTCTGTCACCAATAGAAACAAAACAGAAACTAAAAAACGTTTGACGTTATTCAAAATAGTTTTTAAATTTTTTAAATACCTGCTTTTAGAATTTGTGTAAGTGTTCTTCGCAGTAACTCAAATTTATCGTTTGCTTTTGTTTATATTCTTATCGTTATTTGTTTTGAAATAAGTTATGGACGGGGGATAAAATCTGTGTTTGTCCAGCAATGTTGAATGGACATCATTGTTGCGTTATGATTCATTCACATACCTGTATATTACCCGAACTCGTAACAGGGTATAATAAGGATAGACAGAAACAATATTCAAGTAATTTGTGACATTTCAATTTCTCATTTTGGCGAGTTTAAAGTATTAAATGACAATCCTTACATATATGAGGCGTGTCATGGGAAAATCGGGCTTAATGCATCTGCGTCAAGTGTCGTCCAGGATTAGCCTGTGCGACACTTTCCGACTACAGTGGACTTATATTTAAAAGAGACTGCATTGAAACAGAAAATACCATAACAGCGGACGGTATATGCATTAAGCCCGGTTTTTCCACGACACGCCTCATGTGATTTTTGGAATAAACGGGTCATTAATATGGGTGATTACATTACAATGACAGTGAACGCGATGGTCTATCATGCATAATGAGCATTTATGTACCAAAATATGTTAAGAGGATATTAAAAATGGCACACATACGATACCTGAATTTTTTTTATAAATAATTTCCGTGTGTCTACCCTACCCACGTATGTTAAATTCGTTTGTAACGGTACAAAAATCACTGACAGTTAATTATTAGAAAACGCATCCTAAGGAAAATATCAAGAATTTGGTGTTTTTGTGTGTGTGGATTTACGTGAAATATTGTCAGTACTTGTCCAAAGTGGCGATTACTTGACGATTACTTGATATATTAAAACCCAAAAATGTTCAACAATTAAATAAATACTTTGTGTATCAATAAGTTTTCGAATAGTAAAGACAGGATAGTAAAGACAGATTAGATGGTTGTAAATGTCTATACTGTGAGTGTGTTGAATTCTTATCGGAGGCACAGAGATTCTCTCCGATATGATCATCGCCGCAGAAGATTTGATAAATTTTGTTCTTGCGATAGCACAAGATACAAGACATGCCCCTTTTCAGAAGCTACTGTTGTATTTTAGTCCCGGATAGAAGCACCTTTTAAGCCTCAGTCACACATTCCCGATTGTTTCTGCCGTTCTTGAGCCGACAGCATCCCGATTCAAATATGTCAAAAGTCGGGACAATATTCTGAGATTCGGGGCTGGAAATTCAATTTTTGATCGAACGATCAAATATGGTCACGACAGCGTCTCGACAGAGCCCCGACAGAGTCCCGATATTCCCGACTTTTTTATCATTCGCATCATAGCGCTGTCGGGAGCCATAATCGGTAATGTGTGACTGAGGCTTTTACGAGTACACTGGGTTTTACGTGCCATGTGAAAATGTTAGTAAGCAGGAGGGTAACTAGTTGTCGAACTAGCAGAACAGAACAGAACAGATCTTCATTATATTTCACAGGTCACATGATACATAATACTTATATTGTGACAACAGGTGAGCATATAATTCCCAGATAACGATTTCACAAAACATAAGAAAATCAAAAAAAATTACGAGATAAGTTTATGGGGGAAGGTGGTTTGGTGTGTTTAACCATATCTTTTAAAATGTAAACTGATATAAAAGAATAAGCAATCTGTAATGGATATGGAGGATGTATTTATAAATTACGGGAACAGCTAGACACAGCAACAGTTCGGTCGATAATAAGAAAAACAGAAATATACATAAGTAAAAACAACATCTTGTTAGAGCATCCATTTAAATGTGATCCCAATAGTTAACGTTTCGACAATAAAACTCACAACAAATACTTATTAACGGTATTTATAAATATTGTTAGCAAGTAAATGCATAGGTTATCGAATAAATTAATAATTCAACATATAATTATGTGAAGAAGATACAGTATGAGATAAAATCGATTTGACCAATAGGCAGTAATGCGTTTAAGAAATGGAAAAATCTTCAACAAAACGTTGTTTTGAGTGTGTGGTTGTTTACGTGTACTACCAAAAAAAGTAACTTTCGGCCAACATGTTACATAAAACAAATACGTATTATATTATATAGTGTCAACATGTAAATGCGAAGGCCGTACGGTGCCAGGGAAAAAAAAACACTAAATATAGTTATGTTATAACTAGCACAAGAGACGAGGAGAGCCTTTCTTTTTATGTCATCTATCATGCGTGGGTTTCTTGCCACCCCATGTAGGTCACACTCCCATCGAAATAAAGTTATGGGAGGGTAACGAAGGGGTTACATTACACCAGTGTAAACGTAAATGTGTAGTGTGTATAGAATTTAAATGATTTTTGTGCAGACTCCATTAATAATTTTGATATTTTATCGGTAGCGTCGTTTAAGAATGGTTTAATGTTAGAATTTGGTCAATTGTTCAACAAATTGGTTATTTCAGTTAATTTTGTGTCGCTCAAATTATTAACAAATTTCTGTTCCTTTTCCATTTCGGGGGCGGGCAATGGGCTTTCCCTTCTTGATAGTTTTGGATATTTTGATTTGTGGTAGGAGATATTTGTAATAACATAGACTGCATGCAATGACCGTCAAAATAAAGTCCATCTAGTTCGATGATTTCGAATTCTTTAAATAGATGTAATATATTGATTGATGTTAATGTATAATCTATAACGGACGTATTTCGGAACGTAAATTTCCCGATGCCTGAGTCATTCCCTAGCCGCCCGTTTAGAATAAGCAAGTTATTGAGTTTATATATTTCGAGCAATTTAGTTCCGGTTTTATTAACTTTTTTGCACTGTGATGTACGTGAAATAGGGATTTGCATCTGGTCCAATACATGTACTTGGTTACAGGGGGATACTATTTCTTCGTCAAGTTGGAAGTGTTGAAATAGGAAATTATCAAGAATAGTGTAGTCCGGCAAATTTGATGTGTAGCTGTTTGTGTCCCCAGTTAAAAAAAGTTTATCATGTCGTAGGCATTTAGAGGTTACATCTCTTTCAAGTAGGAATAATTCGTCATCATTATGGAAGCGGGATTGTTCTGGTGGAATGTATACGTTGCCTATAACATAATTGTCAGTTCCGTCACAAATCTTTAGCCAATACACATATTCACAATTAGATTCTAATACAGTTAAATTAAAGATATTATTCAGATTGTTATTCACAAAAAAACCTTATCCACCTGACTTTCGTTTATATTTCTCTTGCCTAGGTTTTGAAAAATAAGATAAATTGGGCACAGAAACAATATCGTACTGGTCAAGTTTAGTTTCTTGGATGCATAGTATATCAAACATTTTTACTAGTTTTATGAATTCCGGAAATTTGGATCTATTCTTTAGGCCACATACATTCCTGGAACCTATTTGCAGCATATGCTGCTTTGTTAGTTCATCGTTACATATATTAGCTCTAATTTTCTTATTTTCAGGTGCAGTTGCATCAGCATACAAATTGTCATTGGAGGAAGGGAATCGGAAATGCTCACAGTGCGTTTTTGAAGAGGTACACGGTAATTAAAGACATCTTTCGCAAAATGCCACATTATCCGTGTGTCCCTAAACGATGGACGCTTGTGCCTGATCGCGGTTGATAGCCCGTGGCGTTTTGTCGGCGTCAATGTCGGGCGGAGTCGCGGTGGACATGCTGGCCATGGCTGGGTGGACCTTTATCAGGTAGCCGGGTTGCTGGTTTAGGACGCCAGCAGGCTTCTTCGCCTTGTTTGTGGTGGAAGGGGTTCCAGGACTAGTGTTATAGGTTGGTCGCTGGGCATTCGGTATTGTTTCCGGTTTTGATTCGTCAGAAGCGCAATCGGAGACCTCTGGTTCCTGTGTGAGCTGGTGTGCCTCAACGCGTGCCTCTACCATATGTGGAGATAAGCAGGACGTTAATTGCTAAAGACGCCGTTCCGTGCGCGCCTTGACGTCAGAGTTTCGGGAACCACGGAGCGTGCTATGCCAATCTGGGAAGAAATCAGTGAATGTAACGAGTATGGCCCTACTACGTGAGACACCATGGGAGCGGACCATTTGGCGCCGACCTATTCGTCGAGCCTCAACAATTCCAACTGCATCAGAGTCCAGGCTAAGTTTGGATTTGATAAACTCGCGGATGATTTGGACAGGGTCTTCACTGCTGCTACTAACATTTTCAGGATGACCGCTAAATATCAAATTCATTCGCAGCGAGCGGGTTTCCATGTCAACACTTTTGTATTCAAGTAGCCGAAGACGGGCCACCGCGACGTCGTGGATGGCTTTTGGAGTGGAAAAAGCTATGATTCAAACATTCGAATTTCTGGTTTAATGAATTGTTTGAAGAAATCATATCAAACAGACATGTTAATTTATGTTCAATGTCCATGTCTGAGAACTGTACGCGTGTAGTTGTCACAGATTCAGGTTCACCAAAGTCACCTTGTGCTGGGTGGGGTGAGCCCACCGTAGACGAACTGCTGGTCGCTCGACGCTTCCGTTTGGTTTCCCTAGCCTGCCAGCTATTCGCTTTGGACAGTGGGACATATGTACCTCTATACTGGCTTGACATGGTGTTCTGTACCTTTTGCGAACCTTGGGTTGTGAAGCAAGAGTGCAATAGACTCCGTATCCACTACTTATGTCCATTGAATGAACTTGTTCACAGACTTTTCGTCTTTTTGAAAAATGAGGCGCGTCGTGGGAAAACCGGACTTAATGCATGTGCGTAAAGTGTCGTCCCGGATCAGCCTGTGCTGTCCGCACAGGCTGATCCAGGACGGCACTTTCCGCTTAAAGTGGATTTATGGTTAGAAGAGACTTCCTTGAACCAGAAAATACCATATGCATGATATTAGACCATCGCTTTCACTGTCATTGTAATGTCATCACCCATATTAATGACCCGCTTATTCCAAAAGTAATATAACCGTCCGCTGATATGGTATTTTCTGTTTCAATGAAGTCTAACCTAAACATAAGTCCACTGTAGTAAAAAAGTGTCGCACAGGCTAATCCTGGACGACACTTTACGCAGATGCATTAAGCCCGATTTTCCCATGACACGCCTCATATATGTTAGGATTGTCATTTAATACTTTAAACTCGCAAAAATGAGAAATTGAAATGTCACAAATTACTTGAATATTGTTTCTGTCTATCCTTATTATACCCTGTTACGAGTTCGGGTAATATACAGGTATGTGAATGAATCATAACGCAACAATGATGTCCATCCAACCTGGTTGGACAGACACAGATTTTATCCCCGTACATAACTTATTTCAAAACAAATAACAATAAGAAATATAAATAAAAGCAAACGATACATTTGAGTTATTCGAAGAACACTTACACAAATACTAAAAGCAGGTTAAAAAAAAAATTATAACTATTTTGAATAACGTCAAACGTTTTTTAGTTTCTGTTTTGCTTCTATTGGTGACAGAAACGATGCAATGCGATGTTTTTCAGTTCATTACGGAGAAGAATGAATTCTCGCGAACTGGCCTTGGAATGAATTAATTCGAAATGAGCAGTCTTACAATGACATTTCACTGAGCTTCGTGTGTCTGTTCACGCGCCATTTTATAGTACTCCAAATGCTTCAATAATTGAGCCGAATATAATTGAGACGTGTCGTGGTAAACCCGGGCTTAATGCAGCTGCGTAAAGTGTCGTCACGCCTACTGTGGATCTATGTTTGGAAGAGACTACATCGAAACAGAAAACACCATAAAAGCGGAAAGTGCCGTCCCGGATTAGCCTGTGCGGACTGCACAGGCTAATCCAGGACGACACTTTACGCACATGCATTTAGTCCGGTTTTCCCACGACGCGCCTCTATTGTTTTTTAATTATAAAAACAAGATCTGGAATAATCTAAAACGAGTATTATATACAGAAAAAAAAGTTCAATTAAAAAATATGCCCTCACCGGGACTCGAACCTTTTAGATGAAAAATCGCATGCGCTAACTACTCGACCATTCGTACTTATACATTTGATCGTGTATTTTAACGCTATGTAAGTAATACACGTGTTTTCAAGAATACCGCTCAAAAGCGTTACAAACGCTTTGTTATTTTATTCATTTTAATGGATGTTTATCAATAAACGAAACGATATTTCCAATATATTTCTTAGTCATGCGTCTCATTTCGCTTATTTGTATATGGTGCATAATTTGGTTTTGGAATCTTTGACAACATTTTTGAAACTTGTCAATTTGTCAATCTATGAACAGGTCCTTTTAAGTCGCCTCTTTTATATGTATACCATGGACTTTGAGGATGTTGCTTAACGGGTGTTTGACCTATTTAATATATATCATGGTCGTTGAGGATGTTGATAACGGGTGTGTGACCTTTTTAACGGGTTTGTGACCTCTTTAATATATATCATGGTCTTTGATCATGTTGACTAACAGGTGTGTGACCTCTTTAATATATATACCATGGTCTTTGAGGATGTTCCTTAACGGGTGTTTGACCTCTTTAATATATATCATGGTCTTTGAGAATGTTGATTAACGGGTGTTTGACCTCTTTAATATATATTATGGTCTTTGAGCATGTTGCTTAACGGGTGTTTGACCTCTTTAATATATATCATGGTCTTTGAGGATGTTGACTAACAGGTGTGTGACCTCTTTAATATATATCATGGTCTTTGAGGATGTTGATTAACGGGTGTTTAACCTCTTTAATATATATCATGGTCTTTGAGGATGTTAATTAACGGGTGTTTAACCTCTTTAATATATATCATGGTCTTTGAGGATGTTGATTAACGGGTGTGTGACCTCTTTAATATAATATATATCATGGTCTTTGAGGATGTTGCTTAACGGGTGTTTGACCTCTTTAATATATATCATGGTCTTTGAGGATGTTGATTAACGGGTGTGTGACCTCTTTAATGTATATCATGGTCTTTGATGATGTTGACTAACGGGTGTGTGACCTCTTTAATATATATACCATGGTCTTTGAGGATGTTGCTTAACGGGTGTGTGACCTCTTTAATATATATCATGGTCTTTGAGGATGTTGATTAACGGGTGTTTGACCTCTTTAATATATATCATGGTCTTTGAGCATGTTGCTTAACGGGTGTTTGACCTCTTTAATATATATCATGGTCTTTGAGGATGTTGACTAACAGGTGTGTGACCTCTTTAATATATATCATGGTCTTTGAGGATGTTGATTAACGGGTGTTTAACCTCTTTAATATATATCATGGTCTTGGAGGATGTTGACTAACAGGTGTGTGACCTCTTGAATATATATCATGGTCTTTGAGGATGTTGACTAACAGGTGTGTGACCTCTTTAATATATATCATGGTCCTTGAGGATGTTGATGAACGGGTGTGTGACCCTGCTAACGCAGTGGCTATTACTCTCGTTTCACTGCTAGGCGACCCGGATTAGATTCTAGCTCCGACGCATGTGAGTTTGGCTGGTGGTCACCATACCGGACAGGTGGGTTCCTTCAGAAACTCCGTTTACCCTACAACCACGACACATGGCTAAGTCAAATTCAAAGAAAATTGGGAACATTTTAAAGCAGAAATATATTAATAAAAATAAAACGTTGCGGAAATCGTTTCTAATGGACATCTTACATCAAACAAAACGCATTGAAGTCGATAAAATAATGGCATTTTGGTATAGTTATCTGTACCTTATGCCAATTTAAGATGTATTTAATTATATTGTATGGACTGCGGCTTTAAATTAAATTTGGTACCGTACTCTATTACATATCCATTATACATTAGCATAGTTATTAAACTGCAATAGTTGTCTAGAATAAGTACGGTTGTCCTTATTCCAATCATCAGTGAAGCTTTCTTAGTATCATACTTCTAAACAGCTTTCCTCCTACATCTACAATATTATAATCGCTCTGACAGATTTAATTTGAAAATTTAAAGATGTGATCTTAGGTTTTAGGTCTGTTTTCCCTATTACAGTTTAATCAAAAATGTTAACCATAAAACATGAGTTTAGAGATAAAAAAAGAACACATACAGAAAATATATACTGCACCAAAAAAGAAAGCTTCGCTAAGTTTGAATGTAGATATATTTAACGTTTGAATATATTTGACTGAATTCTTTAGTTTGTTGCATAAGACTGTCTTACGAATATACTGGGATAAACTAGTCGATTTTGCAACGTAGAACGATCTTACAATGTTTATCTCTTACGTAACCGTGACAATTTGGCGTGCACGTTGCACACGTTTCTTTTTTTTCAGTGTACATTGCAATCATTTCGTATACTTGTCATTTCGTTTACAATACCTTTGGCAAGCGTTTATTTATTATAACATCGAAAAAGATAATATTTCTAAACAAACAAACCAAAATAAAGTTCACTTTTGTATACACGTTTTTTTTTCGTAATTCGTTTAAAAGTTAAATCGAGTAATATATTCTTTATCCGCATACATTTGTCATATGATTCATTTGCAACGGAGTTTAATAAAAAAAAAAACATATTGTGTTGTTTAAACGGAAGTGTCGATGGAATTATGAAGAAACATATAATTTAAATTAATACGACTGTAAAATTATTTTGTAAGTGCTTATTTGTAATTTATAAATAGCTCATAACGGTCAAAATGTTCAATCTGTGTTTTCGACTTTATGTTTATTTTCATTACAATGCTGCAAAGGTTAAAAACTTTTCAATTTGTCTATGTTTATTTTTTATTACAATGCTGCAAAGGTTAAAAACTTTTCAATTTGTCATATGCATCGGCAAGTCAATCTTTCGTGTTACAATTGAAATGGTATTCGTCTGTTGTCCCCCGCGAATAAAAAAATATTTATCAGCATACAATCTGTTCAGTTATCTGTGAAAAGGCTCCTTTAAACGATAAACACTGACATCTTTAGAGTTTATTTTAGCGTCAACTGCGGTATACGGGGAAACCCCATGACGAAAAAGGAAGTTTTATAATCAGGTGGAGAAGTCAGATTGTATCGTCTACTATTCAGTTGTTTGTTTACTTTGATGTAAGCAGTCGAAAAAGACGCATACGGCAGAAATTTAAAAAATATTTATGATCGAATTCTGGCGTTTAATAGTGGACAATATTCAGTTAAAGTGAACCATGACTGCGGCCGCAGTGGTCGACATATTATAGTGGGATATATATTTGAGGCAGTTAGGTCCACTGCAGGTAACCATTTATTATTATGTCTTTTTCCGGTGTTCAGCAGATGAATGAAGACTTTAATATTTATTTATAGGAAAGGGGGTATAGAGGAATTAATCAGAAACGTTTTTGAAATATTTATAGATTGATTATTGAACATGTGGCTCGTGATGGTAGTTATAGGAATGAGTAATGCATTAGTTGTAGTAGTGTAGTTGTAATATTAATATACGGAACAGTCGTTAAATCGGAATATAATAACAGAGGTAGCAGCTAACGTATAGTGGTAACAACGGTAGAATTTGTAGTGGTATTAATAGTTGTTGCAGTTAGTTGTAGTACATATAGTAGTAGTAGTTGTAGTTGTAGTAGTAGTGGTAGTAGTAGCAGTAGTAGTAGTAAGGGTAGTAGTAGCTGTTGTTGTTGTTTCTGCTGCTGTAGTAGTTGTAGTAGTGGTAGTGGTAGTGGTAGTAGTAGTAGTAGCAGTAGTAGTAGTAGTAAGGGTAGTAGTAGCTGTTTTGTTGTTTCTGCTGCTGTAGTAGTTGTAGTAGTGGTAGTGGTAGTGGTAGTAGTAGTAGTAGTAGTAGTAGTAGTAGTAGTAGTAATAGTAGTGCTAGTAATTGCAGCAGTCGCAGCAGCTACCATAACAATAAAAGTAAGAGTATAAGATATTATGTTGTTTTAATTTATTTGAAATTAAAACTGATATGTTATTGTTTCCCAAAACAATTTCAGGATTCGCATGCACTTAGTTTTACCTGTACATTTAAAGCCCTAACACTTTCGGTTAATTAAATATAATATAATGTGTGTAATGTTGTATAATAAATTAAATCTAGATGCACCGTAGCGGAACACCTTTCTGTTGCATGACAACAACTCTTGGTGATTTTAGTACAAACGTATGTCAATGAAAAAAGCTATAACATCGGTACTTAAGTTTATAGTTGTTGAAGATGTTATCAGTATTATATGCTAAAGTATGCAGAACTGCCTCATGATATGTTGTTGAGATTTCAACCACGAAATGAAATAAAATTAATGTGTTTAGGCATAAAAATTATGTTTGTTTCAGGTTACCCGACCTGCCCTAAAAAATATCCTGACCCTAGAACATTTTATTGAGTTTGTCAGATTTTTTTATTTACCTTATTCTAATAATTAAATATTTTTTGGATAAATAAGTGTTTTGTGCCCTACCTGTTTCCCTATTTTGGGGGGGCATGAAACCTGAAACAAACATATTTTTTACGCCTTAATGCTTTTAACCTTGAGTTTGATGCACCCATACAAGTATTAATAATTTTTGAATGATAAAACATCTGGTCCTTTAAGAATAAAATATGACACAAATATCACCGAGTTTCGTCTGTAAACGCA